>KZ613512.1:0-387248 GCA_002865625.1 Hyaloscypha hepaticicola
ACTTTAAATTTAAAATATTAAATAATATTTATTATTTATTTAATAATTAAAATATTATTTTAATTAAATATATTATATAAATTTAATTTAATTAATAATAAAAAATATCTTAAATTAAAGACTTTTTTAATAAATTTATTATTATTATTTTTTTATTTTAAATAAAATACTTTTTATTTAAAATAATAAAATAATAATAAAAATATTTATTTTATTTAAATAAAAAATTCTTTTAATTAAAGAATCTTTTAAATTAAAAATTTAAATTCTTTTAAATAAAAAGTTTTTTAATAATAAATAATCTTTTAATTAAAAATTTAATTAAATAAGAAATATTTTAAATTAAAGACTTTTTAAATAAATTAATTTTTTAATTAATAAAACTTTAATTATTTATAAATTTTTATTTTTATTTTAAAATTTAATAAAAATATTTTAAATATATTAAATTTTATTCTAAAATCTTTTAAAATCTTTAAAATTTAAAATTAATCAATTAATATCACGTGATTTGGTAAAATAAAATACTTTAATTTAATATAAAATTAAATATAATTAAATAAATTTTTTATATAAATATTAAAATTTAATAAAAAATAAAAAATTAAAATTAAAATTTCCTTTTAATTAATAAATTAATAAGTAATTATATAAGTATTAATATAAGCTTTTAATTATATATTTTAATTTTAATTTTAATATTTAATATAAATAATAATAATTTATTTTAAAAATATTAATTTTATAAAAAAATAAAAAATAAAAAATAAAATTATTAAACCTTACTATTAAAAGTCACGTGATTTTGCGTATATAAATATATTAAATTAACGTGTTTTTAACTTGAATTAAACGAATTTTTAATATTCATTTTTACTTTTAAAAATATATTTAAATTTTTTAATTTTTTAATTTTTATTAAATTTAAACTTTTAAAAAAAAGCAAACCTTGATTTAAAGACTCTTGAATCGACCGAAGGCTCGATTATACTATATAGTGAACTCGAATTTATAGTAGTATCTCTAATAGAGTATTACCTATAAGAGTATAAGATTTAATAATAATAGTATTATATATATATATATATATAATCACTATACTATAATCTCTATAGAACCTATTAGGAATATCCAATAATATTAAAGTATTTTATTATTAGAAAGACAGATTTGATAGTATAGATAAAGGAGACCGAGAATAATATATTAGATAGGAATATCAAAAATCCTTTATATAATATATAATTAAAGTAAATATAAAATAAGAATATAATAATAGAAACGAGATATTAAAATATAATTTTAATAATTCCTTTAATAAACTTCGATATTATATTATCTGGAATATTAATTCTCGGGAATCTGAATTATTCTAATATATATATAATACTCTTTCTATAATTTATTAATAATTTAGAGTCTATTACTAGTCTTCTCTAATTAAATATTATTTCGAAATAATAAGAAAAGGGTATTAATCTTCCAGTTTATAAATAATATCAGGATTTCGATAATATCGAAAATTTATTAAATTAGATAATATTCCCTATATATTTATTAATACTAATTTATTCTTTTTTTATAATTAATAAAAGTATAAATAATTATAATCTTTGAGAAGCTTTTAGTAAATACTATTCAAATATAATTAATATATAATATTATTCTTTTATTATTCAAATAATCTCGAATTATATTAAATATAATTATTATTTTAAAGACTTTTTTATTTTTGATCTTGAATAATATCAAGAGTTAATAATATCTTATAATATATAATATAGAATTAAGAATATAATTACTCTTTTTTATTATTTATATAAAAAGGATTTTATAATTACAAAAATAGAGAATATTATATTAATATTTACTTTCTTGAAAGAATTTATAATACTAATAATAGAGAGAGATATTAAATTCGAGAATAGACTAGAAAATATAAAAGAAGAGAATATTAAACTAGTGGATTTAGAGAAAGAAGAGAGAGTAAAAGAGAAGTTATTATCTCGATTAATTAAGGAGAAATTAATTTAAAGATTATTATTTCTAGAAAATTATAAAGATTTAAGGAGAATATAACGAGAAAGAGGATTAAAAGAGAATTCTTTATTAATATTAATTCAGATAAATAGTGGAATAATTTTATTTTCTTTAATTTCCGAATCTGAACGGGATATAAAAGAGTAATCTAAAGAGTTAATAATATAAATAGAGAATAATAATAGAAAGGATAAATAAGATTCTATTTAATAACTTTATATCTTTTAAACGGAAAATAAATAGTAATATATATTAAAAATCTAAAAATATAATTTTGGGTTTAATTAATCTATAATATAGAATATAATTAATTTTTGAATTTATATTATACTAATATAATAATATTAAGTGAGAGATTACAAGTGATTTATATAATAGTATTAATATTTTACAAATCGGGTAAGTGTAAATAGAATTCGTTTAGTAAATTTAAAGTTATATAATTGATTATATTCGATATTATTAAATTTTATTTTTATTTCACGATTATATAAAATACTTTAAATACTCTTCGGAAATAATTTATATAATTATATATACTTATTTTATATAAATAATATATTATTCTATTTTTAATAATTAATTAAATAATAATTATTAATCTAATTTATTAAATCTAAAAACTATAAATACTTTTTTACTTTAAATTAAGTTTATATATTCTATTATAATTAATATAAAAGTTATAATAAAATATATTTAAATCTAAATATTAAATATATATAAAGATTAAAGATAATTTCAAATTCTCTAAAAGTATATAAAATCTTATATTCTATTAATACTTTAATTACTATTAATATATACTTTTTAATAATTAATATTATAATACAAATCACTTTAAGTATATATAGAATTATTTATAAGAGTATTAGAATAATACTAGTTAAAACTAATCCTTTAAAATCTAGATATATTAAACGATTATTCAATTATATATTTCTTTAATATTAATAATACTTATAAGTTTATTTTATAAAATCCTTTATTTATAAATATATTAACTAGTATATTATTATAAGATATTAGAAAAAGTAATTATCGGGAATGGATTCTTGATATTAATCGAATATTAATTAATACTTATTTAAGAATAGAAAAGATTATAAAATATTATATTATAATAGGAGAATAAAAATGGAGATAAACGGATACTATAAGGGATATTATAATTAGATATTAACGGGATTTAGTAAATTAATAAATAATCTAAATTTTATAATTATTATTCAATAAATTAATATTATACTAATAGTTTTTAAAGTACTCCTTTACTCTTTTCCTAGTATTCTCTCTATAGTCTATCTCTTGAATTATCTATTCCAGGAATAATTAAAACTTATTATAATCTGTTTTCTTATTCTTATAGTAATAATAAATAGTAACTTTAAGGTCCTTGAAACTCTTTTCAATTAGATTAAATATAGAATAATATAATAGAAGATATTTGATAATAATATCTTATAAAGTATATATCTTTTTAATTCGGGAATTATAATAGATTAAATAGTTATTTATAATAATAATATTATAAATATCTATTTCTCCAAGAGAATTACAAATCGGTAAAAGATAAAACTCTAACTATTCCTCGAATAAAGTAATTATAATTAATTCCTGAAAAGTGATTATTTAAAGGTAACTATTAAGAGTATATACGGGAAGTATAAACTAATATTCTAATTATTTTAATTATCTCTTCGCCTATACTTATATACTAATTGGGGACTATCTATAATATCTCTCTTCCGTTTTCTCATTCGATATAGATTTATTAATAAAAATGAATTATTTACTCTTTTATCTTATTAATTTATTCCTTTAAACTTATATTAATTACTTATCCTATTAAAATATAATATAATTAATCTTCTTTTAGAATAATCTTATCTTTTTATATATATATAATATTTATAATTAAGAGAGTTTAATATTAAAAATATTATATATTTTATCTATAACTTCATTTTAATAAAGATTATTATTTTAATCAAGGAATTATAAAATGAAATATATAATTTTATTATTAATAACTGGTTTATATCCCGATTATACTCTTATATTATAATACTTTACTATTCCTATCTCAAGAAGAATACTATTTCGGTATTATAAAACTGTACTATATATTATATAGAATGTTTTTATAATAGTCTTAAGGTTAGACTTGACCGCTCGAGTAGTCCTGATTATATTTTATATCACTTTCACTTTCCGGGACTCTAGTTAGAGTATTATAAATTGTGAAAATATTAGCTCGAGTATTAATAGTATTAATAGGTTATATATTATACAATTAAGAGTAAAGATTATAGTGAGTTTGGGCTGTTATAGCAAAAATGGTGTTTTTAGGTGGAAAAAACGAGGTAAGTGCTGATTTTTCGGTAAATTTTCAAAAAAGCACTTATATCGCATATGACTGTAAGCGAGATCTACGCCAGGCACCAAGGCCAGTAACAGTAACCTTACGTGCGGAACATATCATTGTTACTACATGTCATTGGAAAATAGCTTGCGCAAATAGCGTGACAGCGGCATTTGACGATGAACCCAGATTACAGCGTTCAATTCTCAGTCTGTCAATGAAGCGCGAATTTCCTCCGTCAAACATTCATAAATGATCCCAATTAATACAAACATGAATTTTCATCATCCGAGCCCCGTCTCTTCTCCAACAACCCTTGCAATCAATACCAATCTAGCTCCCGTGATTTTGTCAGTCCTCATCCTCGTCCTCTTCCTCTTCCTCTTCCTCTTCCTCTTCCTCTTCCTCTTCCTCTTCCTCTTCCTCTTCCTCTTCCTCACGCCACCATCCCACCTCGTACGCTTCAATTCCCCCTGGAGCGCTCAGTTGTTCCTCTATAGCTTTTTGCGTACCATTAAAGCCATCGCTCATCCAATCAACAAGAAGTTTGGCTCAAATCAAGAAGTTCCCAAAATATTTGATACCTAGAATCCTTGCCTCATCCTCCATGAATTTCAGCAACCTTAATTTCGCCGCCTTCGAAGCCTCAAAATCTACCTCCGGATCTTTGACTAGCTTATAATCAGGATCTTTCGAGAACGGTTTTGTGTTGCTGTCGTCGATAGTCCAACGTACTTGCATCATACCCTCTGCGAGGCATTCGAGATTCCAAGAGACTACTGGAGAGGAGTGAATATGTGCTTCTCGGAAGATGGAAATGGTCTTTTGGTGCATTTGCATGACGGACGAGGTGGCATTCTCATCAGGTGCGTTTGGGCCTTCCATCTCATCGAGAATACCTTCAATGTTGTCGCGGTTCATGATATCTGCTGCGATGTAATCGGCTTGGGTTATTAATTTTGGATGGGGTTTTGCTTGATCAGCTTGCTGATTTGAAGTTGACATGGCCTCATTGGAGCTTCCATGTGAAGCTGAAGCTGGCGCGAGAACATCCGCAAGTTTTGCCCGAGTGGGAAGCGGCTGGCCTGCCTCAGGTAGATTTGATGATATGATGAAGCCTGCTCGAGCCAGTGGTGGTGCTGAAGACCAGGTTGCTCTTATATAACGGTGCGGCTTCAATCTTATATCCAGCAAAATGTTAGAAAGAACATCAAAAACGTAGGTACCCGCAATAACGCCATGGTGTTAGGTGTTTAGGCTTTGTTAAGTTCCTTCATGAAGTGCTGGTGCGGTGCTACCCACTGCGTGAGGATTTCTTTTCGACCTGACTTACTACAATGGGAAGCACATGCAGCCTCCCATCCACAATCAAAGATTCTTTCAAGCACTTACCGACAGCAAACTCTCGCTACTATGAGATTTATCTAGAACTTCTTCCCGTACAGAGCTGAAGTTTCCCAACAAAGCCACCCCTTATTCCAAGACACTCAATCGAAACGATGAACCCCAAGGATGAAGCGCCCAAAGAATTGCTCAACAATCTCGCAACGATTTGTGCAGACTCAGACTCCCAACCCCTAGGTACGTAGCCATGGGTGGTCGATTAAGAATATTTTTCAGACCAGAATTGGGGCTAAGACCATCATCAGAGAAAGAAGCTCAACAACTCCAACGCACGTCCACTGCCTCTTCTGCAACAAGAAATAAAGACAAGGTACCAATCTGGCAACAACAAGGTTTTGCGACGGGATCAGCATACCACAAATTCAACGAAGGTTGTCAAAGAATCCATACACTGAGCACCCGCTATGAGAAGACCGCGCCAGAGATCAGCCATGGTCTCCAAGTCTTGAAGCGCTGCCTTGAAGGTCTACCATTGACGCTCGACAATCGGAGAATTGGGTTGGAGGCGGAGGGTGCTGTGGAGGAGGTGGAGATGGATGTTGAGAAGACAAGGAAGTGGAAATTTAGATTTCTCGATTTAATCATTGAAATGCTACTGGACGAGAATGGAATGAAAGGGAAAGAGGTGATGAATGTATTGCTTTATACGGAAGTGGCTACGGAGAGATTCAGAAAGAACTTACAGGGGAATAGTAAGGGCAAAGAAGTGGAGAGATAAAGTGCAACGACTTCTAGGCAGTGACAGACTATGCCACAGTCTGGTTGAGATGTAGACATCAAAGGCAGAGATGTGCCAAAAGTCTACGAGATGACTGTGTGATCAATGCAAAGCTTCCCAAAGATACCTATGAAGATAGAATGGAACTGAAAGGCTGATTATTGCGAAGCCACTCAGCAAGTAAGCAAATAATTGCTATGAAAGAAAGGCTGAATTACATAATATGAGAATTTTTCCAGCTTAATTTCTCTCGATCATCACCTTCCTTTACCATCAACGTGGCAAGTGACAACGAGAGCGATGGCAGCAATCCATCTCGGCGTCCTTCAGCAGGAAGTACCGCAGGAAGCTTCGATGACGACGGATGGGAAAGCATCAGCAGCAATCCATTTTCTGGCGACTTTCCTGCCAAGAAATCGAATGCGAATTTTCGGTCAGAATTAGGCATCTTCGTGAATGTTGATCGAGAAAGCCGTGGTCCTCCCTCGGCAGGCGAAAGGGGAGGTCGCGCAACTTTGCCTCGTGGTTCTCGCCGCCAGTCGGGAACAAGTACAGCTGGTAGCTTCGATGGCGACAATTGGGAGAGAATTGAACACGACCATCTATCGGAGAACGGCAGTACTTCCAGACGAGGTAGTTCGAGTAACATTTCAAGAGGTTGGATCTTTGAAGGTGGCGATGGCGGAGCCGATGAGGCTGATGGATATCTGGCATATGAAGGATATTATGAGGTAGAGGGTACGTTAACTTCGAATGACCCGAACTTTTGGCCGAGGGGTTGGTACTGATACTGAATAGCAGACCCCGAAGATACTCCTTGTGCCTCAGATAATCAATATCGAGGCAGTGACCCTTCTGGTACTAGTCCAACTTTGGCCTATTCATCCCGCCCAAAGCTAGATAGCGCTGGAATTCCAAGTGATGCTTCTGCAGCATTCTCCAGGGAACCGAGGACTTCGCGATCGGATTGGGAAGAATCTCACAGGACCTTCTCTCGTGGAAGTAGCCCACGTCGTAACGAAAGCTTACTCAGAAGTTACCTTTCTTTCCCCTCCATACCTCAAACAGAGGCTCCTTCAGCTCAGAAGAGGCACGGCGGTCCGCAAATGGAGATCGAGGACTCTGAAAGCGATGACTATCCTGCGTTCACAGACTGGTGTTCTCGTACAGTTGTACGCAACCCAAGTCACAGAGCTCGTGAGGAGTATTCCACCAGTGCTCCGCAGCCGTATTCTGCAAGTCCGCGATATTCCAATGTTCCCGTTGCCGACTTGGTGGCTCCCTCTGAATCACCTAGGCGGGAAATGCCATCTTCGAATGCCGATGGCTTCTCGAGAATTCTCGATTCGATGGAACCTTCACTCCAGCAAGATACCCTGGAGCGACGAGCACTGAGTGCAGTTCGCGACATTGAGGAAGGGCCTCATTCTAGACTCGTACCCCGAAATTCGGTCAGTCAAGAAGAGGAGGACGATTTTGAAGATGGTTATTATCTTTCCCACCCCAGGAACAGCTCCGTTACCATGAGCCAGCGACTTGCTCCCAGGTATCTGCCACCGCACCAGAGAGAACCAGGTCAGTACGTGGTGGGAAGACACCCTTCTGAACGCAGCCGTCACGAGAAAACCGTTCGGTTTCAGACCCCAGCTACTAATGATGCCTCGGACGACATAGGTGTGATGGAACGGCATGCTGGCCAAGGACGATCCAGTACCTCTCAGCGCCGAGAACCGACACTGACACTCAGATTTCGAGCCCCACCACCGCCCCCAAACCAGAGCAGCGCTTTAGAGACTGCAGCCCCTCAGATTATTTCGAGGCGCCCACAGTACGACCCATATTGGCCCTTAGGAAACACTGCACATCATGTCCACCGCCAAAGCGACAGAGCGTCTCGGGCCTCGACGCTTAATCCAGCTTCCGAAAACATTGAGCAACTGAGATCGACGGATGGTACCGAGCCATGACAACTTCAAGCCCGGCTCTAGGGAGAGGCAAGAGGAGAAGCCGTCAATGGTGCTTCTACCCACGACGTCCTGCAGCATGCACGAGAAGCGGAAGCTTCGCAGGAAGGCGTCGAGTGGAATAAGGCTAGCTCTGATCAGTTGCAGTTCCAGAGATGATAAAGATGTTGTTGTTGTTGAAACAGATAAAAATTGGGAATAGAACGAGATACTGAGGTGATGCGTGGGAAAGCGTTGTTTCTGATGGTTTAACAAGAGAAAAATTGGTGGAGTTTCGCCTTGCTCGGCGTTGTATCTGAAGCAGAGATCGTCTTTCGTTGACGGAGAAGATCGATGAACTAAGTGGGTTTGGCTATGATCCAGGTGCAAAATAGATTTCTTGCTTTGTGTTGTGGTTTGGCGTCGATGAAGAAATGAAGACATGTCGTCAACAATCCTTGAATCTATTTTAAGCTTCGATCACGTGATACCAATTCCCCTCTTCAAATTTCACAAAAGGCTCTAGCTACCTCCTCTACTGAAATAACTCGGGCTACTTTATCGATTATTCTCTTTGCCCTCTTCAATATTCCGACCAATTTCTTGCTTCGATGCCTCAAAATACCATCATCGGGCGTCTCCGACAACCCCTGCCTCCCGCAACCTCCGCCGCCGCACTTATCACCCCACCACTAACAAAAACCGTACGACCGCCACTCTTCCTCCTTCAAAGCCTCCCTAAACATTACCGCGCCCCTTACCAAGTTCCTCTCATCGCATGTTGCTTCCTTCCGTTTCCTTCTCTCCCTCTCCCCATTTGCTGCAATCTCGTCTATTCCCCTTCATATGCGATGGACTCCACCCCGTCTCCTGATTCCACGGGCCGCACGTGACCAAGTGGTACGATGCCCCATCAACATCTGTTCATTCTCCCAAGAAAGGGAAGGGAAATCAGGCGCAGTGCGTCATTCCCATCTCATCTTGCCAACAGTTTTACCCTTTGAAGGAGGTAGGTCCCGACCGCCTGGTCTTGGTAGGTACTGTACGAGCTAGATATAAAATCCATTCCTGTCCTTTCCTGCATGAGCTTCCTTCCTCTATATCATACATACACAACATCAACGCAACTTAATAAATCAATCAACTCAACTCTCTTCTCTTCAGACCACCCCCCTCTATACAAAATCTCCGCTTTTGTACAGTACACGAACAACCTCTCTCCTCAAATACCAAAAAAGAAAAAGAAAAAAGAAATGGCACCCATCCCAATCACCCCCCTCCTCCGCACCGTAGCCCAACGCCGCACCCTCTCAGTCTTCACCCGCGTGCGGTCCATCGCGCGAACTGTGGAGCCACACCCCTTCGAGCGCCTCCCCCTCACGCAAAAAGCCGCGAAAGCAGACTGGGGAAAGCAACTCCGACATGTGGGAGATGCTGCTATGTTGTAAGTCTTACGTTCCTCCCTTCCCTTCACCCTCGATTTTAGAGAAATGAGAGAACAAGAGCTGATATGATTTTCATAGCTATTTCCCCGCCTTCGGACTCTTCAT
This sequence comes from Hyaloscypha hepaticicola, assembly GCA_002865625.1. NCBI lineage: Eukaryota > Fungi > Ascomycota > Leotiomycetes > Helotiales > Hyaloscyphaceae > Hyaloscypha > Hyaloscypha hepaticicola. Next base: position 10,021 of record KZ613512.1, read on the forward strand.
CGGGTGGCCGTTGATCGCGGAAGAGGTTCTGAATGGACATATGGTGTAATTACATCCCACCATCCATTGCATCGAACAGTCAATCTTCGATTCTTGTACATATACATACATACTGTATATACATATTTGGCGCCGTGGCAGCTCCCCGGGACGAACGATGAGATAAGTGTATTGGAGCAGTGCCATGGCGTTTTTGCATAGCTTGCCGGCGTTTGGAAATACCTGCCTATTTTTGGGGGTTTGATTCGGAATTCGATGGCCACGGGGAAGAAAATTGCTGCATCATTGCGCACGATACATCTCACCCGAGAAAGCATAAACATAAACAAAAAGATGTAAAGAATAAAAACATACCCATACACAAAAAAGCTCTCAATATTCACGTGAACTCGCTCTTGAAATAATAAACCCTACTTCACATCTCCGGCAACAAGCTCACACTCGACAACCTGAACCTTAACTTCTACTTCTAGCCAGACTTTTACATTGCCAAAGTCCTGGCGACATTAAATCCCCGCGACAAACTCTTGATATCCATAAAATATCATATCTCGTTTCGTTTCAGGAAGTGCTTCGATCCGTATCCAATTTCCTTCCTCCCCTCCCACCCTACTCCCCTTCACGAAACACAAGGTAATCACATAGTGCTGGCAGACTACATAACACCATAATCCCACCAATCAAGAAGAAACGTATGAGGAGAGAATCCATCCATTCCTCCATCTCAAACTCAAACCCCTTCCTCTCTCCCAAAACCCAAAACCGACCACAAACCCTTAAACCTCACTCTCATACATCACTCTCGAGCAAAAAGCCAGGATGGAAAGATGTTCATTCATCTCCATTCATCTTCTCACAACTATATACTCCCCCCTCGCCTCCCCCCATTCCGCCCTCACCCAACCCCCCATCCAATCAATCCTAATATACAAATCCCTCCCTCAATCCCAATCCCCCAACAAAATAAAACCTTATACTCAACACTGAACTTCCACAAACATATAAACAAAAAACACAAAACCCCAAAACGCCATGCATGCTCAATGCTAATCGCTCTTGCTTGAAAAGCCAAATATAAAATCCAAAACCAAAACCCAGAACATGATGTGATGTGATAGGAAAACTCGATCTCGCTCGATCGATCGTGGAAAATGCCGCTCGCTCAATGTACAATCAGACTCCAGACGCTCAAAGGCGTGCTCTCTCTCCTTCACTCGAATTTAGAATTATGGTTATGGATTATCGTATCGTGAATTATTTTTATTTGTAGACGTTCGTTTCGTTGCCGTTGGGGTACCCAGGGTGTGTAGGAAATAGTTGGGTTCAAGGGGGCGAAATTGCGTGTTATCGACCCTCCCTCATCATCCTCCGCTTCTCCCCACCAACACCGACCTTCTTCCCGCCCATCGCCTCCCGGACAGCGCCAAACGCACCGGAGATGATCCCCTGCCTCTTGACCCTCGCGACATGGATCGCTTTCCCCATCCCATCATTCCCACTAAGGCTATTATTCCTCCCCCTTCCTGATTGCATATGCCCAGGAATTCCGGGAACAGGGGGACCATTGCCGGAAGGGCGATGAGACATGTTCGGCTGGCTCTGCGCTTTCTGCAGCCTGGTTTTCGGATCCGAATCGTCGACCAGTGGAAGTTTCCACTCTGAATTTGGGGATGTAGAAATCAGCGGTCCTAACCAATTTAATGGCTCATCTTCCGCCTTTCTCGCTGGCTTCGGTGGTACAGGAGGTTTCGATCTTGGGGGTGTCGGAGGTTTTGGTAGCGCGGCTTTGCCTGGGATAACGAGTGGAGGAGCGGGTTTACTGATGCTCGTTGAAACTGGTCGGATTGAGCTTTTGTTCATGTAAGGAGGGGTGTTGCCCACGCGTGACTCCCTCCTCGTCGGCGTTACCATCGGAATCCGACTTTGAAATGCCATTGATAAGATTTGCAGATCTTCAGCATCGGTGGTCTCCTTGTCCAGCTCATTCATGCCCAATTGCTCCAGTGCTACACCCTCATCTCTCACCTCATTCCCAAGATCGTTGAAACGAGCTACGACTTCAGGAGAGAGGTCGGAATCCGTGATGGCGTATGCATCCATCATTTTCGAACGCAGCTTTTTGGGGAATTGATCACCTTTTGCATTCATGAAGTGGATGAGGAATTTGCGGATCTCGCGAAACTCTTGCGCTTTCCGGAGGCGTCGGGTGTCGATTTGGTGTTCTGTGGGGGGCATCAAACGACTGGGATCAAGCCGTCTGTGTTGTGGTAACGGGAGACTTTCTGTTGAGAAACTGGGTGAAAATTGTGTGCCTGGTAATGAGGTGGTTGACGCATCTGGGCTTGTATTCCGGAAGGCCCGGATGGAGTTGAACGAATTTCGAGGCTCGGAGCTTGAGGATGATCGTGATTCGAGGTCTTCTTCTGGTGTTGTGACGATTATGGTGACGGGAGCAAGGGGTGAGTTTTTGAAGATAGTTGAAGTGCTTTCGTTTCGTCGTTTCAGCGTGCGTGGTTTCTGGACATAGCCGTCTGATACATATGGAACTATCGCGGGATTGTATTTCTCTCTGAGTGGGATTTCTCCCTCCTTCTCCTTGGTCTCCCTAGGGCGCATCAAGGACCTCCTTTTTTTGGCGAGTGGATCGGTCACAGACCGGATTGTAGCCCTTCCCTCCAGCTCTTCACTTGAGGCCATACGATGTATCGCGGGAGGTTCTCGTGATAGAGCTGGTTCGTTCCATACAGCCTGGGCGACTCTTGCTGCATTTGCGAGATCCGCTTCACTTTTTGCTCGCGCATTTTCTTCCCAGATGGGTGTGGGTATGGGCTCATCGATCCCTTTGATATACACCTCATTTCTCCTCTTCCCTTTCCCTGGCACATCATGACCGCCTTTGCCGTCAATTCCTCTGGACATCACATTAGCCATTGCCCCGCATACGCAGCTTCACAACTCACAGTGCCTGCACGGCAACCTGGACCCAGGCAAATCGCTTCATAAATCCCCCCTGTCGACTTTCTGGCAGTAACTCTCCAAAGTCGCGGGGGAGGTATTCCTGTTGTATTGACCAGTGTCATTCGCGTTCAATTGCGTTGTGTGCGTTGGAGAGCTGGAAAAGAGTAACTATTCGTCATGTGCTGGTGAAAATCAAGTTTCTCGGGGAAGCATGGCATTTGGATCGTTGGGTAGCCTCAGTTTGTCTCAGACTCGAATTAAGCCAAGCATTATTACTTTTTGAGGAAGACTCGGAGACAATTTGTTGTTAGTGGGACCTTGATCGTGTACCCGCCCTGGCCAGTGCCGTCCGGAGGTGGCTCGAGGGATGATATGGTGAAATGATAAAAAGATGGAATTGGTGTGATCGAGGGAGAAATGGCTTAAGGGGCTGATTTGGAGAGGGGAACGTGTTCAGGTGAGCGGTGACAGATCAATGGCGGGATTTCGAGGGCGGCGTGAAGGTTTATCGATTTGTTTCCCTAGATCGTCTCGTGGCTTGACAATGTCTCAGGAACGTGGACTAGAGGAAGGCGAGACCCAGACCTCGCTCCACAACGAACAGAAGGTCAAGCCGCGTGAATGGGGTCATCAATTGCTTGGATGAAAACTCCAACATCGAAATTCTGTACAAACCGAGGTTTCCATGAAGTTTGGAAGCATAACGGGGAAAGGGTTGGGGTTTGACCGCTTGTCGAAACCGTTCAGGGTGGTAATCGGGCATCGACTTTCATGCTGGGATGTTGATGGGTGCAGGGATTCTTATCGCATTCAATATTCTGCCCTTTACAGTAGAGTGATTGCCCATCTGGGGTAGCTGCTGCCAATGGTGGCTGTAGAGGCTTTTGGGGCGGTGCTGATTCGATGCCGATTCTCCGCCAATACTTATTTCGCATAGTCCCTGCATAGTGCATAACGTCTCCAATACGGCACAGTAGCACAGCAGCTGCGGATGAACCTGGCCCGGATATGGCTCAGGAGGCTATTTTACTGTACTGTTACTACTGTATATAAAAGGGATGGACTTTTCGATTTCCTGGAGAATGCCGAGCGTCTGTGAGGCGGCTGCAATCTATGACGATGTTTGAATTTAGAGGCTTTGGTGGTAAGACAGAGTATGGCGTAGCTCTAATGATCAATTTTAGACCTCCTCGAACAGGTCTTGGACCAATCTCACGAGGCCGGAAAAGATTGAAGGCTCCCCTTCAGCCTTCTCATGACGTGCCCAGGCACTATCAGCAATCCCCAGGCTCTCCAAGACCTCCAGGCCGATCCAGGCATTTCTACGTCCGAGAGAGTACATAAATCCGTCTTCGGCTCGTGACATCTAGCATTGGCTTCAATTCAGCCTTCAACGCTGCTGAAGATGTGTATAGCGATGACAATACATCAATGACCTATTTGTCAAAGTCTATCTTTGAGGCCTTAATTAGTGTACCGACCTTATACATCGTGGGCGTTCTGGCCAGCCGCAACTGCAGCCAAGTGATGCCAACGATACCTGCATAGGTTTTTCGCTCTCTAATCCTCCATGCGGTCAGCTGCCGTCGCGAAGAAGTGGACGAATCGACGATGGGCCTGGGCATAATAGCTGGGCACAATCTCCTAATTTGATCGAGTCTTGGTTGCGCTCTCCCAGCCCCTGACTCCCGAGTCCTGACTCGACCTCCTGAAGTCAACTGGCGATGGCTTCCAAGAGCGGAGACCCCGCGCCAAAAGGAGCCCGTCAATTCACACGTTTCGGTAACACAGCAGGTTCAGCAGCCACGTTTGCGGCACGGTCTGCCATTTATGTAGCAACTCCCGAACGTGGCTGTACGGTGAGATGGCGTGAGATGTCATATGTGTGCGATGATAGGGGATCAATTATCGGTCCAAGCCTCACTGGGAGCGGCGGTCATCATCTTCCGATAGGGGTTCGGGAACACAAACTCTGTAACCCCGAGTCACCCGATCGGTTGCAGGGAAGGAAAAATTGCAAGACACCAAAACCATATCTTATCATCTTCTTAAGAGATAAAAGATTCAAAAGATTCATGAGCTGTACGAGACTCATCTAATTATATACGTGTTATCGGAAGCCACAAGAAATTCTTGAAATCGTTTATTAAGAAGAAAATGCCGATTTTGTGATGTTATTTGAGAACCCGGCCACTAGTATTCCCACTGAATTGCTTACCAAGAGTTTAACCTTACCGCACTTCGAAGGGAGCAAATTGCTAGAAGAGCCGAAATCTGGGTTCAAAGCCTTCAAGTTCTGATATGCTAGGTCTTTCTGCGTATACTTGCGACTTTCTGCGTATACTTGATCATAGCTGTAAAGCTGGCCGCAGTCGATCGGATAAGCGAAGAGGAGGCGGAAGCATGAAGCAATCTGAGTAAAACATTACCAAGGTGTTGTCTCATTTCATCTCATCTCGTATTGCGCCAAACCAATTGTAATTGATTCAGGTTTGATACCATGCGGTCGTCGCCAGGATGGTACTGACTTGAAGATGTTGCCCCGATGATACGAGGTTCATAAAAGGAGCTCTCGGGGTCTCGGGGAGCAAAAGCATGCTGTACTTACCTAGTTACGTACCGTCGTACCACATCCCACTCCACCAAAAACACTCCGCAACTCACTACTTTCAAGACATCTCGCATGCTTTCCATCACATCACACAGTTCAGCATCGGACCATGCTCCGTCAACCCCCGTCATCGGTCACCAACCAGAGCCAGGGCCAGGGCCAGGGCCAGGGCCAATACCCACTCAGGAGCTTCTGCCACGGACCCTGAATGCTTCGAAAGTTAAGGTTAAAAAATTGGGCCCTGTTGCGCCCAATCAACAAGCTTCCGTGTAACGCCGCTGACGAGCGAATCCTGATCGCTGCAACAAGACGCCCATTCTAAAACAGGAGTAGACACACGACGTGTATGGGCACCATGGCCACCCACTCACGCCCAAGCTCTTCTTTATATGGGCGATGCCGCGCAAACAACCAGCATCTGCGAGAATTTGCGCTCACTAAGCTTCCCATCACCATTATCCAGAGCCATATTGCGATTCCATCTGCGGGACAGCATCGCAATCTGAGCTTCACCAGTCGAGTGCAGCCTCGCGAGAAACCAACCAAATCGAACTGAAGTGTGTAACGCCAACATGTCCATCGCAACCGACCCTCCATCTGCCCGACCAGAATCGTCGCAAGAAAACAACATGCCATCGAAACCGCAAATCGACACCAACGAAACATGGTCGCACAAACACTCGGACGAGCACCTCGACAACATTGACAGCACGATCGAGTTCGAGGGCGACGTAAACACGAACAACGACCTACCTACCCAAGCCACCCTAAATAAAATCGAGAACCTGCCAATCCTAGACAAAGATGGCAAATCGCTACCCTTCAAGAATCTCTACACAGGACCCGGCGTCACGCGACGCGTCCTCATAATCTTCGTCCGGCATTTCTTCTGCGGTGTAAGCTTTCGTCCCTCTCCTTCCCATCCCTTCAGATGAAAGAAAGCAGAAAGCTAACAGCGAGACTTTTGGGGGGAACAGAACTGCCAAGAATACATCCGCACCCTCACCTCCTCCATAACCCCCGAGTCCCTCCTGCGCCTACCAACCCCAACCTTCATCTGCATAATCGGGCACGGCGCCCCTTCCCTAATCCCCATGTACGCCTCCTCAACCGGCTGCCCATTCCCCATCTACGCGGACCCAACAAAAAAACTCTACAACGCGCTCGGTATGCTACGAACCCTGAACCTCGGCTCACGGCCCGAATATCAACGCAGAGCTCTGGGGAGTTTAATCCTGAATGGATTCCTCCAGTCAATAAAGCAGTTACCGTTTGGGAAGACTTGGAAAGGCGGGGATTATCAGCAGGTGGGTGGGGAGTTTATGTTTGAGCCGGCGAGCGGGATCATGGATACTCCGGTCCATAGCCCGGAAGATGATTTTAATAGACAGTTGGGGGATAAGGGGGGTGTGGAGTATAGTGAGGAGAAGCGCGTGACGTGGTGTCATCGTATGCGGAATACGAGGGATCATGCGGAGATGGAAGAATTGAGAGAGGTGCTGGGATTAGATGCGGTAGAGGAGAAAAAGAAGGCGAAGAGGAGAAGCAAGAAGGTCGAGAGGAAGGGGACGGGGATTAGCTTGGGCTCGAGAACGAGTACGCTTTTAAGTAGAAAGGCGGAGTTGGAGGATGGTGGGTCGAGTGGGAGACAGAGCAGTGAGAAATCGATGGAGGTGAAATAGATTTAGAGAGGAAAGTGGAAAGATGAGTATAATCGTGAGAATGGTTTGCACACTGGCGTTAGATATCCATATGGCGAAATTGAAAGTGAGCATTGAAGTCAAAATTCTGTTTACATCTCTTGTTTGAACGTGTACTTGGGACTCGGTGTATGTACAATATCAAGAGGCCGCTCAGTAAGGAAACTACTGGATTGTGTTAAATTTATGCCACATTCTCAGCTCATATCTCACATGAGCGAAGATAGAGGAGTTAAGGAGCACTTGGCTGGCGATGGAAAGAAAATTCTCTTAGCGGCGTGGCTTCGAGGAAGGTTGTGGTCGTCTATGAGGGACGGAAAATGCTTGGACTGGTTCGGAGTTGAAGAGTTAAGAGGGCGAATGAAGTCGAAGGTTATGTGATGAATGTTTGCAGCTCTTTGCATTGCACAATTTTATGCCCAAAATCCAAACATCTTCCTGTTTCAATCTACTGCATTCCATTCTATCTCTCCCAGACAATCTCAACATAAAAACTCCAAGAACGCCACACCAAACCCTGAAGCAAATGTCAAATGAGAGAGTACTCTACACAAGGCATTGAGCCTTCATCTCCTCAGCCCATGCACAAACATGTACAGAACCACCCCTGCTTGCCTCATCTCTGGATCGACGAGTGTATTCGCTCTCTGCATGTACGCCACTCTCGACATCAGCATCAGTGTTTTGATTTCCAGTCGATGCTCTGCCCCTACCTACCCTAACTGATTCTCCATTTCCACCACTTCCTTTATTTCGCCGTTTCTAACTTCAATATGCTGACCATTTTCATAAGACCGAGCTCGAGCGAGCGGTTCATTCCACGCAACCACTCGTACAACTCCTGGATCGCCATCTGGGTCCTTGCGGACAAAGCCTCGAACCTTCGGATTTGGCTTGATACGTAGCTTGGTCTTTTCAGGAGGAACCATGTGACCTTCAACTACCAGTCTCTCACGCATCTTCATTAGCATCTGTGTAGCACATGGACCACTCGAGCCAGGTTGCAAACGATGAACGATATCATCCCACGGAATCTGAACCTGTTGCATATGGCATTCATAGTCGAGGAAGAGCAGGAGCTTCTCCATCATGCGTGGACCCCTGAAGATAAACTTAGCAATCGCTTAAAGAAACAGGGAACCTCTTATTAGTACTGATAACTTACACGTTTCTCAGAGTATATCCACCACCGCCGACTCTCGCACGAGAGTCGGGCCGTTGAAATCTAACACAATTTGCATGTCCTGCGCTGCTCAAGTTGAAGCTGCCAAGCCAGACTGTCAGCTCCACACTGCAGAACGATGACTTCCGGACGATAATTCTCCATGGCACCTCAATGGTTGATTCTTGGAAGGCCTCTGCTTTCTCCAAGTGCCGAAAAGCATAAATAGAAAGTTGGGCCAGACGGAGCTCTCTGCGGGCCCCTCCGATCTCGAGTTCTGTTCCTCCTTGGGGAGAAGAACTAATGACTATCGGAACGCCTACTGGAACAGGTCCGGATGTAGTATTACCAGCGGGTATGGTTGCCATACCAGTAGCTGCAAAAGTACCGGCGACTGTTGCTCCTGCTTGGTGAGCGGTGTGAGCCATTAGGGGTAGGAAGGATTATTGCCACTGCTGATAGGGTATCGTTATGATCGTTAGATGCCATGTATCTGCAAGTTCCTTGCTAATCACTTTTGCGAAGATGTATTTGTAGGATTCGTCGTCGATGCCGTCCTTTCAACCCTCTTCCAAACTCTCGCTTCCACTACCTCCTTCTCAAACCCTTCAAAGGAAACAGAAACACCTTTTAACCCACTCCCAAATTCCATTGAACACTATCTTTACACAACGCCAACAATCTCCAAGCCAACCACCCATTCTGCTTCTCCACCCCTCTCTGTCGTCCACAGGCGGGATGTAAAGCACAGGAACGGTGGGATCATGGAGCATCTCCCAGCATTGATCGCAACCTTTGAAGGAGGCGGGACGGTGAGGGAGAGTGTATCTTCGAGGCGGTTGACTTTGGGTTGAAAACTCGCCGATCTGTGGGATTGGGGTTATTTCGTCGGTTGAGGTTTGTACTTGTGCTGAGTTGGATTGTGTAGTGGTTGAAGGACGAGCTGAGGAAGAGAGATGGATGGTCGAGGAAGGACGAGGTGGTATGTAGTGTGCTGGTGTGAGGATTGTGGGTTGGGATGTGGGGGATTGGGGTGGTGGGGTCTGGAGGAGGGTGGGTGGAGTTGGGATTTGGCGGATTGAGGATGGTTGGGCTGCTGCAACTTAGGTTGCGAAGTCGCGTGTTGAAGTGCCTTGCGCTGCTGTTGCTGAGTCTGGAGTTGAAGCTGCTTGAGTATGTGTTCGTAGTGGTAAAGGGTTTGGGGTAGGTGCTGTATCTTGATCTGCTGTGTTTTGGGTTGGTGGAGCTTCGGGTGAGACTACTCCAGGTGTGGAGCCCATGATTGTGGTAGGTCTCACAAGTGGATGAGCTGAAATTGAATATTGAAGCGTATGGGGGGATAATGAGGGAATATATGCTCAATTGAGTCTTTCAGCTCGTGGAAATGGACTTTGAGCTCATTGTTCATGCTTATATGGTACATTGAAGACCTTCTTTCTCTCCTTTAGAGGATGGATATAATATCCCGTTCGCCTCCTGTGTCTTCATTGTCCCATCTGCAGTTTGTATAATCATCTCACAGCTTTGAAAGGTAAGGCTGGTGTGTCCACATTCCTATCCATTCTTTTTCGAAGGCTTTCATTTCTCTATCCTACTGTCCTCAAATGTCCATTATCTCCGGACCTCTGGTTAACACAAACACCTTTCCTAACCTTCTCCGAAAACCCTTTCGCCCCAGTCCTTTTCCTTTTGTGCCATATCCTTGTCCTATTTTCTGTCAGCTTCCTTCCCCACTCCACAGATCACAACTAACCTCGAGACTATATGCACTCTCTACCAACTATCTGCTCTTGAAGCTCCTGAAATATCAACGACTTCAGCCTTGATCGAGTTTGCTACCGTTGAGATAGTGGTTAGCCCTGCGTGTGTCGTTAAGCTACCGTGACGAAAGCCGATTGGTAAAACTTACGCTCGCTCGCCCGGGACTTTGCAGACGGGGAAGGTGAGGTTGGAGGCAGTGACTGGAGATGGTCGGAGATATGGCATGGTAATGCTGATGACAATCTCAGTGCCACCAACCCATGATCAGTCGACCGTGATGGGGTCATCCTTACTTCCCTTTCCATGTCCACGGTCTATGTATTCTTCGGAGATCTCTGCAACTTTCAAGTGGTCTGATCTCTGCTGTTCTTTTTCGTGCATATCGACGAGTATTTTGAGTAATTCATATCCCAGAGCGCACGAAGTAGTCACTGGGACAGAATTGCTGATCCCTCAGATGGTAGGCCGGTTATCACATTGTTATCCGAAGAAGTTCCGAAAGCTGGTTAAAAGACGTATGTTTCGTGGCCGGGTATCACATTGTTATCCGAAGAAGTTCCGAAAGCTGGTTGAAAGACGTATATTTTGTTGCCGGGTATCCCGTTTCTTATCCGAAAATCCTTCCGGCAGCCGATCCGGGTGAATTAATGTTCCGGTTGTGCCTGCCGGTTTCCCGGAATTCACTTTTCGGATAAAACGAAATAGCAAAAGGTGAAAAGTGAAAGGTAAACGGGAGATGGAGGAGTGCTCAATCTAACACCTCCGTCCTCTCTTGGATTGTCAACCTCCATGGCAGTGGCTCGATACGAGGTTTAGCCGTGAGCCGAGCTGTTGACGTTCAGGGGCTTTAGGGCTACATCCAAGCTGATAGGCTAAGGAATTAGAGGAAAGAAAGGATGAGAGTGATGGATTGGAGAGGAAAAGAAAATACTGATCAGTAGATCTGATGAAATGTTTGCTTAGTCCCTTATTAATCCAATTTATGATCCATTCGGCCGAAACGCTCATTGTACTGGTCTCTTATCGACGACGCTCAAATATAATCAATCCACCTTAGCTACTGTGTAAACCTCTTCCAATATGATCTGCTACTTACCCTCCTTATGATTGTCTTTTCAGACCTTGTGCCACTCATCGGATCCAACAGCGGGCTGCTTGGCTCGTCGCACTTTGCTAGTCGCACTTTGCTAAACGATCGTCATTGGCGTGGTTGGCGTTATTAGCACGACCATATACTACAAAAAGATTAGCCATGATGTAATTTCAAGAAAATGTAGCTTTTACCACGAGCATATTGACCCGTGGGGTCATACAACCTGCCCTCGAGCATCTCGATGTTGGAGGGGATAGAGGGCTCCGGAGTCAAGTGATCGGACATATTTTGCTGAAGAGTTTTGTGTGAGGGACAATCGACAACGGGTGAGCTGTTGATGCGGGGTTGTTAAATCAATCGGACGGATAACTGTATTCGTCCGATCTTTTAGAAAATCAATCGGACGGATAATTGTATTCGCCCGATCTTTTAGAAAATCAATCGGACGGATAACTGTATTCGCCCGATCTTGTAAAAAATCAATCGGACGGATAACTGTATTCGCCCGATCTTGTAAAAAATCAATCGGACGGATAATTGTATTTGCCCGATCTAGAAAATATTACTCGTAGATGTACAGTACTCAATATCGACTTCCAACGGGAGATGAATAGGGTTCAGTTGTATGGATGGAGTAGAGAACTCTTTGGCGAGCTTCAGAAAGATAATGCCAAATACTATAATAGTGTCAGTTGGGCAAATCACATGACTTAGGCCCTTCTGGGACCAGGGTCCCAGGGCCCATATATAGAGCTTAGCACCCCCCCCTCTTAGACCTGCAATCGAGTCTATTTTCGCAACTGACAAATAGTGAAAGTCGAGGGTTGAGTTTCAGATGTCAGTGCATGAAAGGCGGATATTTTAAGGCCGGGTATCACTTTATTATCCCAAGAGACTTCCGGCAGCCGGTTGTGAATAAATGCTCCGGGTATGCCTGCCGGTTCCTCTCAATTCACTGTTCGGATAAAATGGGACAGAAAAAGGGGGAAGGTGAAAGGGGCTCGATACGAGGTTTAGCCGCGAGCCGAGCTGTTGACGTTCAGGGGTTTCAAAGTGGGCAGCCATGACGATAGACTCAGGAATTGGAGGAAATAAAGGAGTAAAGAGAAGAATTGGGAAGAAAAGAACACTTTTAATCAGTACATCTAATGAAAACTTTGCTTGAATGCTTTATTACTCCAATTTCTGATCCACTCGGCAGCAGGGCTCATTGTACCGTTCCTGGCGGAACTCACTTTGAGGTGCTTGGCTAGCCGCACTCTACTAAACGAAAAGCCCAAACCGTATTCTGTTCGAACTCCGCAATGCCTTATATTCCTTATGCTTCTGTGTGTGGTTCTACTCTCGCTCTTTAACATTTTCTTCCCCCCACCAGTCCTCTTTACCACACAATAAGCCAATTCCATCCAGAACAAGGAATGAAGCCAAACGCCTGTCCTTCCTGCAGCATGAGAACCGACAAATATCTGATTCCAACTCATCATCTCTAGAGAACCGTTCTCTGTTCATTGTTTTTTATTGCAGTCTTGATATGTGGATGGTTGCTTGCTCTCCCTTGATCCTTGCACGGGAGTCCATTTCCTTGCCACCAGACGAGAGGGGTGGTCATCGACGAGGCCGCGCCCCTCTTGGAGGTACCAGTGGTGGCCCACGCAATGCAGGCGAGAATGGAGGCCAACAAACAAGATTCGGACAGAACAACGGGTTAGGATCGAACAATAGATTCGGAACAAACAACGGATTTGGAAACGCTGCGGGATAGAACTTCGATCTCCGCCTCGAGGTTGGCCAAGTGAACGCTGAACTGGATACAACCTGACGGACCCAAAATCTCCGTCTAGGTATCTGGGATCTCTTCACCAGCGGCCTGCGAGAAGTATTTCCGGATTTGTAGCTTTTCATCGTTCAAGATTGGCGGCAACGTATTGTAGGTTGGACCGTTGGAAGCACGTTCACGTCCGGTCCCCAGAATACTTCGATACAATGTCCTAGCTGGTCGGAATACCTAATGATGGCTGTGGATGAATATATTGTTCGTTGATGTAAGATTACGGTACACATTATTGAGTTGCAACGGGAGAGGTGGATAGGGTTCAGGTCTGGATAGAGGTGGGATGAGAAGCTCTCCAAAACTGTCATCGATCAATTGCATTGATCTTGATATAATTAGCATTGGACACGGCGGGAATTTGGAATACAAACTTAATGCTAATAAACATGACCCAGAAAACTTGGCAGCCCATTTCCTGCTTAATATAGTCAACATTTTCTGGTTAGGTTTCGAAGCCGTTCCCTCCTCTATGTAAATTGTAGAGTATCTGTGAATATGAAAATCTCCCTTCTCGTCACGGTCCTTCTTGATGTTCGGGTAGCTGAAGCTCCGTGTTGGCTATATCCTTGCTTTTGGATGGACCTGGGTCCTTCAGGCTGGAGGAAAATTTTCTGTGGGATATGACTCGTTAGCTGGCTTGATCCCACAATTGGCTCTGTCCTTGATTGTGGACGCGTTGGTATTGTCGAGTGGTGCTTGAGCTGGTGGAGGAGCTTGATATGGGAGAACTGCTTCTTGCTGGCTTAGTACTAGAGTATTGGCGGTGTTTTGAGTTGGAGTAAGAGTAGCTAAAGGCATTGCATGACGGCTCCCTGCACCTGTCCTTGTTCCTCTACACGGAAACAACTTCTTTGAAAAGATCTTCACTTCGCTCTTCCTACTCTGGTCTCTAATTCCTACTCTATGCTTCACGCCGATATCCTCCCCGATATCCCGAACTTTATCACCATCTCCTAAGCCACCGCTCATTTCGACTGCCATCTCTCCACTTCACTCTGATTGGTTTTCTCCGACGCCCACTCTAAATATGGTGATGTGTAGTTTCGGGCTGGTTGTTCTTGGTGGTATGGCCGTTCGTGAGAGGTGCGCCATTGGCTCTTCAGTCATCGGGGAAGAAGTTGTTCATATACACAATATCCTCATCTATTACACTGTTAGTGATGTTGCAACAACTTAGTCGTTGAAAGGACCTACATTTGAGTTGAACGCCGTTGAACCATTGAACAAAAGGCAGGTCGCTCTCCAAACGCCATCTTTGACAACACAGCCTGGGTCGGGGGAAGCTATGGGCGCAAGCCTATGCTGATCCCGAGCGGAGTCCCTAAACGGGGCCCGTGTAGAGCGCGCAAAGGTGTCGGCTGCCTCACATGAGGTGGCTTAAGGTACGTGCCATACCCGTGCGAAAGCATGCCTGCTATCCAAAGGCCCTCCTGTGCGCCCTCCTCCAGCATTTGTTCCCGTAGTTTGTGTAATTGTAATGTGCGTAGGTGATGCATTCGGAGAATTTGATGTCGAAGGAGGTTCTGTTGCAAGAAAAGGTTTTACGCTTGGGTTCTTGTTTGTGGTAGAAGGGGCGGTTCCGGCTGCGTTTGGTATCCGGCTCCACAAAAACTGCTGCTGTCTTTTTGGTGCTTGGAGATCACTTTCGCCCGCGATTGGAGGCCCTCCATTTGCAAATTGAAACCCAAGGCCTTGTCAGCTTCAATAATCTTTGAGAAGGAGTTCTAGAGTACTCCTCCCGAGTCTGGAATGAGGAAGTCACCTGCTGAAGGTTTCATTTTTCACTTCAGAACCTTCAATGCTTTGAATTGTCTGATGTGGCTTCCATTCTCTCCAAATGTTTCTTCCAAATAAGAGCATAACTCCCTTCGTCCAGCCCTATATCCAAAATTACAAGATTCCACAAACAGCTATCCAAAACATCCACTAACCACCACTTATGCCCTTCTATGCTTTCTCTCCCACTCCTCCCTTCTCATCCTTTGCATTATCTCCCTGATTTCATTCCCACTCATAGCGTAAAGCACCATGTCATTGAACTTCTCCGCCCCCTTCTCCAATTTTCTCCAGCCCTTCTTCAGCCAATTACGTCTCCACCACTTCTTACTCGATATTTTTGTTGTGATGGGAGGGAGGATGAATTCATGTTGAGTTGAAGCGGATTCGTAATCTGCAACCACTGTGAAGTCGTGATCTTGGTAGTCGTAAGGAGGTGGTGGTGGGTCTGGAAGAAGAGGACTGATCGAGCTTGGTGAGGAGTTTGGAGGGTTGTTGGGTACGGTATTTGCTTGCGAGGTAGAAGTATCAGAGTCTTGTGTAGTAGCCATTGTTTGGGCTTGATTGTGGCAACTGCAAGAGCTAGGAGGGTGTGGATATGTGCTGAGGAATATGGATTTGAAGCAAGAGGGTGCTCAGGATTGGACTTGTTCTGGGTTGAAGCCTCGAAGTTTGCTGCTCGTATTAAAGTTGCCCCAAGAGAAAGATTTACCAGAAGGCGAGCTATAAAGGTTCAGTTTTGACACGCTTTTGTATTTTCTGGAAGCCCCAAATGCTCCCTAGACAGCTGGCATCATTGTAGACTTCAAAACTCATTCCAGACAAATTTCCCAGCTCTTGTAGCACATTCAAAGAATTTTACCACCAGATCCTTGAATTTCAATCTTCCGCAAAGGGCTGGTACATCTCTCCCATCAATCGAAGCTACACCTCCTCCCCACAAACCCTCTAACGTGGAAGAACATTAAGAACCTCCCTGCCTCTGCCTCTCCTTCTTATCTCTCCTGTTCTGCTTCCACTTCCTAATCTTTCCTTGAAAAGGATATGGAAATCCTTCTCCACCAGCATACAACAGGTTTTCATTGAATCCACCCAGAAGCTTTGATTCTTTGCTGCCAACTCTCTTCCACCAGGGCTTCTTTCTACCATCCTGAGGAAGTTCTCACTTAGGAGCCTCATCTTGATCTTGTATGAATGGATCGCTATTGCCGTGATGGTTGTTTTGGGTGGAGGTTTATTTTCGGCGGGAAGGAGGTTGAGGTTGAGACGGGTAATCGTTGGAAATATATCTGCAGTGAAACGAAAGTGAAAGAAATCGGTCCTTTCTGCCGATATACAAAGCCCAAATAGAACCATCCCAATAGGGATTGATTTCTGTGTCCTCAGGCTCCTCAATCTCCTTAGGGAGAACGAAAGAATGGGCTTTGATGGTCGAGTTTTCCGAGTCCGCGTCGTTACTATCACCATCAGAGGTTTCGACTTCCTTGGAGTGCTTGGATGGCCCGTGCTTGAGGGTGCTTTGCTTCTCGTTGTCTTCTTTCAAGAGACCAGGATCAATCTTCATGTCGTCAGTGAACTGGCTGATGCTGTGCTCGGATAGGGTGATAACTTCAACGTAGAAAGGAAATCCAGATCGATGGTTGACAGCTGCCTGTCCAGCTCTTGTCCATTTCCCAGTACTGAACGTTAAGTGAAAGTCTTTTAGCAATACATCTCCCAAGCTACCAGCGAGGAGATCCCAAATACCCTGACGGAGATCTTCGTTTACGCAGTTCGCCAGAGTGGATACGACCCCGCGGACCCAAAACACTATGGAAAAAAAACGTCACCGAGGATCCCGATGCCAAAAAGACATTCTAGAAGACGACGTCCAAGAAGCTAGCACCGTAAAAGAAGAACGACGCGGCGAGGAAGGAGATTGAAGTCGAAGAGGTGCGGAGGTCGCTCGGTACAGAGTACTGTACCTCCGGGATGGGAATTGCGAAAGAGGAATTCTATATCGATCAGAGGGAAGGTAACGTATCCTAATCGTAAAACAATATCGCGTATCTTGGGTAAAAGGAAGGACGTTAATAGAGTTGAGGGGCGCTTGGCGTGCGCAAGTCATCGAGCCAGATCTCGAGAACTATTAGCGTCACGTTTGATTCGGGGGACTCAAACTTAGCTCTCCTAAATATAAGGCTCGTCTTCAAAGAGCCCTATAATAGAAGGTTCCCAGTCTGTACCGCGTGGAGGCGTTGAGTTGTAGTAGACCGCACCATGTATGGTCTTATTGACGACCTTGCGCTCGGTGAATGAGAAACGCCAAAGATTAGCCTGGTCTCGGTTAAAAAGGGAGTTGGAATCTACTTTTATCTCAAGTCTCTCCAGTGAAACGGGAAGTTTAAGCGGAAGGATTGGAACAACATGAAAGTTGCAGCACCGTGAATGGTCTTGTTGACGACCTTGCGCTCGATGAATGAGAAACGCCGAAGATTAGCCGGGTCTCGGTTAAAATAGGGGTAGAAAGGGGAGCATCGTCTCGCTTGCAACAATCCAACATCTTTTGAAGATGCATGAATTACTTTTCTTTGCCTTCCGTTCTTTGAGATGTAATAGTGTCTACAAAGATAAATGGAACAATGCTTTTATCTCAAGTCCTTCCAGTTTCTGGAAAGTAATTGAAGAACGGGCAGCTCAAGCGGAAGGATTGGGTACAACATGATAGTTGCAGCACCGTGTCTTATGGACGACCTTGCGCTCGGTGAATGAGGAACGCCGAAGATTAGCCGAGTCTCGGTTAAATAAGGGTAGACAGGGAAGGGGGAACATTGTCTCGCTTGTGACAAGTGAACATGCTGTAAAAGACATGCAAATTTCTTTCCGTCCCGTCTTTGAGATATAGTAGTGCATGTAGAAATAAAGAAATACTTTTAGTTTATTACAAGGCTTTATCTGAATATCGCACCGTTGTGATGTCAATATCACCTCGCTTAGGAAGTTTGGACGAAAGGGGAAGAATTGCAGTAGCAAAGACAACAGTGACTATACTCTTTTCTTAGACGACAATTCTCTGACCTTCCGGAACTTTAAAGAGGCGAGGCAGAATAAAATATGGACTTCTGTCCCAACTCCCACAATTTCGGTTTAGCTCAGATCTCAACACAACCTTGCCAGCATTCAAAATGGCAGACAACAACAACCAGGCCGCATTCTCGTCCTCAGAGCAAATCTCTGGTCCCCACTCTCACAACTCCTCAAACACCTCGCAACTCTCGGACGGAAGTCCTCCCCCTCCTGGTCACAATACTTCAACCGAAAGCCGATCCCAGGCTTCTAGATGGACGGACGAAACCGAAGCCCAGAACCTAAAGGCAGAGGGAGAGGAGTCCGAGTACGACGATGAGAACAAGAGAGAAGAGATGGAAGATCAGGATCGCGAACCAACACCATCACTCTCCCCCTCTGGGTCCCTTTTCAGCGAAACTATCTCTGAGCCCGAAACACCGCTGCACTCTCAATCACTTCCCCTACCTCTACCTTCAACCGAAAGAAACCATAGCTCCAGGAGCTCAACTCCTGTCTCGAGTTCGACCTCAGAGACTGGAAGTCCACCAGAGCCTTTTCGTCGAAGTAGAGCGCCAAGCCTGTCGAGTTACGTCCCAACACGAGAAGGGACTCCACAACGAGAAGAAGGGCCTCAAGAGGGCCTTGAGGGGATTGAAGAAGGCGAGGATGGAGAGGAGGTCGAAGAGGAAGAAGTTGATGAGCGCAATGAGAGTGGAGGGGGTTGAATAATTATCGGAAATAAGTTGAAGCTCTGGTCTACAGGGTTTCAGTTTGGACAGTGTGTTTTCTTGGGATGGTAGCACCGTTTCGGCTGTAGAATAAAGGATCTTTACGTCCGTAATAGACAGTGGGATCTCAATAGACCGGCGGAAAGCAAACTCCACTGAGAATGGTGTTCATGATAATGAAATAGATGGACCGAAAATGTAGGTTAATGTGAAGGACATTGAAATCTCCATAGATCAGCGGAAAGCAAACTTCACCAAGAAAGGTGTTCATAATGATAAAATAGATTGACCGAAACCGTAGGTCAACGTGAAGGCGCTCCAAGTGAAAGACAATCTCCAGCTATTCATCGCTAGCTGTGAATATAAGATCAGCGGAAATCGCATTCCGGAACCAGACGGAAGCTTCATGCGCAAAACATTATAAATTCCAAGCCAGTCACTTAGCTACAACAAGACAACTTTGACATCTCTCCTCGCACAAACCTTACAAACACCACCATCACTCACAATTGCTCAACTACCAACCATCTCGCTGCACCACCACCATACAATCTTCACTCTCTACACCTCCAAGTTACACCTCAGAGACCTCTTCAATTCAAGCCCAACCCGTCCCATCTCCAAACCAAGAAGCGATGGAATCCAACACACCAATTGCTTTTCGCCGATCTCAAACCCAGAGCGCCTATCCAGGCTTCTGGTCCCCGACACCCTACGATGAGAACGACCCAACTCGGGACGGTGCGCCAGTAGTGATCTGGTACGAAAAGAAGAAGTGGTACATCAGAGTTTGGCGGAAAGTCAAGAAAGTCGTGGTCGAACCGTTCCATGTCATCGATGATCGTCTGATGGATAGAGCTGTGGGAAGGCGATAAAAACGTGGTTCAAGGGAAGAACGGACGGGATGTCAGAGTTATACTTTCGACGAGAATGGACACGCCGCTGGAAGATCAGCGAAGAATCAATGCTTTGTACAGTACATCGGCGAAAAGGACCGGTTTCTTTCACTTTCGTGTTACTGCAGATATATTTTCACCGTCTACCTGTCCCAAGCTCAACCTTTCAGAGGCTTGTTGCAAAAATCAGAAAGCAGTTGCACAAAATTTACCCCTTCTTAACCAAGCTAACTCTCATTCAGAACACAACAACTAAGAAGCCTCCTTAACAATCTTCTCCAAAGCCTTAACATAATCCTCCACCTCATTCGCCCCCTGAATCGTAACATCCCTCCTCCTCCCCTCAACCACCACATACGGCACCGAATCAACCCCATTACTCTGCTGCTCTCTAATCTTCATCTTCGTCTCCAACAACCCCTCATCCCTATCCGCAACCACCTTCTTCGCTTCTTCCTCAGGAATACCCGCCTCCTTACAAGCAGTCAAAAGGGTTTCCTCAGACGAGGGATGTTTTTCTTCTTCAAAGTATTGCCGATAGAGGGAGTTGACTAACTTGTCGGCGATGGCGGGGCCGGAGGATTCTTGGAAGAACTGGATGACGCGGTGCGCTTGCAGGGTGTTGGCGACGGTGCCGCCAAACTTGTAGGAGATGCCAGCGGAGGCGCCGTAGGCGGACATTAGGGTGGTGTACATTTTCATTTTTTCTTCCGAGTCGCCATATCTGTTTTGGCGTCAGGGAAAGGTAGATGGAGAGAGGGGTTGTGGAGAAGGGAGGGGAGTTGGGAGGGAGGAGAGGGGAGGCTGACTTTGATTTCTTGTACCAGTCATATTTGGACTCGCCTTCCTGCGTTGCTTCGGGGTAGAGCTGATATGGACAGTATACAACGGTAAAGTTAACTTTTGAGGAGGCGTCGGTGGAGCGGATTCTGCGGAGAGCTGGGGTTATCAGTTGAGTTCTGTTTGTGAGTATGTCACGTGACAAGATTGGACTGCGTCATTGGAATTTCCCCTCGATTTCGAAATCCAGAATCAAAATAAACTCGTTCGGAAATTAAAACGGGGCATTGGACCTTGCCAATCGATTCCATCATAGAGCTTCCAAGCAGAGATTTGAGACACGTGACATAGCCTTGTCAGGTAGGTGGCCGAAACATGGCTCTTCGACTCTCAATTTCTCCAATCAAAACCACGCAGTAAAGAGAACTGAGACATACCCTCGTCAAGTCTCTGCAACGTGACAGTGAAAGTTAGCATGCCCATGCATTACATTTGGCCACTATTGATTATTCATGCTCACTTTCTTGGCTAGATAGGTCCTGCCATCGCCGTCAGCGAATGGTCAAACGGCATTAGTAAGTCAGGCGCCTGCAGAATACGCACGCACAGGCTTCTTGCTTACCAGGGGCAGATGGTATCCAGCGTGAAGGCAATGGTGCTCTCGTACATCGTGGCAGGTGAGTTGAGGAATACGAGTCGATCGGTGGTTTGCCAAGGAAGAGGCCGCTCGCGTCAGTTGGATGGCGGATGGCGGATGGCGGACGACGGGATGTGAGGCTGTGAGCGGATGTTGATCCGAATGCCTTCTTGCCTTGGAATGGCGATGATTGCGCAGCTTGAAATGCTTTTAATCTACTAATCAATGCGCTTTGAAACGACGATGATTTTGGGTGATACAAAAACCTCAGGGAATTCCTGGAAGTAGTAAAAGAGCAGAGAGGAACCTCACGCCACTGTTTCAAGGCTCTTTACCCCGCATAGCGAGTGGCGGTTGGTCGGTTGCCTGGTTGGCCCAACCTCGGGGCATTACCAGCCACAGCGCCAGGTTCCGCGCCATAATGTGTTGTCTCGCATCACCCTGGACATCTGGATCTCGTGTTTCTGGGACCTACAGTAGGTAAACTTCCGGTGCTGGTGCTGGTCCGGCGTAGGTAACCGTATTGCGCCGGTGTACGGGCGGATGGGAGAAAGGTGACTGCAAATACGGTACCTCCGTACAGTAGAGTAACAAACTTTAAATAGACTTCAGGTACTCCGTACCTTTGGCCAGCCTTACCGGCGACTTCAGCAGACGGTGGTTCCGAGGGCTACTTCGTATGATTGGGTGCGGTTGTGGGTTGTGACTTCCCACTTTAGGTATTTGACTTTATTTTTCCTTCGTGTTGCCTGGCGACCGCAGCTCAGCCACACGGCCCTTCCCCTTTTGAGCTGCCGCCCTGGATTGGCCCTCGTTTGCTCTTCCCCTGCCTCGCCTGCTTCGCCCCTGCCTCTTTCAGCCCGCCCCTCGTTGTCACGCGGCATGCATGAACATCAGTTTAACCACCTCCCCCACCTCCGCCATAAAAGTCCATCGTGCCTGCCTCTTTCCTGCCATTTCACTTTTCCATAACACACACACTAAACAAGACCAACCTTCCGAAGGTACAAATACAAGACATTCGCTTCCCCCCCCCGTCGTTTACACAACACACCACAACCATCGTTCAGACAACAGCACAGTGACACATTCGCTCAGTCGCCAAGACAACCCAACTAAAACCAAACTCTCGCTCTAAAACAACGTCAACCACAATGCTCTACCAAGCACTCCTCCTCGCAGCATCGGCTGCTCTGGCATCGGCTCAGATCACCTAGTCAGTCCCCTTCATCCCGATCTGTGTCAACACAACTAACAACTTCCAGTAATGGCTCTCAAATCATCTGTCCTGCCAATAACCCCAACGGTACCTTCTGCGCCGGTGACTCTCTCAGCACAAATATCATCATCCGCTGCGTCAACGGTGTCGCTGGTCCTGGCAACTGCAACGACAATCTCGATGGCGACCCACCCGTGGGAAACTACCCGACAACCTGCTGGCAAACATCGTTAACCTCTGGCGATGCTGCATGTGCCAAGAAGTAAGTTCTCCGATCTATTTCATGCAAACTCGTTCTAACGATCTCTCAGCTGCATAGTCTACTGCGGTTCCGGCGGCTGCGACTTGGGCGACTTCACCCTCCCCAACTGCACTCCCTTCTACACCGCCAGCTCCTCCTCTTCCGCAGCCACCTCAACCACTTCCAGCTATCCCACCTCCCCCACAACCACAATCTCAGCCACAACCTCCTCCATGACAACCTCGACCTACACGACCGTCTGCACGACCGGCTCCACAACCACCACCGAGACATTCACCACAACTTACTGCCCCACAAGCCCCATCGTTCCCCCGAATAACACCACTTATACAGTGACAAGCCAAGGCGTCAGTGTCAGCCCAACCAATACTCCTTCCGGACCGAGTACTTCGGCCCCGAGTGGCTTCACGGGCGCTGCTGCGACCTTGAGCCCAATGGTCGGTGGCACGTTGGCGGGTGTCGGGTTGATGGTTGCTTACTTTCTGTAATTGCTGGTCCTCAACGCGATGATATCAATTTGCTTTGATTGAGTAGGAGACGGCGTTTACTGGTGGTTGGCACGGAAGTCACATGACATGATTTCACGACACTCCTTACGACACTTCACTTCGATGATACCTCCGCTTAACCTACCGAACCTATCTACGAGGATAGCAAGGGAGTGGAGCTTTAATGTACAAGTATGCCGCTGGGCAGGGATGCGGGGGGAAAAAATGGAGATGATGAAAGCGTTGGTTTTTTCTGGAGAGAGCACATACATTCAGGAACACTGCTAGATAATAATAATAATACAAAAGATTTTTGAAAGAACATTGTCTTTAGATATACTTACTCGATGCGATATGTGAATAAAGATTATAGTAAGAGGAGCTTCGTAAGTGGATACAAATCCAAACTTGCAAGCACCTGGGCTTAACTGCACTATAAGTTGAGTAACGCATAAGGTAGTACCTTGTTCTTTCGCTTTCTCTTCACTTGCTTGCGCAAATTTGTTTTTAGGTGCCTTTTGCTACCACCTTTCAAAAAAAATTTCATTTTAAGCTACTGGTAGCAGTACTACCTCCTCGTCTTGCGATATATATAGCACTCCACCTCCATAGCTGATCTTGCGATTTGAATGTTTTTGCGCGATTGTTCACGCTTGGATATGTGACCTGAAACTGGATATGTTTGAGATATGGTCCAGGTTAAGGTCAAGGTGGAGGTCAGTGCTATTGCGCGGCTTCTAAGAAGGATTTTGGATTTAGTGATGAGGGGCTGCAATTGTAGTCAGCTAGCCCATGAACCGAGTTAAAGTCAAAGTCGACGACTATGTCAAAGTCTTTTTGAAAGCAGGTTTCCACACTCTTACACTTGAGGATTTGAGGCTGAACACTACCCACGGGCCTGAGGACCTGTGTTAAGTTGTTGAAGAGAATGTGCAATGAGCGGCCTGACACACTTTGAAGGAAAATTCGTTCTAGAATTCATTGGTGTCCTTAATATCTGCGCATGGAGGTTATACATCCTGTGGTGCTAGCCAGATTCCTGAATTAGGGCTTTGGTTACAGTTAGTGCGCCTGTGTGCCCAAGTGGCAAGAAATAGAGTTTTGTATGAGGTAAACAACCAAAAAAAAAGCCTCGGAGCCATTGTAGGAGTTTAATGGACTGCTGGATAATGGCGAAGGGTTGAGGCCACAAGCTATATGGAGATGCATCGGTAATATTTGACACGATCCTGAGAATTCCAGAGGAAAGGGACGGGCTCTTCAAGGATGCGAGATATTAATATAGGGTGGTGCTGGAAAGCAAGAACTTTTGAATCAGAAAGTCTGCCAAATATCAGAAGTTGATGATCGTTCGCTAAGGATATAATAGCGAGGAGTTTTCAAAACACCATTTGTCGATCCGCCGCAATCTCTGTATTGAAAAATCCAAATTATGGGGTGGCAAGAGTTCAAGATATACCTGAAGCAGAAGCTTGATCGAAGGGTGGTGTCGATTTCCGTCTCGACCTGTTAGGAAAGAGATACATTGTCAGTTCCACACTTCTTTCAGTTCAAAATGTTAACTGGTTGGCTGAGCTTTTGAGGGGATTGTAGAAGTGTTAGAGAGGAAATTGGGAAATTTGGAAAGGTATAGTTATTGCTGTCCTTTGAATGCTCACTGGAATAAGTGTTATTATTGCCCAAGAACCTCGTGGTCAAATTCTCGGCGGGGGAGTATATTTGAAGCTGGGTAGTTTTCTAGTTGGGAATGAAGTTGGATTCTGGAAGGCGACCTTCAATGCCATTTTTGCTAGTGCCAATGCCAGTAGTATTATTATTTGCAACCGGGGTTGCTGCTGGAGCAGAATTTCTCATGTGATCTAATTGATACCTTGGAGTGAACTGTTTGTACATATTGGAACAAAGATCCGTGCTGTGAGGAGCGTGTGTTATTGTCGGTCCACCGGTAACGCGTAGCACCGTCACATATTTATCGTGGATGCTCGTTGCGTAAAGTGGTGGTTTATTTGTTTAAGGAGAGGAGAGGTTAAAACACCGTGGTGTTATTAACCCATCCTCAAGAGCTAAGCCTAATCAGGACTAGTTACAGGGGGGGGATTGCCGAGGTATTGCCTGCGCTGTCATGTGACCAGCGCAACTGCCTGCAACTGCGTTGCAGCTGTTCCGACAGTTATAGAAAGCTGAAGAATTTATATTTGCATGACTTGGGAATTTCATTAGTGGCGCGAACCAGCCTCCATCATTCATTCTTGACAGCCAATTCATACCAGATCCCAATAATCTTGCCAAAGTCGATTCCTTCCTGTAGTCGCCCGAGGCCGACCCCCCCTTAGCTGTAGCAATCGGTGACATTCTCTCTCGAGGTTTGAAACAGGGGACTCGAACAGTTCCTAGAGGGACAAATGTCGACGACAGACAGGAGGAAGGCCGGGCGGAAGCTGATCCTTGGGAGGATTGCAAAGGGAAAACTTGTGAACAAACTCGAGCTTTTTTGCTGCTGCGCGTGGTTGGAGGTGTAGTAAAAATACTTTTGTTTGTAGGGGTTGTGTAGGGTTCTGCTGGTCCGAGCTCGGCTTGGACCTCATCTCAACAAACTCTCTTGCGTTTGGAATTCTTGATTCTACGGTAATCATCCTACATCTAATCTTTCCAAAGTATTGAAATAATTGCAATGCAGTCATTGCTTATCATCGTCTCGAAATGCATCTACGGTGATGGAGCATGCTTCAATGAGGCAGGATCACTCCGTACAGATTGGGTAGTCTTATTCCGGCGACAAAAACCTAACAGGTAAGGCATCGATTCCGCGTAACCATTAAATTCTAAGGCACCCCACTAAGCTCCCTTTTCGCCGCCTTTAAGGCTCCGCAAAATAACTTAGAAAAATTCTACAATCAGGCGTGAGGCGTAAATAACCATACAATACAATCAGATTATTTTAAAAATTTACAAGCACACTTCTAATCGCAAGGCTAAGGCTTAAAAGAATTAATCATTTAATTATTAATCTTGTCGCGTTGAAATGCGTTTTTTAAAAGGGAATTAAAAGCGATGCGGGGATAGAACCCGCTTCTTAAAGTGGCCGGGCCTTGGCAAGAGTTCTCGCTTAAGTGGCTGGGACAAGTAGTTAATGCCTTAAATTAATGCCTTACACATTAGGTTTTTGTCGCCTGAATAAGATTACCCGTGCAGATTTCATTCGTGTGGCTTGCATGCGCAGCCTCGTCGATGAGACTTCAACTTCATTCTGTTCACAACACCTGCTTTGCCCTTACGTAGCACTTTTTCTGCCTTCATGCCTTGCAACTATACTGAGACTTCTTCAACTCGTTCCTCGTTACCAGAAGCATAGTGTTTTAAAGCGAATTTCGCCTACAGCTGTATTATCTTCTTGAGGTTAGCGACCCGTTACTCGACTTGAATTCGTAGTACGGAATACCTACCAGCTGGCCAGAATGGATCCCCTCTCTATCACGGTTGCGGCTGTCAGTCTCGTTGCAGGCATCAGAACCCTCCTAGTTTCAGTCAATGACTTTGCTCGCAAGGTTCGGGACGCGCAAAGTGATATCGACTTGGTCAAGAATGAGCTAGAATCAGTTCAATATACCCTCAAGTTTTTAACTGATAACGACCTCATAGTCCCTCAGGCGCTTACCGTGCAATTTTCGGGGATTATTACGCAGACACGAGGAATCGTTGATCAGATTAAGACTTCGATTGATGAGCAAAGCGCAGCGAGGATATCGCGTCGAATCCGATGGGTCGTCAGTGGTCGGGAAGATATGGAAAAGCTGCGGTCCAGCCTGGAACAACATAAGTCGGCGTTGAATCTTGCGGTTGATTGCCTTGCATTGTATATCTCGACTCCGTGTCTTCTGAATCTGCGGACATCCTTATAATTATGTAGATGCAACACGGCGGCTATTCAATCCACTACTGCCGCTATACGAGAGCAGGACGTTCCGCGTATTCTTAAAGAGATCACCCGACTTCGAATAACTGTCGAGCAGAGTCCACACTTTGTCTTACAGAGGTACATGGCAGATGTGTCAGAATACGCAGAATCGCTCGTTGGAGAAGGTTCCGTCGTTGGCGATAACACAAGACTTGGAACTATCACTGGCGTTGACGACGAAGTAGTTGTGATAAACAATCATCTTCAGGACAGACAACATTCACTATGGCCACAGACGCAATTTGGTTCAGACAGCCTCAGCGATCACTCAGACATAGTTAGTAGTGGTGCCTCTACAATTCCTGTAGGATATAGGGACCCGCCCAGCCTTGAGGCTACGATGGTACCAAATCTAGATCCCGTAGACGTGCCAGATTCAGAGCCCGTGGTCATCCTGAATCCGCAACCTGAGAGATTGGGATCCGTTTCCACAACTACAGGGTCCTCTGACATGCAAGAGCAACCGCTGGCAATAGCCTCTGATATCATTTCGTGCGATAGAACATTCTCTCCGGACAAATCGCTGATCGAAAATGCCAAGATCAAATGGCGATTCCTTACTAAAGACCAACGCCTTGCGCTAAATCAAAACCTGTGGAGGATTGCTTATGAGCCTGATTCTCAAAGAAGATCAGTTGAACTCAAGGCTTGTTTAGCCGCTGGAGCCGATCCCAATACCGATAAGGAGGTCGATTGCCTTGGCCTCCTTTATGCACGAGGCCTTGTGTGGAGATTAGTGTACATTGAAGACAATGCGTCTCTAAAAATTGCTCTTCTGTACGGCGCTCGTCCCTCACTTCCTGCCAGCACATTGGAGAAAGTTTCCACGTCTCCCTTGTACTATGCCGCCACTCAACTCAATCACGAAGCTGTTGAATTATTGCTTCATTCGGGTGCAGACTCTCGCGAACACGGGCCCCTCTTCGAGATTGCATTCACAGCGAATCCAGATTCGGAAGCTCTAGTACTTGAGAGACAAGCTCGACGTTTAGAGTTACTCGATGTTATTGTTACACGGCATCGAATCTTTGAGCATCCCCTCTCTGGCAAAGTCCTCAGATCAGCTGTCAATTCTGCTGCCAATCCGAATGACTTTTACGGTTTAGACACGGTCAAGTTCCTTCTCCGAGAAGGAGCTTTCTATCCCGACATTCTTCGTGATGTCTTTCAGCACTTCCAGGTCGAAGATGTCTCCTTAGATCTCATCAAATGCATTCTCGATAAGTCTGAACGCTTTAACAATCTTCATGTCGTTACCACAAATTTGCCGTGTAATCAGCTGAAGACTCGAAACGCAACTCCTATGTCGATGGACGATCTCAACGTTCTTCAATTATTGCTTCAACGAGGGTCTACATTTGCTGACTATGACAATCTGATTTACTCGGTGCTTTTCGCAATCTATTCGTGCAGTATCGAATTCCCCGACGGTCAACTTCACTCCAAGCAGCGCACCAAGCCACGCGCTCTCCTCGTGTTAGATATTCTCAAACTTATTGCCCGACAAGGTGGAAGATTTGATATATTCAAGAAGAGAAAGTGGGAAAATATGGCCGGTGTGGACTGGAGGACAAAAACCCCACGCTCGGGTTCTGATAGGGACTTCCTGTATTTCATAAACTGGCGGCATACATCGCACGTGCAGTATTGCGAGTATTCCGGTGTTAGACGTAGGGAAATTGAAGAGCAGGTCTTAGAGATGGCCGTTAAGCAGCCATCAAAGATTGAAAGGGGCTTGACAAAGAGTGGGAGAATTGCAATTAAGTACCTAATAAAGGCACCCCTACCATTCGGACTGTGGCAAGGAGATTTGGGCGGGCCGGGGTTCCCTTTGGAAAGTTTATATAAATGAATATACGGTTCTTTACTCTATGCAGCCTCTGTTATTTCCAACTTATTATATGTAGCCCAACATGTTTTAGTATAAGTAAATGTCGGTTCCCACCGGTTACGCTAAGCAGTCGTCACGTTTTCGTGGAATGCTCGTTGCGTAAAGTGGTGGTTGATTTAGGGAGAGGAAAGGTTAATAACACCGTGGTGTTGTTGACCCATCCTCGGAAACTAACTAAGCCTAATCGGGACTAGCTACAGGGGCTTGAGCGCGGTTGGCCACGCTGTCACATGACAACGTCACGTGACCAGCGCAACTGCAGTGCAGCTATACCAACAGTAAATATAACTTAAAAATGTTCTAGAACTGATTTCCAAAGTATGGAAATAATTGCAATGTAGTTTCACTGTTATCTCGAAATGCAACTAGGTGATAGAGAATGCCTCGACAAGGCAGAATCCCGACTTGCAGATTTTATTCGTGTGGCTTGTGCTCAGCCTCGTCATCCAAAGATATAACTGTCAGGGAAAGTTGTTCCCATCGTTAACATCGTTAACATCTTGGAGTCTGGAGATACTGTCTCTTACTTTTATCGCCTTCTCCTTCTTTCAGAAATTCAGATTACAAGACCGGCGTCCACTCCTCGTAAAAGCACGCCAGGTCATTTTAGAAGATTTGGAAAAGGGAAAGACCGAAGATGACGCCCTACAAGAGAGGCTTCATAATCTCATGGCCCTCTTGGACAGGTAAGCAAGAGGCATATGGTATGACCCGCTCCGGTGTTAATTGGCTTCCCTGATTAGTCCCTGACGCTGGACGTACACCTCTGCATAGATTGTCTGGGACTTGCCAGGCACATCTCCTCGAAATCGCCGTCCTTTTCCATGACATAGATCGGGCTATCATGCGAGAGATAAATTTCGATCGAGCCTACTACTTGAAGGAGTATACCACCAGGATGAGAGCTCGAACTCTGCTCGACGAAGATTGCCCCCTGCTTCAGCCATTCGAGCAAGCAATGAATGACCGGATGATGAATGCCCATACCATCCATGACCTCAATATTGGCGCGCTGGTCGACACCACCTTCAACAACATGTGGGCTTTGGCAGCTACAAGTCTCCTCGAGTTCCAGGGTTCGGCCGAATATTATGATGTAGCTGGTGGCACGAGTGCCGCTGGATACCGAATGTCCGACAGTTATGTGATAGCAAGAGAAAGGGCGCGAAATATACTAGATATGCGCTCCACTATCTTGGACCTACTCGAGAGCCTTGAAGATGAGCTCGTGCAGCAAAATTTTGGATATATCTGGTCCAGGATAAGAAGCAGAATTCGAAGTCTTGATGGTTTTGAAGGTGTTTACAACAGAGATCTGGGCCATGGATATACGAAGGGCGTACGAACCGCGTATATGCGGCCCTCTGAAAGGCAAAAGGGGAAGAAGGGTGTCGTCTCCATTGCTTACCAGCAGGGCCAGCAAAATGTAAGCAATTGTTCCAGCGACTCCAGAAATAAGCAAGACTAACAACATTTCCCAGCGTGATGCAACACTGATCGCCGTTGTCTTTGCCACAACTATTCTTGGATTCATTCCAATGATATTTGCCTGGCATCGAGCCACAGAAAGTTACAGAAGATATGAAATTGCTTCACCGAATTTGCAGCATCAAAGGTGTCCCTTGTTAAAGTCATGAGGAAGGTGTGGGAGAATGTGATAGAAGAGATGAGGCTCCGTTTGGAGCTAAGGAATGCGTCGGCGAGTACGGTACCTGTAGGGAGTCGTTAGGTGGAAAAATCACAAAGACATCTGCACCGTCAGCAGGGTTTGCGGCTTTGCGAAGACTTCCGGCAGCGAGTAGGCAGGAGAAATGTGCATATAGATGCAGATGCATATGATGTGGGTGCATTGTGGATGTGGATGCATATGGGCAAGGATTTACGGCCAATCCGGTCCCAGAGCCACCGTGGATGCTGTCACGCGTACATGCACAAGATGGGGCTTTACTTCAAGTGTATAGGTCAAACACTGTCCAACAAGGGTTTTAAAAGAGGCATGATTTGGCATTGTCCCAACCCATCCCACCCTACCCTGTAAGAAGGCAACCACCATGCTGGTTTCTGAGTAACTCTAGTGGTTTGTGAGTTATAATTGTAAGTGAATTACTATTTACAGAAGCGTGAGCAAGATTCAGTCACACCCAATGAGGTGATGTGGAAACGGTCGTCACGTGAATATTAGCTATCAGCTGAAGCACTCAAATAAAGAGACAAACCACAGTGTGTCCAAGACTCCATCGATTTTTCCGTATTCTATCGAGTATTTGCTTCAACCAATACCGAACTACTTTACCAAATAATGAGAAGACGACTTTTCTACCGGATTACCTTTCGGGGGCTTGGGTCGAAACCCCAGTCCACATTAGCAATCTCGGAGAAACCTTCGTTCATCGGGAATATTTCTCCTTTAAAATCAATAATCTACGCCTCAATATCAGGCATGCCCTTATTGGTTTCTCCTTTCCACCCCATGAAATGTATTTCTTCAAGTTCAAAAGCTTTTTGCTTCTTATATAAGGAGTAAAATAAGTGTAATCTCGTATGAATCTCTCCTCCTAAAATATTACTACTTGATGTTGATTGAATCCATTGAATCCAGACCCTTACAAAATGGTATTAGTTAATGTAAGAAAAGACAAGATAAGAAAATAGTCACAAAAAGGGGGTTTACCTTCTTTTAAGGCCAGCACCTATTTCCCCTCTTTTCACGCCAAAGGAACCCATACCCCCCACTACAGTACCCCACATGACGAGTCACGTGGAACCTCAAACCCCGCTAAAGAAACGAATCCCGCTTCTATGCACTTGCCATATCGGAGAATATTACCATTGCCTATGTCAATCAAAGTATCCGAATTCCGGTTATCTCAGCCTTCAATCCGTTAAAAGGATATGAATCTCCGCTATGTCTTCTAGTAAAGAGAGGCCTCTCGAAATTTGGTAGCTAACAGATAGGTTTTTGTGCTTGGTTCAGAAAGCCGTAACCGATTGCCGCGAGTAAATAATTTTTACTAGAGGCCCGTTACCAGGCTCAAGTCCACAAGTAATTGCGAAGATGTGTAGAAAGAATTAGATAGAAGTTATCAGGAGATGGTTAGCTAAAACATATCGTTAGTAACGCTAAGCTAATATGCCTAACAGATTGAAAATAATTCCTCCACGATAGCAATTTTCGATCCCCAAAAATTCGAATTATACTAGGTTCGCGAGATATTCGTCCTTACCGGAGACTCCTTTAAGATACCTTACAAGATCTTGGTAATAGCGATCCCTTTAGTAAAAGATGGAAATCCGAGAATCGAACACTATAATACGTATAGAGGCTCCTTGATTAATTAGAAGACAGGGTCTGTTATTTATATGGCTGGCAATTCAAGTTTGAGGTCATATAGTCGCGGGAATGTATCTTGTATATTCTTGCTGTTTAGAATGAGGACTTGACTTTTTGGAATAGAGCTGGTAGTTCCATTCGAGGTACAAGGAAAGTTTATTTATTATATACTTGTGTTCCTGAGTGAATCGCCGTCAATTGCGAATTGTGCCCCAATTTCCCATATATTGGTTCTTTGGGGTTCGATCTGAAAAGATGTTTCAAGTAGCGGACAAGCGTTTGCTGAGGTCGATAAGTGGTCTGACCCAAGCCTAGTACCTAAGAGTTGTTCGCAATTGTCTTCCCCGGGCCAAGGTTGACTATCTCCATCTCTGTACTGGAAACGGTGGTGACAGCCTTCCAAGGCGATGGTTCTGCCCACGGCATTATTGAGTACGTGTCGAGAGTGTGCACCAGGGGATCAGAGTTTGACAGAGAGCTCCCGCTTATTCTTCAAGCAGATGGGAGTCTATAGATGCATCACCACCTCGCTAGAGCCAGTCGTGTTCGCGGGTGTGACTAGAGGCAACAGCGTCGATCTGGTAGTTGTCAACACGAGGAACGAGATGAGGAGGTGGGTCTTGAGAGTGGTCCTGTTGAATGGGCACGGGAAACGAATCTAATATCCAAGTATTGGGATGGAGGTAAGTCTCCATGGGTTCCTCGACAGGTTGCGTCATTGTTGGGAATCCACTTCGCATCCACGTATTCAACTGATCCCCCCTGGGAAAGGCCTCATGAATTCGGTCACGTCCGGTTCCTCCACCGCCTCCAGCAGATACATGAATGCTGAGAGGTCTGGATGGAGACCTCCCGAGTTTTCTCCTCGTTGTGTGGTGGTGGATTCTCGAGCTAGTTCTTCAAGGAGTTGTTCAAGGTCGACATGCTTTGTTAGCCACACCAACTCAGCCGAGATGCTCGCAAACATCTCGTTACGTCAACCCCTCGTGAACATATATTTGATGATAAATCTGCTTGCAAATGCGTTGAGTTCGATAGCTTTTGCGTAGTGATCTGGTATATATTTCTTTCGATAATCGAGTAAAAGGTCTATATCTCTATCCTGGAGATTTCTTCGCCAGCTTAATTGCCTGTTAGCTTTGAGCCAAATTAGTATTAAGATTCATCACTTACATAGCGCTTACACGGGGACCGGTTAGGAAAAGTGTCCCAGGCCCACCATTCTCGTGCTGAGCCAACTGCATATATCTTCTACCCGTTTTGTGATACTCTCGTACTTCTTTCACGCCAAGGGAGAGGTCTGTAGCTGTCTTCTCGAATGCTGGAGTCAGCTGTCCCTCGCCTTTTTGTTTTTTCTCGTCGATCAATTTCGTGCTCATTCGAACGTGATGAATAATGCATATGCGTGAATCATTCCTGCTCCAACTCTTGAATCGGCAAATGGACAGGAAGAAAGAAATCTTGCCCGTAAGCCACCGGATTAACAAAGATCCGAGTACGATATAACGCTTCGCTTGCTGGAAGCAATCTTCTCTCTTTATCAAACAGGGCCGGTTCCCAAATGCACGGATGATATGCACTGGAGCAAGAACCTGGGTTCTACTGCAAGAGTATGATAACGTGATAGCGGTCATATATATTACGAGTTCTGCACTTTCCCAGCCCCTTGAGCTCAGTGTATTAGGTAGCTCGTTATTCCATAATGTGGAGGTACATTGATCGGACGATTTGTTGTTAAATAATATTTTGTTTTCAAATTTTATAAAAGAGCGAACTCCGTCTCGTTCGTTATAGATCCAGTCCTCCCCGTTAGTAGTAAAACCCAAACGCATCTCCTGCTGTTGGTTTTGTATTGATTCTTTTAACAAACGGTAGGTATTGTGAGTCCAAACCTTCTTTCATGAAGCTTGCATGTTCAAGTGTTGGTATAAAGGAAAGGTCTCAGGGTCAAGTAGAGTTGCAGCGTTATATAGTGGAGGTCCCTTAGTTTTGGGCCGGGTGTTTGAAGTTGTAGTAAACCCAATAGACTAATTACTGTATTGCGACATCCTGATTCCAGAGAGCCGGAAGCAGGTGTTTTGCAATTGCGTAAGGAGTAGTACTTCTCAGACAAACCCGCTTTCTTCGCCCCTCCTTTTCTTTATCATTTAATAGGCGGGCACTGTTGTTTCCTGAAAGAAGTATTTCCTTGGCCCTGTATCATAACCATAACAAGATTTGGGAGTCCATTATATCCCTGACTTTTAGTATAATGACAGAGTGCTCTTTCGTGTCAACTTTCTTTTTATTGTCAGATACTCGAGATGCTAGTTGCGTAAAGTTGCTTAGCAAACCGCCAGATGCTTAGCAACCCGCCAGAAATAACTAAAAGCTTTCTGGTGCCACGAGACAACCTTCGACTGCTATTAGAGGAACATTAAACCGACCCAAAGACTTAATGGCGGCTTGGGAGTCTGGCTGAGGTCGAATAGCCTTATTTTATTAGAATCAATAACAGGGTGTATAGCCCATTCCACCTTTACCTCGGACAGATTTCCTCGCGCTCTAAGCTTTCCATTTTCATTGTCCCATTCCCTCACCCCGCATTTAGATGAGGTTAAGAGTCAGAATCGTCTTGTGAACCACAAATGCTACCTAGCCCCTCAAAATGCCGTGTTTAATATGATTTTCATTAATGACTTGAATATATAAAAGGCACAGGTAATCGCTATTGTCTCTAGCTCTGCCCTGTCCAAAACTGACCTGCCTTATCCAGATCGGCGACCGATAGTGAGCTTGCATGTCAAGATAATCTTTCCTTCCTTTATTGAAAAAGGACACAAGCTACGAGCTCTGCACTTCCCAACTCCTTGAGCTTAGGTTATCATGTAGCTCGTTGTCCCACAATGTGTAAGTAAGTTCACGCTGATCAGACGGTTTGCTGTCAAAGCCCATTTTGTTGTCACTCCGCAAAACAAGAGCAAAATTCTGTCTCGCTTCTCTTTGTTATTAATTACACCGGTCTCCCTCTTCTTTGCAATATACACTAGCATATAATAACGTTTCATTGAATGCATCCAGAAGCTTTGATACTTTGCTATCAACTCTCTTCCACCAAGCATTCTTTCTTCTATCTAGAGGAGGCTCGCCCTGACACAAGGCGGAGTCGGATATATATAGTCCCCCCGTCCGGCCCATTTATAACTTTGCCACTGGCGCTATTGATCTCGCTAGTCACTTGAGGGTGAATTGTAAGGCTGCTTTAATGTCAATGAAGCTCGCCTAACCACTATTGTTTTCATAATTATTGTTATATTAGGCTTATTATTTACCTCCCCAAGTGGTATGCTCCTTGAGTAACGGTTTATGGCAATGATAAAGCGGCTTCCAAGGCGCCAGTGGCAAAGTAACAAGGGGTACGGGGGGGACTGTACTTGTTACGTAAGCTTCTTTACTATTCTACCCTTATGGACCTGCAAAGCTATATATATATATAAATCTAATCTGCTAGCTTGACGAAAATCGTAACAATGACATCCATGATGGTGATGGCGAGGATGATGTTATGGAGGATGTTCATGACTAGGCGGGAGTTGCAGGCTCGGAGAACGAGAATACGCTACGCTACCCTCCGATTCGAGTGAAGAGGAGCCAAATGTGTATAATATAGTTCTTTGTCTCACAAAACTTTACTGTATTAAGATAGGATGGTTTGTTGTCAATTTTCTTTTTGTTGCCAGGTGCCATTTGTCGTGAAAGAGACGGTTTTGACCTTGGCCTCTCCTGATCTGATTGCGCGGCTGGAGAATGGAACAATAGAGATACAATAACTGTCGGTCCACCGGTAACGCGTAGCACCGTCACGTAAGTCGTGGAATGCTAATTGCGTAAAGTGGTGGGTTGATTGAGAGAAGAGGGGTTCTCAACACCTTGGTGTTGATAACCTCTCCCCGGATCTAACTAAGCCTAATCGGGTCTAGCTACATAAATTTCGTGCAGCCAAGCGAGGTCACGTGATATAGATCACGTGACCAAAACAGCTGCAATGCAGTTGTACCAACAATAACACTTTTGCGGGAGACGTTGTGTCTGGGGGTAGGCTGCTAGATCGTGCTCCAGGGCGGGCTCCCGACCTGGTCGTTCAGTCCGGGGTGTGTTGCAATGTCTAATGTGGTAAACCCGGTGAACTGCACATATTTATATTAAACCAACTGCATTTGAGCGAAAGTCAGGGGGGGTGGGGGGTTCAGAGCACGTGCTTTCACCCTAAATCTCCCAGAAGACATGGGACATTTTGAATATCTATTGTCTGGGTATCGTGTGGTACAAACATTCTCTAGGAACAGGTCACTTGAGCAAAGTAGGGCTCGCCGTATCCCTAGCAACCCATTTCCTCTTCACCATCCTCACCCACCTCCTCCGTCTCCACTCCCCCCGTCTACCCCTCCTTTCTACATCCGCCTCGCTCCCCTCCTCCCAACTAGGCAACACCTTCTTCTTCCCCTTCACTGGCGTCGCCGTGCTTTCCAATTCTGGAAAGAAATCCTCATCCATATCATCATACTCATACCGAATATCATACACCCATCTCTCGCCCTCTGTCTCGACTTCCACGCCGGTGATGATGCGCTCTTCAACCCACTCTCTAGACCACAGATCTAAAGCCCATTTCTTCTCGCTCCATTCCCATCCCGCTGGTGCTTTCACGTCCTCGAAAAAGCGAGTGCCTTTTGCTCGCTCGCCTTTGATTCGAGCTTCTGATAGGGGGTCGTAGGGAGAGGAGGAAAAGAGCCAGGATTCCCATTCGCCTGCCGAGGACAGCTTTTGTAGCTCAAATATCTCGACCTCTCGTGTCTCGGGCGCGGAGTCGAGGATTATGTCTGAAGCTATCCAGGAGTCGAGCATGGATTTGGCTTGTTTTTCGCGGGGCACAACGTGCGTCTTGTGGGTGGTGAGCATTTGGCGCTGGATTGTGGGGTGCCCGAGACTTGTCACTGTCCAGCCGATTAGGAGAAAGATGATTCGCCATGGGAGGAGATGGGAAGCGACGAAGAGAATTAGGGCGGAGAGAAAAGTGAAGAGGAAGAGGGTCGAGGAGAGTGGTTCATTGCTGAAGTTTGTCGGGGGTGTGAGGAGGGAGATTATTTTATCGTGGAGGCGGGAGAAATCTTCCATGCTGTTTTGGAGGTCTCTCATATTGCGGAAGAAGTCGCGGGAGAGCTCTTTGGCGGGTTTGACGGTGGGAGCGGGTGCTATTGGTGGACCTGTTGTAGAGTATTGGAAGGTGGCGGAGGTTTGTGATGTTATTGTTGGAGGCGCGGCCGGATGCCGTGCTATGAATGAGGGGATGAGGAGAGCAAGGAGGAGCACAGCTAGTGGTAGAACGGTCAAAAGGTATGGATCCATGCAGACGAATGTGTATACTGCCAGAAAGGAGAGAGTATGAGAAGTTGTGTGCCAGGAGAGGAGACGGATGACCTTCGACTGGAAGACAAATACCACGCCGATTCGTGCATTGAAGCGGCGGAAGTTCGCCGACATTGTAGGAAGAGAGAAGGAGGGGCGAGTGATATAGTCATGAGAGGGGGTTTCGGCACGGGAGGAGGATAGGTCTTCCACGGGTATTATTTGTTGCAGTAACCTGGATGGATTAGCACATGCTCGAGGGAACAGGATTAGAACATACTTCTCCAGCAATCGATCCTGCATACTGAATGTCGTCTCCGAAGCTTTACCCTGGACATTCCTGAGGTTGTCCTTCAAATTCTTGCCATGCTGCAATATCTTATCCCGCTTCCTCCCTCCGGGAGTTGGCGGTGGCTGCTCGGAGTCATCGGATAGGTCATCGTTCACATCGAAGGAGATGACCGGGATAGGGTCATCGCGATTGACGAAGGCGTCTACTGTGAATTCGTCCATCGTCGGGCTAGACGAGAGTCTGCGAGTGTGATCCAGGAGGGTTTGGGATTCGACTGTCTACTTTGGAACCAGGCCAGTCAGGACCTCAGACGTGGCGCTGTATGTTCACAGCGGGCTCTTCACCTGCAGCAAGCACAGGTCCAGCACTGCGACGAAGTCCGATTGAACGCCTTCGATGTACCGTACCTGATTTGATGTTGGAAGTAGAGGTACGTGGGGTAGCAGTGGATGTGGAGAAGTAAAGAGCCCCCGCGATTGTCGGGAGTGGAATGCTTCTCAAACGCGGCCGCTCGGCAGCTTTGCTAACACATGGCACATGCAAGCTCTCCCTGTCGGAAATTTAATGCCCGCTGGGAAATACTTCCATCTGCCTAAATTCTGGCTCAGCTGTTCATTCGTTTGAAGTTCCGAAAACGTGGTGAGAGATCCTCTCACAAGATTTTCTGCGATGATGACGTGCAATGGCCGCCACTTGACTGTTGCGCCGGATATTATTTTGAACATCCATTTCGGGTGCCACGGTAGCACAGGAACATCAAATGCAGCGACTAGGCCTGATTAATGCAGGCACGGCTTGTGGACAGCCAGAAATGGTGCAGCTGCCGGCCGGGCGGCCCCCTTTCGGTTTTGATAACAACAGAGATTCTAAAGGAAGGGAAGCGCAGGGAACGGCAACTGCAGTAGTTCGAAGGGCGATAGGGGTTATCTGCACGTGCTCAGGGGCAATGGTACGAGGGTACTTAGAAAGGGGTCTGGTATCGTGAATAATTAATCATCAGTCCACAAACGGTCGATAACGGTCGAGTAATATCACGAACCTTAAGTATTTTGATCTCAATGATTCCCCCGTAAACAGGCTGTAACACGCCCGCTCCATACGTTCAGGCAATATTGCACGTATTATTCGATTCCTCACGGCTCATTCGCTAGCGCGCCCATTTCGCTAGGGCAGGGCAGTTTGGGGGAACTCCAACCCCCTGGTCATTCTGGTTTCCGTAGCGATACCACTCTACTGACAGAACTAATTTCACGATCACGACCGACGGCAAGCTGC
The DNA here is from genome assembly GCA_002865625.1 of Hyaloscypha hepaticicola. NCBI lineage: Eukaryota > Fungi > Ascomycota > Leotiomycetes > Helotiales > Hyaloscyphaceae > Hyaloscypha > Hyaloscypha hepaticicola. The sequence continues at coordinate 49,100 of KZ613512.1, forward strand.
AGCAGCGTCAAGCCAAGGTTAAACTATTCTTCGATCATCCCTCACCCGCAGTCACCCGCAGACAGTCCCGCCAGTTCGACTGCTTCCACTGACCATCGATCTCCCCGGCGTCGTGCAACGGCCTCGACCTCGACCAGTTGTGCGGCCGGCGAGCTTGAGCTCAAGCGGACTCGACAAACCACGTCTCCCCTGCCGGCGGCCCTAGAGCACTTTCTTGGAGATGAAATAGTCTATTGAACATCTCGGCCCTTGGACGGACTGAGCTGCGAAAGGAAAGGGAGGACCCTGATTAGACGCCGTCGCTCGAGTTCCCGAGCGACCTAGACCCTTTCAATGCTTCGAGAACAAAAACCTCCTTCAGGTCCAAGACCAGAGTATTCACCGTCCAAGGCGTATGGAGATTCTTTCATCCTGACCTCCCCCAGTACTGACCTCTATGCCAGACAAGAGAACTCGGATTCAGGTACGAGACTGCGCGCTGGTTCTTTCAGGGAGCCTACGCTGCATGCTTCCTCACATAACAATCACTCCTTGTTCTCCTTTGGCGGGTATAAAGGTCCGGACGAGAATACGACTGTGTCCTACGACTTCCTCCCTTCTCCGTCTTTCGACGACCTACAATCCAGTATAGCAAGCGCGTCTAATGATCTCATAAGCCGTTCTTCAGCTGTTGAGGGACCAGGGATTGGGGGGAAACGATCTATAGAGGCCATGGAGGCTACAATGACGGATACACGACCGAGTATTGCGAGTCGTGGGCCAACGGGTCCTCGACCAGCACGGGCAGGTTCCATCCTACGGCGTCAAAGTTCTACAAGGCAAAGCAGCACGTCTTCCACAGCCTCTGGGGTAGCAGGGACGATGGACCCCCCTACAGCACCCCTTGCCATGCGAACACGGCGTCAGAGTCAATACCCCCCTATATCTGGTATTTCTACTGCCAATGCTGCGAAAGCTCCGAGGAAATCTATAGGCCCAGGCGTACTCGACTCGGATTATACGCGACCAGCGCAGAGGCGACGACCAAGCCTGGCATCGAGTGTTTCATCGCAGGGGTTATCAGATGCTGGAGGAACATCGACGCGTATAAATATAGGTGGCGCGCCGACTTATACAGATGGAGCTCGTGGGTTGACTGCCTCCAGGGCAGCGAAGACAAAATCACTTCAGCCCCCTTCGAGACAAGGGCAGGCACATTTGTCGGTGACGACGGGAACTCCAGATCATAACAGATCGTCATCCTTTGCTGGCAGATCTCCAGGACGCAACAATGGACGCGGAACAAGTACACCGTCATCCTCTGCCAAGCGAATGTCTGTTATGCCTGGTATGCCTGCATCTTCACACGCAACAGGACTCGGTGCCAGAACTGTGAGCCCTACAGATGCCCGGAGGGCGAAGCGGATGTCGATTTTGCACGGTGTGCCACCAATGCCGAATACCCCACCTACACATCCCGATATGGCTACGATTCGAACGTCTTCAAGATCACCTTCAATGTTGCCCAGAAAGATATCTACACCCTCTTCATCAAGAACAACTCCAGACCTCAATCGTAAGTCTTACAGCTCTGGGCTCTCGGCTGGGTCAAATAACACATCTCGTACCTCAACAGGGTCTTTACAACCCCGATTACCACCACCTACTTCATCATCGAGATTACCTACACCGAAACCGAGAAGTATTCATAGTTCAGCTGGAAACAATGAAGAGGAGGAAGTCCCACCAGTCCCTGCCATACCTAAGGCCTACGAGTCACCAAAGGACTCTCCAGCTGAGCAACCCTACTTCACCAAGCGCAAGTCGAGCATGCCTTTTGACGCTAGTAGCATCAATAGCACTTCAACAAACAGCTTATCGGGGAGAGGGTCTATTCCGGAACCCCAAAAACACGACCGAGAACCCAAAGCCCGGAAATATGGGCATCCTTCGAACTCAGATGCTGAGCAGCAGAATAAAAATACCCCGGTGAAAAAGAAGAATCTGCAACCTTTACGACTTCCGCCTTTGAATTTGCTGCCACTGAGTACCCCGACTACCAATAAGATTGCAGCTCTTCAAGAGCCGTCGTTTTCGGATGGTCAAGTCACGCCCCCACCAAGACGTGTAAATACCAAAACTCCAAGCACACCAATGACAGCCTCGAAAGCTTCTTTCTTCTCTCGAAATCGTCATGATGATAAAGCAGAGCAGAATCTCTCCCATGTGAGAAGTAACAGTTCTATCTACCATATCCGTTCCGAGTCTTCCTCGGTGACGGGTGGCACTGGCAGCGGCACCGAGTCGTCGAAACCAATCCCTATCAATAGTCGGCAAGCAAGACAAGTGGTCTCGCCTTTCATCTCGTCATCTCTTCCGAAAAACAATGGGGGGCATTCATTTATGCCAAGGTCAAAGACTAGTGGAGACGTAGCAACAGATGGTGCACCAGAACCGAATCGACCTCCACGTCTCACTGGACCGCGTGCTCAGAATCCTACGAAAGCAAAGACTGATACTCCTCCGCAAGTAGCCAGCCCCGAGGAGCCGAGCACACCCTCTTCAGCGTCATCATTGCGACGAAAGTTAAGTCTCGGTTGGAAGCGAAGTACGTCTAAGAGCAACATAAATATTTCTCATGCAGCAAACGAGCGAGGTTCAGAATACCCTCCTCAACCGCCAAAACATGACAACATGCCTCCACCCCGGTTACCAGCCTCAGCCACGATGAATTCACTCAACGGATATACAGTACCCAGCCCGAGTCCGTCAATTAAATCTACGACATACTTAGATTCCAAGCGACGTAAGAGCTCAACTTCAAGTCTGAACGTGTTTGCTGGACATGACAGAACGAGAAGTGATAGTTGGGGTGTGAATGGTAGTCCGAAGAAGGGCGAATCTACAGAGAAAGTTGCAACAACACCTCGCACGACTTCGTCCGTAATGTCCAAAATGCTGAACTCAAAGCCTTCGAGTAGCACGATGAGATCGCCTGACCCCTGGACTATGGATCTTGACAAAGATGACATGGCAGCTGAAGAAGAGATTAGAAAGCTCGCTTCAAAACGGAAAGAGACAGAGCAGGCCGCGAGACAGCTAGATGCACTGCGAAAGCGAGCAACACCCAAAGATCGAGTCTCACCTCAGTATGCGAGTCAACAAGCTACCAACCTCAACATATTTGAGCGAGGTGAAATTGTCGACTATAAAGATGTGTACTTCACTGGAAGCCCAAATGCTGCCAAGCACGTTGGAGAGCTTTCAGCTGATTCCGCCAACTTTGGCTACGACGATGAGCGAGGAGACTATAGCATTGTGCCAGGTGATCACTTGTCATACCGCTACGAGATCATCGATGTGCTCGGGAAAGGCAGTTTCGGTCAGGTAGTGAGGTGCATTGACCATAAGACAGGAGGCTTGGTCGCTGTGAAGATCATACGAAACAAGAAGAGGTTCCATCAGCAAGCTTTGGTAGAAGTCAACATCCTCCAAAAGCTGCGCGAATGGGTAAGTGAATACTGGGTATTAAAGAGTGAGGCTTACATTCCTAGGATCCGAAAAACAAGCATAGTATGGTCAGCTTCACACAGAGCTTCTATTTCCGTGGCCATCTATGCATTTCTACAGAACTTTTGGATATGAATCTTTACGAGTTCATCAAGTCGAACGCCTTTCGAGGTTTCTCCCTCAAGATCGTACGGCGGTTCACCAAGCAACTTCTCAGCAGTTTGCTGTTGTTGAAGCAGCACAAAGTCATCCACTGTGATCTGAAGCCCGAGAACGTTCTCCTCGCACATCCGATGCACTCGGAGATTAAGGTTATTGATTTCGGGTCTTCTTGTTTCGAGAACGAGAAGGTCTACACTTACATCCAATCCCGCTTCTACCGTTCTCCCGAGGTCATCCTGGGCATGACTTACGGCATGCCAATCGATATGTGGTCACTGGGCTGCATCCTCGCCGAACTTTACACCGGCGTCCCCATCTTCCCCGGAGAAAACGAGCAAGAACAACTAGCCTGTATAATGGAAGTCTTCGGTCCTCCCGAAAAACACCTCATTGAAAAATCCACCCGGCGAAAACTCTTCTTTGACTCCCTCGGCAAACCACGACTCACTGTATCCTCCAAAGGACGCCGACGCCGCCCCAGTTCAAAGAATCTGACGCAAGTGCTGAAATGCGATGACGAAGCATTCATCGATTTCTTAACCAAGTGTCTGAGATGGGATCCTGATCGTCGAATGAAGCCCGATGAAGCAGTGCGCCATGAGTTCCTTACAGGCCAGAAATCGTCCATGCCGATGGCAGCTCCGCGCATGGTGCCTCGCAACGAATCTCCAATTAAGAGACACAACACCATCGCCACGCCCTCAGCCATCAACCGCCCACTCCCTGAACCACCAGCTACGTCCTTCAAGAACGGCACTGCGGTCCGCAATCGAGATGTTAGTGGCGGCAGCGGCGCTAGTCCTTCCAAGCCCCCGCTATCGAACGTTAACCTTGGGGCGGGAACGAGGAGGATTAGCAGTGTGGGCGTTAATGGTGTGGGAGTGGGCAATAAGAGGACGAGTACAGGTGCTGTGCTTGGCCAGAGTTTGCAGGGAGGCGGGACGAGCGGACTGCCAAGGGTTATGACGAGGAGTGTTAGTGCGCGCCAGGAGATGGCTAGCGCGGGGGCGAGTGCTGCTATGAAGGGGCAGCGGGCATGAGAGAGAATGAGATATGACGATTGGCTACATATGGCATTAGATGGATGGAATGCGGACAGCTTCTCCCCACTTTAAGGTGGAGGGGAGGCACGGATAAGATTCTTAACTTATGACGGACTGTTTGGCTGGCTGGTTAGCCTGGCGTGTGTTGAGCATAAGCATTGTTTGCGTGGCGTCTTCGTTTCTGCACCCTCTCTTAAGCGCACAAACGGATGTTTCTCCTTTTCTTTTCTGTGCCAGGCGGGCTTTTTCTCCAGAGGAGTCTTCGGCTGGCTGGCGTTAGAGTGGCAAAGAGCGAAATTGCGGAGGGAAAGGGGAGGATGATGGATGATTTGTAAAGTACATTAATGTCTTTTCTTTCTTTTTCTCTGAATAAAAGGGGGAATTGGGGGGCGTGTGTGTGGTAGAATAGGAGAGTGGAGGATAGAAGTCCTGTTGGGAATATCGTAAGAGAGAGATTAAAAGATGAGATGAATCCATATCCTCTATGGCTGCTGATGTGGCGAGAGACTTGTCTGAGATTCTTTGGCTTTTTTGATGATTATGTGAAGTGTGATTTGAGGTTTTGAAGGAGGAGTAGGGATCTAGGGATCTGTGTTACCCGGTGGGTGAGGTACGTACTACTTGTTCTATGGGGCATTGAGTTTTGGCTTTCACCACTCACTCTCCTTGCGCAAGAGGTTTACCTCTTCTTGGGATCCGACCGCTTGTGACAAGAGTTTCTGCGCATTCTGTGCTTGCTCGACAGTCTCGGATAATTCTCTCCAAGGCTCAGATGATGGCAGCGGTGGGTTTTGGTGGCTATGGAGTTTGACAAGGATAAGCTGGGCGGCGAGCACTGCTTGATTTGGAGATGGGATAGACCTGGGTGTCCAGCTTCGCGAGGGATGTGGCGTTTGAGAAGATTGGGAATGGGTGAAACGGTGGGGATGGCTGGTGAGTCTCGTCTGTTGGGAGTTCATGATGTGGGGTTCAGGGACGGAATGTAACTGTACGATTACTCTATTGAAGGGTGTTTTCTCTCGTCTACTAACGAACGTCTTCTTCTCGGCATATATCTAAGCCCGAAAAAAAGAGGAAATCGACCTATTCCACGCTTTCTCCACCTTTCCACAGCTTGGAAGTTATTAGATTTTGATATTCTCAGTGATATCCACAATTCTCAGCCCCGTCTGGACGAGCTTGGGAGTCCAGTGGTACCTTAAACCTGCCATGGTGCCGATTTTTCTTAGAAGCATGTGCCAGACAAAACAGCATATGTTCTTTTGCGAGGAATCCTGGCCAGTACGTCTCCGCAATGGGTGATCGATTGCCCATGTCTATTACAATCTTCATTATGATGCTCGTCAAGGTGCTCATCACGTGTAAGGGGGGCTTTACCAGGTTCACCGCCCTGTTCACGCTAATGCAACGCATTGTTTACACAGCAACCGCGACCATGTCGACTCTCGAAAAAGTTAACAAAAGCCTGCGGGTTGCTCCTTTGATCCCTCCACGGATGGAACACGTCTTAAAGCTCTTGCCAATCCAAAGAAAATACCGGCATACAAGCAATGGACGCTAACAATCTCCGTACAGCATCGCTGTACATCAATAACCAGCTTTTGTCACGAGGTCTGCTGCGAAATGGACAGACCATTGATTTTGCGCGCCCAGATAAGGGTGAAGGGGGTTTAGATGCTACTATGGGCAAGATTATGAGCGTAGTGAATGATTTGATTCTGCGACGAGATGTAATCTCCTAACTTCCATGCTTTCGGGGTTCAGTCTGCTAATACGCCCAGCGCGATGCGACACAACGCGAATCTCTGGCCATGACGATTCGAACATTACGCGCCGATTCTCTACGACAAACTACTGATCTCGAACGATTGCAGGGCAAATATGTGGAGGCGCAACGGAAGCTTGGACTGGCCGAGGCGACTGAGCGAGCCATGAAATTGCAAATGAAGAGTGCGGAACAAGCGCAGAAAGGCTTGAAAGAGGAAATGGGGCGAATGAAGCTTTTGGTTCAGCAAACACGCAATCAATGTGCGGTGGAAGTAAGAAAGAGAGAACGCGTAGTGGAAGGCCTGAAGAAGCATGTTGGGGATGGGCGGGTGAGAGGAGGCGGAAAGACTGTTGGAGTCAGAGAAATCACAGTCGTAGCCGGTATCGGGGCCGAACAGCAACAAGGAAGTACTATGGGTGTTAGCGATGCAGGCTATGACCTGAGGAGCGAGACAAACGAGTTTCTAACCGAATTGGCAAGGGGACTGAGTGAGGAAAACGAGAATATGACTTCTCTAGTTAGGAGGACAGTAGACACACTAAGAGCCTTAAGTGGCTGCGAAAAGGACGGCGATATCCATCAAGAAGGTGGCATGGTGGTGCCGATTGAGATTGGATACGAGAATTTGGCACAAGAAATGGATACAATCCTTGAGCACTTGCGGAACCTACTTACAAATCCGAGCTTCGTGCCTTTGGAAGAGGTTGAAGTCCGCGAAGAAGAAATCATCCGACTTAGAGAGGGCTGGGAGAGAATGGAGAGCAGATGGCGAGAAGCTGTACAGATGATGGATGGCTGGAGAAAACGTATGGCCAGAAGTGGGCAGACTGTCAACTTGGAGGAACTGAAGATGGGATTAATGCTGAGCCCTCTGAAGCCGAAGGAGGAAGAGAATGCCAATGGACACCACCTTTCGACTCTCATGGAAGAAGGAGAAGGCGATACACAGGCAGATATCGATGCAATGGATGATACAGAGCCAGTTGAGCCAGATTTCGACGACGATATGGATGATTCAGACTCTAGCCTTTTCGAGGAAGAGCCCATGGAGGAACTGGAGAAAGCATCCGCAGAGCAGGCAGAGCAGAATTGGACTTTGCATTCTGTTTCCACTATGTCAATGGGTCCTCCACCTCAGTTGTCCCCCCTTCGAGAAACCAGCGGTAATCGACCATCAGCGCCCGCCCCTCCAGCAATAGAGAAGGAAGGGTTTACCACGATCGTAGAGGAGAACACATATGATCTTCTCCAACTTGATGCTCCGTCTTCGACTAAACAGAAATCCACACCTCAACCTCAGCGCAAAAATGATTCACCCGGCAAGCTCTCAACACCTCCAGAAGACGAGATTTCCCTGCTCAAGACTTCAAATGCGAGCCAAGCGCCGCAATCAAGATCGTCATCCACATCGCCACAAAAGCCATCTCGCCCAACACCAAAACCAGCTGCAACTCCACGACTTCGAACAGACAATTCGAGCCGGCTCCCCAGACCTAGAGAGAACACAATGCCGCAACAAAGTCCTCTCACAATGGCGAGTATAGCTGCCAAGCTTGCAGCCAGCGAGCGCGAGGCGGATGCTGCAAGGGTGAGAGCTAAGATCAAGGCTGCGAGAGCGAATAGGACTGCTCCTGCTCAAACAATTTCTGATCCAAAATCAATGCCTCCACCACCTCGCAAAGTCAGCTCTGAAGGAGAACCTGTACAAAGAGCTGTATCGAGTAATACAGATAACGAATCAGCGCGTGAAGACGGAGACAATGATGTTAAAAGCAGGAAGCGAAAGGCTACGGGACGGAACCAAGGTGGGCGAGCGAATCGGAGGAGAAGTACATTGAGCCCGTGGGAGATGCAGAGCTTGATATTAGGTGGTGCGGGAGAGGCCTCTCCTGCGAAGGAAGAGAGTTAGTCTTTCTTGCTCTAGCAACAAGTTCCAGCAACTCGGAGAGCAGAGGATTGGGTATTGTAGGTAGTAATTACATCTGTGTTGGTGGCGTTTGGACTGGGTTGGGATATTCATGGGTTTGTATGAGATGACGAGAGCAATGATTTGTATAGATTCTTTGTCTAATATCACATCATATCACATAACGCATAACCCAACTCCTCCCCTCTATCCTCCTCTCTCCTCAACCTCAGAATTTCCATCATAACTTTGCCCCCTTCTTTCTCACCACGGGCTTGACCGGAATCCGTGGATGATCACCCGCCAACCTCAACCCTGTAACTTCCTCCAACTGATCGACAGCTTCGTACGCCCTCCCAAGATGCACCTTAATGGTCTGAAACCCCGCCTTCTTGCCCGCTTTCAAATTCTCTCCAATATCATCTATGAACAGTACTTCCTCAGCCTTGACGCCTTGCTCCCAACCTAATCCTTTTCCTTTAGTCTCCGCGTTCTCCTGGGCGAATTTATTAACCTCCTTCAACGCTAGGGCATATATCGTCGGATCTGGTTTCCGCAATCCGACGTGCGCTGAGGAGATGAATACATCGAAGAGAACTCGCGGATCATCTGGAGAGGTCTTAGAGTAGGGGTGGTCTGGCGGGAAGATTAATGTGTTGGAGAGCGCGGCGAGGATATATTTCCCTGATTTCTTTAGGGCTTTGAGGGCGGGGTACATCCATGGATCCGGAGCTCGTGACTGCCGCATCATGTCCCAGAAGAGATGTTCGCCGTCTACTGTTGGCAGTGGTGGGATGGTTTTTGGAAGAGAGGGGTCTTTTTGCATTGCGGTCGTGTAGAAGGAGTGCCAGAGAGAGGCGTTATGGAGGTCGGAGTTGAAACCGGCAAACCAAGTCGAGTCCATGGGCATTTCGCCACGTTCTAAGCGCTGCCAGTAGCCGGTGGGGCCGGAGCGGGAGATGCAGTGGTTTACCCAGCCTGGAGGGATGGACAGGGAGAGTTCGTAGTCAAGGATGGCTTGCATGGGAGAGACAACCTGAGAGGTTGTTAGAAGAAGATGAAAATCTGGGCTGACGTGACCAGAGAGTGTGGCGAGTGCAAAAAAGGACATAAATGCATATGAAGCAATTTTGGCAAACAACGTTCCTTGAGCCAGAATTCAACTATGAATGAACTTGATGAGAGCTTTCTGGTAATCCCGAGAAATGACAATGCAGTACTCAGGAACACATAATCGCAAAAGATAGAAGAAGATACGGTAAGGGAACACATCTTTCCCCTTTTGCTCGCCTGGTGTAGATGGCCCTAAGACAATGAGGGGTAGACGGACATCGAGATTGCAATTGATTGCCGAAGAAAACTTTCTTGGATATCAGAGTAATGAAACTACCGAAATATAGACAATGATAACATAACATAGCGCATTCTTACACAAACTCCTCCGATATCAAACAGTCTAGCAATGATTTTGTTAACGAAGTCTCACGGTTTTGGTGGGGCAATACTGACAAGACTTTTGGTTGCCTTGAGGCCGGCATTATGGAATCTATGCTGTCTAGAACAAACTCCACCGGGTAGTCTTCTTGTGACATGAGAGCACAGAATGAATGAGATGAATATTGTCTAAAGGTAGACGAGGTTAACCCAAGCTTGGAGAAGCCGAGGTTCGTTGAAGCATGGGCAGGTTCAACCGAACTTTAACCGGGGTTGCAGCAGGTCACATGATCTATAATAAAACAGGGCTTCAAAAACTTGGTCATTCTCATGTTTCGAAGAGCTGAGACAAGTAGATGAGGGGTCTCGATGCATTTTTATGGTATGATTCAATTATACCTTGCTGGTTGTGGTTTGCTGGGATTTCACTTTTTGGTCGTGCCCCTCCATCGTAAAATTTGAGGCTCGCGGGCTCGGCCGCACTTTTCTAAGCGACGCACACAAATCCATACGATTTCTGAATTTCTTCCTTTGGACTTCCAACCTCACGACAACATCATCTCCAGCAATAGTGCGGCCAATCTGTCAAGATGGTAAGTTGAATTACAATTGCATTGTCTGTTTCTATGCAGATGATGTCCACGAGAATCCAAAGTTCCTCGAAAGAGCAGAAATGCCAAAGAGAACTTGAGAGTCCCTGCAGAATGTTCGGACGTTGATCTGAAATGCCAACTGCGGATTCGAGGACAAGGGCTAATTGATCATTGCAGCCTTTCACCAAGTTGGTCAAGAACTCGGCGTACTACAGGTAAGCATCTGCAATATCCTCGTCTTCGTGCGATGCTGACTTCAACAGCCGCTACCAAACCAAGTACAAGCGCCGTCGTGTTGGAAAGACCGATTACTACGCTCGCAAGCGCCTCATTACCCAAGCCAAGAACAAGTACAATGCGCCCAAGTACCGTCTCGTCGTTCGCTTCACCAACCGTGACATTGTTATGCAGATCGTGACCTCCGAGATCACTGGTGACAAGGTCTTCTGCGCCGCCTACTCCCACGAACTCAAGGCTTATGGCATCGAACACGGTCTTACCAACTGGGCCGCCGCATACTGCACTGGTCTTTTGATCGCCCGTCGTGTTCTCAAGAAGCTCGGCATGGATGAGGATTTCACAGGTGTCGAGGAGGCTGATGGAGAGTACAAGCTCACCGAGGCTTCCGAGGAGGGTGAGCGACGACCATTCAAGGCTTTCCTTGATGTTGGTCTTCACCGCACTTCTACTGGTGCCCGTATCTTCGGTGCCATGAAGGGTGCTTCCGACGGTGGCATTCTGATTCCCCACTCTGAGAACCGCTTCCCAGGTTTCGACATTGAGACCAAGGAGCTCGATGCCGACACCCTGCGCAAGTACATCTTCGGTGGCCACGTTGCCGAGTACATGGAGACCCTTGCCGATGATGATGAGGAGCGATACAAGTCTCAATTCCAGGGCTACATTGACGATGAGATTGAGGCCGACGGATTGGAGGAGTTGTACCAAGAGGCCCACAAGGCAATCCGCGAGGATCCTTTCAAGAAGGTCGACGAGGCTAGTGAGAAGAAGACCAAGGAGGAGTACAAGAAGGAGTCGCTCAAGTTCCGTGGCCGCAAGTTGACGAAGGAGGAGAAGATGGAGAGAGTCAAGGCCAAGATTGCCGAGCTCAAGGAATAAGCTTTTGTCTTTCTCGCATCTTTGTACTTCGGGTATTGCTCTTTGCTAGGGGCATCAATGAGGAGTTGATACGGCCGGAACATCCTGAATGGCATGAATTCTGAGACACTATTTTGCTCTCGTCCGTGACCGATGTTTACGCTCTTGTTCGCTTCACTATGCTTGCTTATTCAGAACAGTACGTGTGACTGCTGTCAGACTCCCGCGAGGCCGCTCATAGGGTAATTAAGATTCTGATAATACATGCCCACATAACTCACCACTGGGGAACACGGCGGACCACATTCGTGGATTGCAGCACTGCGGGGCCGATGGCAATAGCTAAAATTGTTTTACCGGGCCCGAATCCCAGCGAATCACCTCCGACAATCCCGTTGCCGACATTACTTTATGACGAGCGAAGCACAACCACCACCAGCCCCAGCAGAGCCTTCCCTTCCCCCTCCGAAGGAAGTCACGATCCCATATCTTGGCAGCTATTTGAAATCGCGAATCCATCCATTAGATCATCAACAAGCCCTCGCGATTACGCGCATTCGCAGACGTGGCGCAAGATGCATCGACAGCTGCAGTAAGTTGCTTATCTCAGCCGTGAGGTTCCGCCCACCAGGCTATCTTCGACGGTCCCAAAGCGTGCGGGCGGCGATAAATCCTCCCTCTCCTTCCGAATCCTTTACTACGGCCAGACGCGATGGAGAGCGTTCACGGTGTAGATATTAGTTGGATGAGCAAGCATTCCAGCAATAACTTCAATTCAAAAGGTATGTGGAGTTGATCAGTCCCGGGATCATGTTCGACACATCATTTCGAATGCAGTGCAACGATGTTTCATCATACTCCACCAGGCAGAGTGCTAACCAAACTTATCTGTTATAGATCATCACTCGAAAGCGCATACTGCTCATCATGGTTCCCCTACAACCTCTGAGGAGTCGAAGAAAGCACAGAACGGACATCATGCAGACGAACCGGCATCACCGAAAGCTACACCCGGTCGACCCAATTTTGCGAGGAGTAATTCAACGGAGAAGACAATAACATTGAATGGGAGCCTACCGAAGTCTGGAACTCCATCTCCGACTACAGGGCGGAGGAATTCGTGGCTATCCAGCATCTCCTCCAAATTCTCGTCATCACCAGGCGCACACCCAAATCAAGCCCAGAACAGCAGCCCTCCGGCATCGACGACTCCTACTATACCAGAGGTGCCAGTTCCCACTGGCCCTAGTGCCCCGAAGAATGCCATACTGCCGCATGCTGTCAAGGCAAGCGGAGATGTTCCTTACACACCAGCTCCGGTCAAGACCGGACAGCCCAGTTTCTTGCAAAGTGCTCTTCGGAGGTTATCGTCATCTGGAGGACAGCTATCCGGCCCCCATAAAGCCATACAACATGGATTATGCGAGCGAAGGGTGCTGAACGTGGATCCAAACCGCGAAAGATGCCATATCTCTGATCTTGACCAATCGAAATTACGGCGTGTGGCATTCTGTGTTGACGTCGAGATTGCAAGTGGGCCTCGGTACCATCATGACAGTGTTAATGATGAGAAGAAGAAGGAGCAAAAAGAACGGAAACGATTGACGGAGAGGGGCGAGGCTGAAGCATTGAAAAATCCCCTGGCCGTTACAGAAGAGAAGGAGGTTGACGGTGTCCTAAAGACCACAGGAGAAAATGTACCCAAAGGAAGCGCGCCAGAGCTACCTAAAGAGGCGTCTGAAACGACAAAAGAGGTCGATGACGAAAATGTTGCTGTGGACAAAGAGACCACTAAAAAGAAAGAGAAAAAGAAACGCAGCGAGGAAGAGAGGAAGGCCAGAAAAGAGAAGAAGCGGAAGTTGGCGGAGGCGAACGGGACTGTACCAGTTGAGCTGGTGAGGGATGGGAGTGACAGCTCTCTAAGCACCACTACGGGAACTGCGACACCGAAGACTCAAGCTTCACCCACCACCGATCCAGTTCGAATATACAGACGATGCTGTCAGCTACGAGAAACACCGATCTTGAAAAAGATCACCGAGCAACTCGGTGCAGCCCCAACAAATCTCGGCCCTCCAGGAGTCGTGGCCAAGTTGGACTTGACCGGGTACTGGCTTCAGCTACCTGATCTGGTTACACTCGGTGACTATCTGGCTGTTGTGCCTGTGAAAGAACTGGTGATGGAGAACTGTGGGCTTACTGATGAGGGCGTTCGTGTCATCCTGGCTGGCCTGCTCGCAGCGAAGAATCCAGACTGGGAAAGGAAGAAAGTCAAGAAGACAAAATGGGGTGAGGTTCCTCAAGGTGGCTTCGTGGAGCGGGTTGTTTTCAAAAACAATTCCAAAATTGGGAAAGATGGTTGGCACTACATCTGCACATTTATCGCCATGTGTCGGTCGCTTAAGTCAATGGATCTATCAAAGGTTCCATTTCCTCAGCCACCAGCCGGTACACCAGTACATGGACCTGGTCATCTCACCCACACTACAAGCAGATCGAGCACCACCCATCCAGAACTTTCATACCTCCTAAGCCAAGCCATCGGCGAGCGGTTAGCTGGTCGTGAGTTTGAGTTGCTGAACGTCGCCGAATGCGGCATGACCACAGAACAATTAAGCTATCTCATCGACGGTGTCATTAAGTCTGGCTTAAGACGTCTCGGGATTGCCGGTAACAATATCACTCCTGAAGGAATGCAACATGTTGCTCGGTACATCCGAGATGGAAAGTGTGAGGGTTTGGATCTCGGTGGGAACGACTTGAAGAATCAGTTAGGCGTCATTGCTGATGCCTTGACGGAGAACAATGCTCTTTACGCTTTGAGCCTTGCCGACTGCAATCTAACACCGGAATCTTTATGGGCGTTATTTCCGGCTTTGGCGAAGCTGAAAAATTTCCGATTCATTGATTTGTCCCAGAATCATGGCTTGTTTGATTCTGAGCCTACTGCGCTCTCATTACTTCGAAGGTACGTTGTGTCTTACTATGCTGTCAGCTCCGGAAATATTCAAACAAGATACGAGCACTTGCCAAATTGGGGACCATTTGCGGCTGGCTGATGAGGCTCAAAAATCGCCTCGCGATCAGGCTGACATCCCCCCTTATTGGATCTCAGCCCTTACACTTCAGCCGCAGAGTTGCACGGCAAAGCCGCCTTCCCTTTCTTTCCAAAACAAAAAGGGCACTTTTGTGCCGGTCCAATAGATTCATTATGTTATTCGAAGTAACAAAGATCTGAGACGGAGTTGCTAACCGGGTTTCAGGTACCTACCAAAATTACCAACGCTGAAGCGTATACACCTTACCGATGTATCGATGACTCCAGAACAAGCTATTGCGCTGGCCGAAATCTTACCGGAGAGCCCGAACTTGGCTCATGTCAACATTATGGAAAATCCTAAACTTGCGATGTTATCAGACGCAAGGGATGAAGCCAACCAGGAAGAGGCTTGCGCTCTGTATGCCTCGCTTATGGCAGCTGTTCGTGTTTCGAAAACCATTATTTGCATCGACATTGAAGTTCCATCCCCTGAATCAAGCGAAGTCGTGAAGGCGTTGGCAAAGCAAGTCGTCGCATACTGCCTATGGAATATGGAACGTGGTCCGGTGGCTGAAATCAGTCAAGCGGCTGCCGCAATATCAGAGCCTCATGGTGGTGAAAAGGAAGTTGCTGTGCCGGACGTGCTGTTGCACCTCGTAGGACATGTTGAAGGCTTCCACGAGAACCACGACGAAGATGAACCTGCCCCAGACGAGGACTATGTCATCGGCGGAACAGGTGTAGTCAAGGCATTAGGGATCTGCTTGCGAAATAGAGTAAACGATACAAGGAGGCCATCAGCAGACCGTGCCTTCTCTGATTCTCCGGAAGGGGGAAGTGGATCGGCGACTCCGAGGTCGCCACTTCCAAGCGGTGGCAAGGCCAAGGATATGTCGAAGAATTTGCTTGGAAGTGCGCGTAAGATACGAGCCCGTCTTCAACCTGCCTTAGTGAAGGAATCGAGGACCGGTGATCGAAACAGCTACCGTAAGCGCGTTGCCGAGAAACCACTGACCAATAATGCTAACATCACTTCAGAACGACTCCTATTCCTAGACCAGACCCTGGAGGGTATGATCAAACGATTCGAGGACGAGTTCCCAGAAACACGTCTCCCGTCTTCGGTGACCTCGCCGCCTCTTCCAGATATGGGTCTAGCGAGCCCAGCAGAGAGCCTTGAGTTGAATGGTGGTGCAGAATCACATATTTCTGACACAGAACCAGCCCTTGCTGAGGCAATTGCGTCAGATGATGAAGAGGGTCTTCGTCCAGTGCTATCAAGGCACAACTCTGACGTATCGCTTGCCTCCCGTGCCTTATCCCAAGAAGAGGGTCGCATGCACCGATTCGGGCAGCAATTCCGACGGGACATGGTAAACCCTGATATAGAACATGGTCCTACTAGTACACCAGGAAGCCAGGATCAGCCTATGCATATGAAATTACTAAGAGCAATGGTCGAGGGGACAAGCGGTGAAGAAATCAAGAATAGAATCTTGAACGAAGGGGAAGAATCGATCATACGAGAGCTGAGCAACGAAGCAAGCGAGCTGAGACAGGTACTCAAGGAGCAGGACCCGGAAGGATGGGTGAAATTTGTGGAAAGTCAGGAGGCGGCAATGAGGAATCAAAGGCTCGCCGGTATGGAACGAAACGTCAGTGCTATTGAATAGCCTATCTGTGTCAGGCCTTTTTCTCGGTAAAGGGGGCTGATTTTTGGCCTGCTGAAATGCAAATCAAGACGATGGAAACTTTGTTTTTTTTGAAAGCCCTTGAGCGTGCTATACTGCTGGCTGGACGTATGCACATGCTTTTTTTTTTGGCATGATATATTGATGTGCTTATGTGTAAATTTATGAGGTGTATATACATGAGGGATGAGGGACGAAGGGAACATCGCATTGATACCTTTGCCACAACAAATGAAGCTTACAGTAGTCGTTTACATCTTACTCCGTCCAGCTGCCACTTTTTAAAGTTCTCGTTCATTATTCGTATCCAATGCAAATAGAACCTATCATGCATGTGACCCTGTTCCAGCAGACTCCGATGCAATTTATAAACAATGAAGTTTTTCCAAGCAATAGTCCCACCAGTGCGTCTAACTCCGAACCAATCCCATCCAATAAAGCCCAATCGCAATCCATAAAACCTAATCGATCCAATCCTCGTGTTTTCTAACACACCTGTGCCCGCCTCTCGGCGCCACCCCCTACGAAACCCTTCCACTCAATCCGGTCCTCGATTCTAGCTGGCTCCTTGCTTCTTCCACCACTTGCTCCCGTCACACCATATTCGTACACACCCTCTTTCCTCTCCTTGCCTTCCTTTTTTCTCATCCCTTTGCCCCTCACCCTCCCCAATCCCTCACCGTAAAATCGACCAAATCTCACGTGACATAATCCCCTACTCCCCCTTCCAAGGCACAACCTCAATATCAGGCGGAGCAGAAAGTCCTCTTTCCTGTAGTCAAGCGGTCATGCGTCTCTCGCTCTCCTCGCACGCTTTGCAGACGCCGCCGCCGAAGACGCGCGTGTGGCGGCGCCAGGAGTCCGAGGCGATGATTTCGCCTGTTACTGTCACGGATGAGGTTGAGCCTGTGGACGACGTAGAAGTCGTAGAAGACGTAGAGTGCGTTTTGGTGTAGGAACGGCGTCTGGGGAGGAGATCGGTGCCGGGCCTGGGGGAGGAGGAGAGCGCTGCGGGTTCTAGGGTTGAAGGCGTGGTGTCATAGGGGAACTCGAACTCGAGGGTTGTGGGAGAGTCGTAGTAGGATTGGTTTAATCCGGATCCGCTTGGAGAGCTGGGTTGAGAGATTGGGAAGGACTCGTTGGAGATGGGAGCTGGGAAAATGGTGGTGGATAGGGTTGGGGGCGTGAAGGGGAGCGGTTGTGGGGGGCGAGGCATGAGGATTGGGTGGTGGCCGTGGAGTTGGGGGAAAGTCATTGGGGGCGGAATATATGTTTCCTGGGGTTGAGGAGAGGACTTTTCTGATGGGAGGGGGAGTGACATTGTTGATGATTTTGACTTCTTGGACTTTCTTGATATTAACACTCCGAGGACGAGGAGGAGGGAGCCGCCTATGAACACGTATGGGAGGTCCAGGCCTGGGAGGCTGGAGGAGGCGATGGTCTCGGAAAGGACAGGCATTTTGAACTTGGGGGGTGAAAGAAGGTTGGTAATGTGGAAAGGGGAGGCGAGCACTAAGTGGGCGGGAGGGGAGGCTTATGTAGATTCTAGATCTCTAGTGAGGTATGTAGTGCAGGACTGCCGGGTTGTTATTTATTGAAGTACTGCCATGGTGGGGTGAGTGACCTCGAAGGCAAAGGCCCAAGGGGACGTGCAAAGTCAATGTCAGCCGTGATCTGACGCGCATGGGTTGGATATGGCAGATGGAGGACTTGGCATCGTTTAGGTAGGTCATTTCATGTCAGGGCCAGGACCTTCGCATTGCATCCTGCACGCCTCGATAAGTGATGGCATCGGAGGTGGAGGCTCCACCCCTGCTCGGGATTCCACCAAGCTCATTTCATTGCTTTGTCTTTGGGACGGCAGCGTCTTTTGGAGTGCTTTTCTGGGTTCAGCCAAGCAGGCATTGTTTACCCACAAGACCATGGCAGGAGGCAAATGCCATGCGCCTTCCCTCGTTGCATGTTGCATGTTGCATGTTGCACGCGTGCGGTGACGGCAGACTCAAAGTCGGAACGCCAGCAAGCAAATTTCCCTTGATGAACCCCTCCAACCCCCATGAGAATAGCTCGCCAGCGGCGCTGAGACTTGGCCAGTGGGCGGCGGGCAAAAGTCACACGACGCACGGAAAGGGTGTAGTGTGCTCCGCTCTGTAGGGCTGGGTGAGCGCTTTTGATGCAAGGCTAGATTCTCAAGTCAGCTCAAACGAATTGTCGATCTCCCGCCTCGTTGCATTCTCACGGTGCCCGTACAGCTACCCTCTCAAGGTCGAGTTTCGCCACAATGTAGCTGTGCTCCAGAACTCGCCATTTGATTACTTACTGTAGCCAGCGCCTATCTGACCGTCTATTTACCTTCTGCCGTGCGGCCGTAAATGCTCCAATGGGGGATGTCGTGGTTGAAGGACTTGGGAGCTGGGCTGATGTTGTCGTTGTACGTACACGGCGTAAGCTGGAATTTGACGCGCAAAGAGCCGACGGGACGGCGGGGTGCCGGGGTTGGCAATGGGTTCCAAACTTCAAATTGCAGAGCCCTCGTACCAGGCATACAGCACGCCATTATTGCTGGGTTGGTAGGTTGCCTGTTGGTAGGCCGGCCGTTGGCTCGCATAAGGGGCGAGGAGGGCAAAGACCCCAAAGAGGGGCAGGAATTGGTGGTGTTGGAGGTTCAGCTGAGGTGAGCGTCTCCCCAGGAGTAGTGGGTCTCGCTTAGCGACCCAGGGGCGTCAATTGGCCGCCAACGCGGCCTAGCGAGGGCAGGTTCAGCTCTGCTCGACCACCGAGGCTGCAGACTCGCGGTTAGTTGCGTAAGGCGCGCTCATCGCTATGGTTTTAGGAGGGGCGATGCGCGAAGTTCGGAAAGGGTGCATCCCAGTCCACCACCGTGCATAATCGCTTGATGAGGCTATAACGCTGCGAGTGGAGAGCTGGCATACGGGTTGGCGCCTTTTAAGCAGATGTCATTCCTGGCCTGCTCTAACGTATTGGCGGAAGCATTTGGGCTTAAGATCGGACAGCCTGCCGCCCTGAAATCGAATCTATTACGGACCTACGGTGAGGCCATCCAAGATCTTTGTACGGCTGAAATGCTTCTCGAAGCCGCCTCGGAAGGACCAGCTTATTCCAGTCCGAGATACTATGGAATGCTCGCCTTCGCATTCTATGATTCGATCCACTTACGAAGGTAAAGGGCGGTCAGAGCTTTTGGAGCTAGCATCATAAAGTAGGCGCCTATATATGATCAAATATACTTACTACAGGGGTGGCAGACTACCGGATCTCTGATTCTCTGGACCCTTGAAAAATGGAGTCGAGGTTGCACCAAATGATCACGTGACCTGCGCCTCCTTGCGAGCATTTTTCCAAGGAATCGACGAATGTATCCCAAAAAAGCATCTAGCATGTACTGCGCTGGCATGTAGCACAAGAGATATCGTCATGGGACACTGGTTGGCTAGATACCATTCGATATCGGAAGTTCTTCCGTGGCTCCTCGCCTTCAAGCCATTCAAGGACGACCTTTGTCAGAGCTCTGGCTGCTGATTAACATATCTCTTGCATATACGGAAGGACCTGCCCGCCTTTGTCCATCTGTGGGGTTCTCACAGGCCCTCATCACTCGATTCCCGATCTATGGCTGATGACATCGCCAAGGTGTCCCACCGTTCAGCTTGAATTTGGCGAGAAGGCACCAAATGTGGAGAAAAAGAGACTAGAAATAGACGATGAGGCTGCCGAAATGTGGACCTATTGGAACAAGAGATTTTGCCATTTAAGAGATGCCGCGTGATATGAGACTGGGCTCACACCCACCAGGGCGGTCCAGCCTCGAGGAGAAGAGCCTAGCCGATCGATCTGATCGAATAAACTTGCATCGGAGAGAAACTGCAGAGAAAGCACCAAATAGACTCGTGCAAGAAATGAGATTGAGACACACTTGATTCTAAAATGAGACTACGCGTCAAAAGCTGAGCGGACGTAGCTGCGGGCTTCGCGAAAGGATGGAAGAAAGAAAGCTTAAGCCTGTCGTTGTCAATCCGTATACCTCGGAAAACACGCCCTGCAGTCACGAAGAAGACTTCGTGATCTGAAAATAGCTTTGAGGACCATGCCTTTCGCTGCGAACAAGCTTCGTGCCTTTCGGAGCCAAGCCTGTCAAGTTATCTTGGTTCTTGGAAACAAATTTTAGCTTAGGTTGTTAGGGTGATCCCAGTCACGTGATACTCTGCTCAGGCCCTTGCAGCTCTTTCGGCAAATTCAACAAACTTCGTTTTGAAATCTCACTGGCCTCGGACTCCATACATCAATGTTCGTATCTCAAGGTAGCAATCGCAACATCCTCCTTGGTTCTTGGATACACGCTCCCGATGCGAGGCATATGCGGAATCCATCCCTCTCGCCAAATAGCTAGAGCTACCATCCAGACGAAAGGCAACAAATCCCAGCTCCTCTCGGAAACCCGACGCCGCTGTCATTACAAGATATCCCCTAAGCTAGGCCTTGAAATCTTAGCCAAAGACACATGCTCACCTCGACGTACAAAGGACTTCGTCAAACAGTCCTACCTTGATTGCGAGTGGCTGTGCAGAGTCCTGTTGATGCCAAACAGTTCCAGAGTCGATGCGAGAGTTCAAAGTCTCAGTCTGTCAGCTTCGGCGAATAAATGCTCCACAATGTTTCTACCTGGAGCAATCCAACGATCCGTTCGCCAGATCTTAGTCGCGCATTGTTTGTTCTGACTGCTTTCTGCCTCTGTCGTGCGGACAATTGGTCTGTGCTCAGCAAACATGAAGTATATGGCGTTTGAGGATCTACAAGATCCCTGAATAACCGTTCATTTTTGTTGACGCCCTCGGGTGCAACTGACACAATCTTATCACTTGTTCCATTCCCAACGCCCCCAGAAACATAGAAGCACCAGTTGAAGTCAACTTGGTGGGGGCCTCCAGTCCTGACTCGGCCAAGATCCAAACACGCAGAGCCTCAGATCTTTAGGGAGAAGTGAAGGCACCACAGGGCCCCCTGTGATCTTCAATGATCTTCCTCTAGTGGCCCATCGAATACGATGCATTATGAACTCCGAAAAACAGTGGTATCCGATTCGGCATCACCCTGTTAATCAGATCTCGCCAACAAACCTTGTTCCCCCTCATGCTTTCTGTCTTTGGCCTCCTCCTTAGCCAATCGTAACTCTGCTATCCTCTGCTTTAGTCCAGAACTGCGTCCTGCACAGCCTATTCATCACGATTATCGTGAACGGATCCTCACGTCTCGAAGAAGTATCAGCAAGCGCGGTTCGATGCAAGTTTCCAAACATGCGAAAAAGGCTTTGCATGTCAGAAGCCTTGCTCAGGTGTACCAAGTAATTCAAGCCGCAGCATCCGGTCTTTCTGTGCAAAGTCTTCCAACGATAATCTTGGGCCGCCCATCTAGTATAAGAGCATCTTGGTATCCTGCTCAAAGTAACTCTCTTCTCATCATCAGCATCTAGCATCTTCAGCCTCTTCTTTCCACCTCTTCAATCCTTTTTGAATTCAGCCCGGCGCCGGTCGCATTCATTCTTCAAGTTAATATCAATCTTTTAATAGCTACTTTTCGGTCTTCCAAATTACACACCTTCAAGATGCAATACTCATCAGTTATACTCCTTGCGGCCTTCGCTGCCACCAATGTCTTTGCCCACGGTGTCATTGACTCCGTTGTCGGTACCAATGGTGTGACTATGCCCGCTCTCTCTGGTATGCTTCTCCCCATACCCCCGGCATCTCATCAGCTCCAACTAACTTCATCCAGTTGCGGACGGAACTCCTCGTGATTGCGCTACTCCAGCATGCGGTGCTGAGGCCGATACCTCCATCATCCGAGAGAACGAGCTTGGCACCAGCAAGGCCACCGCTCTCGGCCGAACCAACGGTGGTGGACCAGTCGATGCCGCCAAGATGGTCTCCCTCTTCATGGGCTCAGCCAGCAATGCCACTGAGGCCAAGATGGCCCGTGAGATTCACGCCGCCAACGTCCTCCGCAGATCCCTTGGTGAGCGTGCCGCCAACGGAGGAACCAAGACCCCCGCCGGTACAGTGGAGACCGGCGTCAAGGCCGCAGCTGGTTTAGGTGCCACTTCTGGCATGCCCACCACCGCTGACGACGGAACTGTCACGATGACCTTCCACCAAGTCAACCAGGACGGTGCCGGTCCCCTGACCGCCTCTGTCGATGCCACCTCCGGCGGAAGTGACCCATCTGCCTTCCAGACCGCAACTGTCACCCAGAACGTCCCAGGTATTGGCATTGGTGGTCTCTCCGCAGCCACGACCATGGACTTCCCCGTCGCCATCCAAATGCCAGCTGGCATGACCTGCTCCGGTTCTGTTGGTGGTGCATCAAATGTCTGCGTTGCTAAGCTCCAAAACTCCGCCCTCGCTGGTCCATTCGGTGGCTCCGTCGCTTTCACACAATCCGCTGCCGCCAAGAAGCGGGCCATCGAGTACAACCTCAGCAAGCGCCGCTTCGCCCGTGCTCTCGCCGCTGACAATGAGTAAATGACTTGCTTGAGATTGACAAATGGTTAGATTAGAAATGTAGATGGGTTGTACATAATATTGTGTTGGGTAACTTGGGAGTGAGCAGGATCTGGGATTCTGCTGTTGATGAAGGGTATTGGGTACATAGATGCTAAAAGAATTGACTTCATACTTTCCTTTAAATTAATGCATGTTGTGGGTCAAGAGATCTTCTAACCGTATTCTTTCTAATATTTCGTGAACTTCCAATTATCGGCCGTGGGCGATTTCTTCTTAATTTGAGCTCATACTTCACGTGATCTCGTCTTTCACCTCCTCGTTAGCAATCGGCCAAGATTCACTTGAAGAGTTCAATGTACACTCTTGAGCTTGCTTGTATCCCTGCCTCCAAAGTTGTCATCATCGATTTCTCGAATTCAAAGGTATTTGGATAATTAATCACGATCAGGTGATCCGACATTAAACCTACTAGGTACTTGTTCCGATTCACTCGCCAATGGCGGGCTTGGCCAATAAATCGATTTGTTGGCCAAAATTATTATTGGCCAATACAGCAGGATGCTCACCAAAGGTGCAATTTTCAATTGCTTCATCACAACTACCATTCTTCGATTCGCCCAAAAATAATATATAATTCCATGATGCTATTAAAAAAACTAAACAAGGTTCACTCCGACCACTTTTCACTTCTTCTTATAATACTTCGGGGCCCCAAAAGCAGGTTCCAACTTCCATTACCTAGCTAAGGGGACACTTAATTTTTCTTTTCAGTGAGGATATTCTCTGAATGGAAAATCTTGCGCAGCCGATCCTAACAAAAACACAGCAAAAAAGCACTGAAATGCTACTAGAAGTTTGATGGGAAGAGAATAGGGGCGCTAGCACAAGGGAGCAAGCCCTAAAACAGCCCATTTAATTTCCTCCTTTTATGCGATCGAAAATCAGCACTTAAATATATTCCACCTTTGGTGAAACTGGGTGTTTATTGACCAATGGCGATTTATTGACCAAAAAGCACTGATATTAGCCAAACTGGCTGTTGTGTTGGCCAATGCCGCGATTGGTGAGTAAATCGGAACAGTACCGACGCTACTGAGCCGCTAGCGTTTTCTTTAACCTCATCTGTTTGTACCTTCTTGCTTCGACTTCGCTCATCATCAACTTCTGGCTCGGCGGTCTATCTAACTTTTAAGGCCTGTGACACATCTTGTTTTGGAGAGGCTCCATCCAGACAAAGGTGCCGAGCATCCTAAAGGTTCAAGCTCAGCTTCAGATACTGGTCTTCCTTGACCTATCCATCATCCCAAGTTGCATAGACATGCTAACAAGCTCGGAATTGAGCGTCATGGCTCGAGATAGCAGACGCGTCATGCAGCTTATGATGCCGACATTTTCTGGCAGTAGAGACAAGTACGGAAAGGAAACCGTGCCACCACTACCTCTTTCCTTCGACAGAGTCATGGAAGGACGGCCGCCGTCAACGCCAGCTCCCCTGTTCGGGCTTCCAGATGAAATACTCACTATCATGGTCCAATACGTGGATATCGAGTCTCTGAGATCGCTTGTACTTGTTAACAGTGACTGTCGACAATGGGCCCGATCCGTGCAGTTCAACAGCATCTGCTTGGATTACAGTCCCTCGAGTTTGGGAGTCTTACGTGAGCTCTTGAAAGAAGTAGTGGAACGGATATCAGACACAAAAACTGGCATGACTTTGCGCCCAGCTATGGGAGCATGTATTAGGCGTATCACAGTCGCGACGAATCCTAGCATTTTTGGTCGATATCACGAGGTCGAGATGGACGACGACTTCAGAGATCTGGATGTTGCCATTCAAGCTGAACGCCTGCGAAAAGCAACAGCGGGGTACTTCGATATGTATCTGGGGTCATTAAATGCTGCGTTCATGGATCCGAAAACGCTCCCGCATATTGAGTTTCTCGACTGGGAGGACAGTTCGTCGCCTCCTCAAACTTTCTTTGACCACTTAGCGCGATCAAGTGTTCAGCATCTTAAATTGTACCGAGTACCACTAGAAAAAGAGTATGCACCTTCTCTAGTTGTCTCCCCCTGTCTGATGTATTGCAAGTCGTGGTACATCCAAAATCATCTCCTTCCAACTGTCTTGGGCACAATAGGTTTATAATCAAAGTTTTTTGGTTCAACAGTCTCTGGAAAACATTAGATTCAAACTCCTTTTCTTTCCACTATCTACAAAATAGTATACATACAACCCCTGCTTTCGAAGTCCGGAAGGGAACATATACTTGAAATGCTCCTATATATTCTAATAATTTCCTGTGCATCTTCTTCCATCAATTGATGCTAACGCCGTTTTTGTACAGTTTTGCGATAAACTCAGGAAATCCGACTGGCGAATGGCACTTACGAAGCCTTCATCTTGAAGGTCAGTCGTTTGCGAACTTCCCTTTCTATATTGATCCGCATCATACCATTCTTTACATACCATGTCCTCATTCTTGTGGGACAATCTTTGATAAGTGATTGCTAACTCTTCGTTACTCCAGTCTATTGGGATTTCCTGCTCGAGCCACGAGGCAGCACGTCGCTTTTCTGCTCAAGTCTTCTTCGTCAATGTGCTCCAACCCTGGAGATGTTGGTTTGGGAGGGCATGGTGTCCCTTAAAGACCCCATCGAAGCTGGCGAGCATGAACCTCTTTCGTTTCCAAGACTACGCACACTAAAGCTTGGGGACGTCTTGTTCAAAAATGCTTTTCTCTTGGAGGCTCTCCTCAATGCTCCTCTAACGACGCTCATGATCAGTAATCCGCAAAACCCACTGATCGTTCAGTGTACCAGAGCCCGTGGAAACATCCGCACCTTGGAAACCTTGGTTTACGAGAGCGGGATCTCAGTAGCCTCCTTTGACTTCTTGAAGGCAAATCAGCATATCTCAAATCTCAGTTTCGCACTAGCAAACCCAGCCTCTCTGATCGAGAACAAATTGCTACCACTTCTTTCTTCCTCGTTTACAACACTCAACTCTCTCCGTCTTACCTGGAACGAAGAAATTACGATTATGAGCACTTCGGTGTTGCAAATGATCAGTACGTTGAAAAATCTCGAGCAAATCTGCTTGAGTGCTGGGCATCAATTCGGGTGGAGGCACAGCTGGGCAATTGACCACGAGCTGATGCGGAAGTATCTTTCCCTATTACCGGAACTGAAGAAAATAGTGTTCAGTCGGGATTCTTATGAAGGCGCGGCCAGGGGATTTGAATATTACTATGAAGATAAAATTCTTAGTCAGCCTCTCGTCGAGGCACACCCCGAATGGGAAGATACTCCTGAAGCGCTGTGGGAACTCGGTCATCGACAAATGGTCCTACGCGAAGCGAGTCTGTACGCCAGCATGATACCGAAGCTAGAATGGATGTTTCTCGGCCAGTTACCAGTGGAGATACGACGTCAACAGAATATGGACGAAGATATGACGCATTTCGAGATCATGAGCGAGAGAGACGACTGCTGGACTCTACTGAGAAGGATGTTTGGGGTCAAAGAGGTGATTTGATGATACGACCGCATTTTGGGATAATACTTGTAGCTATTAAGCTAGAGGCTGAGCCTTAACAGCTCAGTTTCTTGGAATGTTCAGTGTGTCAAAAAAATAATCAACTTAATTAACTTAATCATGATTACCTTGATTTAATTATGATTTGATTATGATTATAGAAAAAAAACTAATCATGATTAAATGAATATTTAAAGCACGTGACTTTATTAAAATTAAAATATTTTAATCCTTAATTAATATTATATAAAAGTAATATTATTATAATATATATATAATTAAAATAAGGAAAAAAGAGATAATAAGGCTTATAGTTAATTAAATATAATTATAGCGCGTCCACATGATAGAAAGTCATGTGATATAGAGTATTTCACGTGATATATTATTTGTGGCGATATCGCTTAGTAATCCTTAGCGAGGTGAAAAGGTGGCGCTAAGCATTTACTAGGCCTTATTAGGCTTAAGCTTACCCTAGCGGCCGCCGGGCCGAAGTTTTTCCGGGTCACTTGGGTCACGTGAATTTATAATCAACATAATCATGATTTAATCATGATTATGTTGATTTGATTATGATTTGATTATGATTATGGCCTTTTTTGGTTGATTTGATTATGATTATACCCAAAAAATAATCATAATCATGATTATTGACACACTGGGAATGTTAAGTCCTTTGGCTACACAGAATTATATTGAGTAATCTTTCGATGCTTCACCCGCAGGAAAATTTTCCTTTTCAACATTACGGTCACCCTTACCTTGCTTCAGAACACATCCAATCAGAGATGGGACATATGATGAGAATAAGGTTTATCACGTGTGTTGAATTTTCTTACCGCATGACATCGAAACATGGAACTTCATCTGAATCTGCTTCACTTGGGGAGGCACCTCACGATCAGATAGTGGCTTGGAGGGCCTTATCAATAAATTATCAGATGCCCGAGAACATGCATGTGGAGTTCTGGAGTAAAGTGCCATTTGCAAACACTCCGAAATCTAGCACTCGCTGCGAAGGCCTGCAGTCGCTCATACCCCCGATCCAAAAGCTTGCGCATGTCTAGGAGCGTGAAGTCTTGTTGTAGGAGGCTGAAGAGATGCGCTGACCTCGCTACTAGATGCAACAAACCCAGTCCCACACTTCGCCGCGGCCCTTTATGTCACACTCCAGTTACAGTATTTGCATTGGTGGCTCCATTTTGTGTCCAGGCCTCGCAACTTGCGGTGACAGTTTAAATCGTGGCTCAAGAGAGATCTTATTCTGGTGTCAATGTCTGCGCAGGAGCCACGTTCTATGGTGGAAGCACTGAAGTTGCCACAACGAGTTTGTTTATATTGAAGTGACCGTGGAATTATACACTATTGCGGAGTTTACGATTTGGGTGGATTAGGGGTTGAAGCTTCACTCAAGTCCCATCTAGCAGTATTGTGTTTCTTTCGTGTCTTCCATGCCACCACTTAGTTTTTGCTGACCAGCAATTAACATAGCGACTTAGACTAGGATATATAACGAATTATTCTATTGCTTAATTCTCATTCACGTTGTTCTGTCCATATTCTCAAAAGGAAAAGAACGTTGTCAGTAGGAGAGTGGGTTTCTGCTAATCACGTGTCACCTTTCAATCGTGTGTATCACGTGATAGGAGCTAATGAACACATGCCTCCATGCAGCTGCGAATGTAATGGGCCGAAGCCGTTTCTTTTTGTACCTCGGAATAGCTCTTGCCGATCATGCTGAGCTTAAAAGCTAAATCATTTTCACGCATCGCGATTTGGCAATTCCAAGGTTTTGAATCAAAAGAGGAAAGGAGGATCGACAGTCGCTTGAATTTAAGGTGGGGTAAGTGCGGAGTCGAAGGAAAGTAACGAATCTGCTATTTTTGCCTCCTAAGTTCCTAATATCCTGTTTTCGTCTGACAATCTCTTTAGTCCCTGCACACTGTACAATACCCCCCCGGAACCATTGTCACTTCGCCACTTGTGCGGCACCCAATCAGATTTTGAATACGTACTGTACTTTTTGAGAGATCTTATTGGTGTCTGAATCCTTGGAAATCAACAGGACTAGACAATGGTTCCGGGGGGGTACTGTACTATGGGTAGCGTGAACGGGCACTAGTCTGTCTGTTTCTGTCTTTTCAAACAATAGCTCCTACACAGGAGCATCAGCAAATTAGGAAAACCGCCCCAAGTGGGGCCACGATGCTTCTTCTTGTCATCCATAAGAGCTGCCGATCATACGAATTTCAAATCTGCGTGAGAGGGGCCATGAGCAACAAGTGCCTCGGCGCTGGATATTCTCTTCCCAGCTTCCAGCTCTAGGTTGCTAGGATTTATATAAATCTAGCAACGCCGTGAGTGCGAACAGTACACCCTTTAATCTCGCCTTGAGTGTCCAGGGCATTCTTGTTTCCCTCCAATTGGCAAGCTCTTTCCTTCCTCAATATGTTTTCTCTGCTTGTCCTTTGCGTTCTGCCCCTGGCAATTGCTGCACCAACTTCTGAGAAGCGACAATTGGCCCCAACTGTCAACCTCCAATATGCAACAGTGGTTGGATCAAGCTTTGCCGGGATCGATTCTTTCAAGGGGATCCCATATGCACAGCCGCCTGTTGGACCCCTTCGTCTAAAGCCACCGCAACCTATCACGTCCAACTTGGGGACTGTGCTGGCAACAGGAAATCCTCGATCATGCCCACAATTTTATATGTCAACCAACTCGAGTTCCCTGCCCTTAGATGTGGTAACAGAAATTACGGACACCGGCGTCTTCCAAGCTCTCTCGGACTCCGGAGAGGATTGCCTCACAGTCAATGTGCAACGCCCATCGACAGCCACAGCCAGTTCAAATTTGCCGGTTGTCTATTGGATGTTTGGAGGAGCTTTCGAATTCGGATCAACGCAGACCTACGATGCCAGCGAATTGATCACCACATCAGTCGCACAGGGCAAAGACATCATCTACGTTTCTGTCAATTATCGTGTTGGAGGATTTGGTTGGCTTGCGGGTAAAGAGATCCTTGCGGATGGCTCTGCGAACCTTGGGCACCTCGACCAACGCCTTGGATTACAGTGGGTGGCAGACAACATTGCCAAGTTCGGAGGAGATCCATTCAAAGTCACAATCTGGGGAGAATCAGCTGGATCGATCTCGGTCTTCAACCAAATGGCGCTCTACAATGGCGACAACACCTACAAAGGGAAACCGCTTTTCCGAGCAGCCCTCATGGAAAGCGGCAGTGTGGTCCCGGCTGATCCCGTTGATTGCCCAAAAGCCCAAGACATCTACAACACCGTCGTTGATAAAGCTGGCTGCTCCGGAGCCTCTGATACACTCGCCTGTCTACGCAGCGTCGACTACGAAACCTTCCTCAAGGCCACCACGTCCGTTCCAGGGGTCTTCGACTACCAATCAATAGCACTATCTTACCTCCCACGCCCAGACAGGGTGATCCTTACTCAATCTCCAGATATTCTCGCTCAAAACGGCCAATTCGCATCCGTCCCGTTCATAATCGGCGACCAAGAAGACGAAGGCACTCTCTTCTCTCTCGTCCAATCGAACATCAGCACCACAGACCAACTCGTTGAGTACCTCAGCACAGTCTTCTTCCACGACGCTACAGTCGAGCAAATCCAAGGACTTGTAGCCACATACCCTGACAACCCAGCAGCAGGTTCCCCTTTCAACACCGGTGCGCTCAATGAAATTTACCCGCAATACAAGCGCATCGCTGCCATCCTTGGCGATATAGCCTTCACTCTCGTACGTCGCATATTCCTCGACGTTGCCTCGTCAGTTCACCCTTCGGTTCCGTCATGGTCCTACCTGGCTTCCTACGCTTATGGAACCCCTGTTCTTGGGACCTTCCACGCCTCTGATATCCTGACTACGTATGGCATCACTCCAGGTTATCCTTCAGCGAGTATCCAAAGTTACTATATAAGTTTCTTCAATACGATGGATCCGAATAGCGGAGCGATTGGTCTACCGAGCTGGCCACAGTGGAGCCAGGGGAAGGAGTTGATGCATTTCTTGGCTTTGAGTAATGCGTTGTTGGCGGATGACTTTAGGAGTGCGAGTTATGATTACCTGGTAGCTTCGAAGGATTATTTGCATATCTAGAGTCAAATTTGTATGTAGTAATAATAATCAATAATACTTGGGGACAAAATGAAGCGAAACAGAAATACAAACAAGTGAGGGGTAGAAAGGGGCTGACACGTGACTGCGGGGTACTGTGCCAAAGTGGGGTCGAAGTAGACCACCTCCTCTCGTCGTGCTCGCCTTCAAGCACGCCATCTAATATCTGAAAGAGCCTCAAGCTTCCTCAAGCCTCTCCTCCATCTTCAATTCTTGTATATAAATAATCCATCGCATTCTCTCAAGATGGTGGAACCCTCGGCTCCCAACCCACCTCCACCAACATCAGCTCCAGAAGATGCGTGGAAACACACCGGCGTCCGCGTCATCCCCGCCGACTCATTAGACTCCAACACTCCCCAGACACCCGGTATCTCGTTCCTCCCTTTCAACCTCCTTCCAATTCCCCTCCTCTAACAACAACAGGCATGTCCCGCGCCGCCGCGATCAATTTCGCCCGCGTCGGTGCCCAAAAGCTCTGGGCAGGAACGGTAACCATCGCCCCAAACGCCAAGACTGGCGCCCACCATCACGGTCACCTAGAAAGTGTGATTTATGTGTTAAAAGGCAAAGCGAGGATGAGGTGGGGTGAGAGGTTGGGATTTGTGGCTGAGGCGGGGCCGGGAGATTTCATTTTCGTGCCGCCTTATGTACCGCATCAGGAGATTAATGCTGAGAGTGATGTTGCTTTAGAATGTGTAAGTTGATTTTCTTGATTATTTTTCTTTTCTAGGTTTCCGGGATGGCTTTGTAGGCTGGATAGTGAATGAAGGGAAAGAGGATAGATAAAATCAAGGAGTCAATACCGGCAACTGATTGATTGAAATTGGCATATTTGCTGAGGCTGACTTGTTTACAGGTTTTGATGAGAAGTGATGGAGAAGCTGTGGCTATCAATTTGCCGGATTTGGATCCTATTGAGACCCCAGAAGGCGTGAAGTGGGTTGATCCTACGCATGCAAATTTGCCGGATCACCACCACCATCATCATGACCATGGCCATGATCACAGCCATACTTAGTAATTCTAAAAACTGCATTTCAAGCTTTCTTCAGTGGGAATATGCTCAGGTTCATGGGATTTGTGGAATAATTTTCGGAGCCACAAAGCTAGTGCTTTCTGAAGTCTATGACAATGCCTATCCTTTTCAGTGCATACCTTTGCGCCCAAATCAAGTCTCATTAGAACTCGAAGAGACAATGATATACCACTAGCACGAAACATATTGCCAATAAACCTCAGTTGTGGAATATGTGTATGTTTCCGAGTAAATAATTGATTTGCTAAGGATTAAAGATTGAATAAGTACATAGGGCACGTGAGTACGAGAACTTAAAAAATTATGACTTGAGGACTAAAGCCAAAGTTTGGCAGTAAGCGAGAGGAAAAGACCCGGTACTTGTTACACAGGATAAGTCACGTGACCGACGGACCACTTCTCCCTGAATTCCCGACCACAATCATAGTAAAAGTACGTCCTTAAAAACTTTTATCCTGAGACAAACTATGGAATTGTATAATAATAATCATTTCCAACGTTTAACTTCGGTTTGTTTTGAGCCCCTAAGGTATATTTATTGGCTCGCTTACAGAACTGTGCTGGCAGAGTTTCAGATTGGCTTCGATTAGCGCATGTCCCCCAAAGGCTATCCTCGACCTCAACTTCCCCTCTTCATGATAGTCGACCCCGATCCCACAAAAAACAGATCAAAAGCGACAACTTCTCAAATGAGATATGAGACTTATTAACGTAAGAACTCTGGCGATCGAGCAATTCTTCGGCTCAGATACCCCCCCCTACGCCATTCTGTCTCACACCTGGGGAACTGAGGAAGTGACATTTCAGGACTGGCAAGACATTTCCCTTGCCTCATCAAAAAGCGGATATGCCAAGATTATGGGAGCCTGTGAGCAGGCAACAAGGAGCAAACTTGATTGTATCTGGGTCGACACGAACTGCATTGATAAAACTAGTAGTGCTGAGCTGTCAGAGGCTATCAATTCCATGTGGGCTTGGTATCGGGATGCCTCTGTCTGTTACGCCTATCTAGCAGATGCTCCAGATACAGCCACACATTTGGACAGCGAGGGTGGGGCAATACTACACATTGAAGATCCATTCCAGCAGAGCAAGTGGTTTACACGAGGATGGACTCTGTAAGAGCTGCTCGCACCCCAGGATGTCATTTTCTACTCGATGAATTGGGTACAGCTTGGGACAAAGAAACATCTTAAGCATGTGCTCCATCTGATCACCGGCATTAATCACAACTACCTTGATGGCGCACAGCCTGTCTGGCAAGCAAGCGTTGCGGAACGGATGTCGTGGATGTCGAAGCGCCTCACAACCCGAGTCGAGGATATGGCATATTGCATGCTCGGTATTTTCGAAATAAATATGCCCTTACTATATGGTGAAGGGTCACGCGCCTTCCTTCGTTTACAAGAAGAGATACTGAAAGTCACGGACGATCAGACAATTTTCTGCTGGGAGTGGAACAGGAGCCATGTCGTCGACGACTGGGTCAGCATTCTTGCGCCGTGCCCGGCAGTGTTTGAATTATCATCGAATTTCTACCCAAGCGTCATAGATGACAATGCGGAGGTCGTGCCATATAGCATAACCAACGTAGGATTATCTATCAAGCTCCCTTTCATTGAGACTGCGGACCCAAACCTTGTTTATGGTGTTCTCAGGTTAATAAACGCTGGGTTGGCGGTAACCTCTACCAAATGTGCATTCCCCTCCAGAAATCAAGGAGCTATCGCAGACTTCCCTTTCCTACGATTCCTTTCCCCTTGCATGTGGTCATGGCGGGGGAGGAGAAGGCCGTCTACATTACCTCTGGCATGAGAAATCCGGCAAATAGCCCCTACTATACCAACAATCCCCTCAAGCCTCCGACTCAACCGATTCAACCGACTCGGTTTGATGTCGGCTTCCTTCTTACTTTTAAACCCACTTCTTCCAGCGGCAGGCTGGCCACTCTCCGTTATTGTACTTCAGACGTGCGCTTTCTGCCAGAACAGAGCTTATTGAGTTTTTCATGCGACCCTGAGGATACAAACGAGAAATTTGCCGCTGGCATCCTTGAGCTTAACGAACCCGGGCCCAGTATGCGCCTGATTCTTTTAGCAGTACGACGTTGTAAAGATTTGGACATCGGGGGTGTACGCGGGTTCAGATACTACTGTCAAGCAGTTCCGGGGGCACTTGAAAAAGCTGTAGCTACGGGGCTACCGCTGTCAGAGATTGTACGGGAAGCTAAAACTATGTCATTGCGCATCGAGCATGTTATCGAATTCTCTTACAACAACACCACAGCTGTTGCGCTTGGTGACTTGATCCCTTACTCGTTCTTTAATAGAGAGGACTGGCAACCTGTACGGATTGTGTGCATTGTGAGCTCGGTGACCTATCGAGCCGTTAAGTTGAAGGGAGAGAAGGGGAGTTCCTTCTCGTTGTTTAGCGTTGATGGCCATGAAGCCTTCGTGAATTCTCAATCACTTTCGAGATAGTAAAAATTTCTGATTAGGCTTAGAGATGTTTCAGAAACGAGACTGTCTTCCCAGAATATGTAATGATGACACTTGGCTCGGAGCCTAGGAATGACGATGACTTTTTGAATTCAAAAGGATGTGGAGACTTGATTTCACGGATGAGTGATTGGGGAGATGGGAATGAGTGAGTGGAGCTACATTTTGGGTAACACCCTTACCTTGTATTTTGAATCTGCTTCCAAGAACTTCAAAGAGCAGCGGCTCGAATCTCACTGAGGGCCTTCAGACTCAGAATCTACCACTTTTGAGACGTAGGTTAAGTAAGAGAGAGTATTAAGTCGTTGTCAGGCTGTCAGGTAAGTCAGTCAGTCAGTCATGAGCTGAGGATATATTCGAACTGACTGACTAGGAACTGACGAATCAAAACGTTCAACTGACTGACTGGCTGAGGTCGACTGATCAGCCGCTGATTAGCCATGAGGTTATATTAAAAAAATTATGAAATTTAATCTGAATCCTTTGAACCCCATTCGATTATCGCCCCATTATAGACTCGTGATATCTGAATTGCCCCCCTCCTCTACTAGTTATTTAGGTATTCCTGATGCTATAATATATCTCCTATTAGGCGTGAGCTTTTAAGGGTAGTCTGTTTTGTATATAATGAAAATACCCGTTTATATTCCGAGCTTATAGCCGGAACTGCTAGGAAATCGAATACCATATATACTAATTGAGGCCATTCAGACTCCTTCGATTACCAGTATTCTATAATAGATATCTTGGTATATAGTTCCTCTAAGTATTGGATATATTAATCCTTCTGTAATAATATCCTGGTCAGTATAGCTATTCGAGGAATGACCTGATCCAGTAAATCCCGAAGGTAATCAATAGGTGGAATAATTAAAGGGGGTGATAGAGATTATATAATAATATTTTCACGTTTATATATATCTTCCCAAAGCTTCTTGATCTTCGGCTTAGTGGTATATATGACGTGACTCTTATTACCAGTCCATTTATCTTCGAAATATTTCATTTTGAATCTCGGATTCAGGATAGTTGAGGCCATCTAAGCCACTAATTAGTCTGTTATACTGTAATAATCCTTGACCTTATTCCATGTCTTATTAATTGAATATATAATGTCCGGATAGTCATTAAACTTGTCATTTTCGACTTAATTTATAAGATTTTCGAAGTGATTAAGGATATACTCGAAAATAGGGAATAACTCTCCTAAATGATTATAAGACACCTTATAATTACTATCTTTGAAGTCTATATTACTTTCCAGTACTTTCATTATATAAAAAAGAGATTCTAGTTATTCTTTAATCAATTCCAGGTTTATTCATTTAAACTCTATTAAAAAATCCTCCTTATACATTTCATTATTAAGAGTATTAGGAGAACTTCGAAACTATAATGTATATATATTAAGGGCTTATTTTAGCTCTAAAGTACAATGAATTATAGAATATATTATATTCTAGCGAATATCCCTATCTAATATAAGCTTCTATCACTTTCCTACTACTTTCCCAATATTCTCAGTTAATTATAGAACTATAAATAATTCCAAATACTTTCCGGATATTATAATATATATTACTAAATTATAAAACTTTCCAAACTCTTCTCGATCTCTTTATATTTTCCGATAATCTTTAAGTTCTTATTCTTTGAATTGAATCTCAAAATCAGATATATCTTGTCCAAACAAGTATACCTTAGTAATTAAATTCAATATATATCCCATATAATATAATATCGCACGCCAGGGGTACCCCCCTGGCCTCCAAATCACCTGATGTCAGGGGCTCTCCGAGCCCCTATATATACAGTCCATAGACCCCCCCAATTTCATATTCAATAGAACGCTTTTCGACGTGCGATATATAATCTCTTAGCTTTTGGATCGAAACTTATACTTTTTGAGAGTTCAATAAGTATAGTATTATTATTTGGTGTATTGTCAAGTATGAAATATTCAAGGTTAGTTCTAGTAATACCAAAATGTCGAAGTAAAGGTAATATAACTATTGCTTGATTTGTAAAACGAAGTCAGTCACGTGATATCGGAGGCCAATTAAGGTTTGGCCGATGTCTCGTTATTGGCTGAAAAGCTCGGTAAAGTCACGAGTTATACTAGACTATATTCGTAAAATAATAATATTACTGTAAAATCAAGGCTCGATGTATAGTGAGGAATTTTAATAATATATAGTGAGAAAATTAAAAGAGAAGACAAAATAAAAAAAGTGAATAATTATACTCGGGATCGATTTTATAATAGTATTATTATTTTACGAATATGGTCTAGTATAACTCGTAACTTTACCGAGCCTTGTAATTGGCTGAAAGGCTTTCCAAGTCACGAGTAATATTAGACTATATTCGTAAAATGATAATACTACTACAAAATCGAAGTCTAATAAATTTAAAGAACGAGACAAAAATAAAATTATATACTAATACTAGTCTTCTTATAGTCTAGAAGCTCTGGCAAACTAATCAGACACATTATATTCTCGTAATACTTATTAATAAAATATATAATAACTCTAATAATTGATATTTTCTCATACTTTAATCCTTAACCGTTAAAAGTAATTGAAATTTTAAAACGGGTATTCGCGATTTCGCAAATGATAACAGACTTAAAATACTCAAATAACTCATGTATCCATATAGTAACTATTATATAACTTGGAATTGAACTTGAAGCTTGAATATTAGTAATTTTGAATACTCGTTTTAATCATTTTAATACTACTTTACAGTACTTGATATTATCTAGTATAATCTATTCTATAAACGCATTTTTGAATTCTTATTAACGGAAAGGTATAATATATTTATAGCTTCCTTTAATAATACTAGAGACTTATATATTATCTTCTTTATAATAAATTCTCTATATATCCCCCCTTTATCTAGAAAGTGACACTTATATAAATATTATTCGGTATTTTTGAGGGTATTCGAATTGAATATATACTCCTTTCCTTTCCTAAATCTAGAATTATAATAGTCTGTTTTTAATTAATTATTAATATATAATAAGCTTAATACTTACAGAGTTTATAATACCATATTAATATAGGTTTTTGAGCTATAAATGAATCAGTAATTGTATATCCAAGATGTCATATCCACGCTGAACGTGTTCTTTTCCCTGGAGGAGTAACAATACAGTTTTTGGATAATTCATTAACGATTATAGATCGATTGTCGAATAGCGGTTATTTAAAGATATAAGGACTGTATCTATCAGGCAGATTCTCGCTTATAGAGGTATATGGATTGTAATTCGTATTATATTTTGGTATAGGGTGTATATAGGTATCACGAAGGACAGGATTATGGCTTCTCGTGCCTTGTATTATATGACCGAAGGCATTCGGAATTAACGACTGAGATATCGTAGTAATAGAGGTTAATCGTGTAGATTGTGAAGACGGTTCAGGGGAACTCAAATCGATATTCAAAGGTGTTATATTAATAGTATTAATGATTTAAGATATAGGATATAGAGTTTTTATAATAATTATGATCTGGAATACCTAAAATATAAGGCTATTCAAGCTGAAATCAAGGCTATTGAGGCTTAACTTGTATAATAAGGTATATATTAAGTATAAAACCTTGTATAATAACGGGGGAAAGACCCTCCGAAGGCACTTCGAAATCACGAAATTTTAAAACCTTAACTGATTAGCCGCTAATTAGCTGAGTGTATTACGAATTGACTGACTTATATTATTTATATTCTCAACTGACTCACTTATAAACTGATTTACAAAAATTTCGTAAGCGCTGACTTAAGTCGACTGACTTACCT
This sequence comes from Hyaloscypha hepaticicola, assembly GCA_002865625.1. Classification (NCBI taxonomy): domain Eukaryota; kingdom Fungi; phylum Ascomycota; class Leotiomycetes; order Helotiales; family Hyaloscyphaceae; genus Hyaloscypha; species Hyaloscypha hepaticicola. The sequence continues at coordinate 86,874 of KZ613512.1, forward strand.
GACAGCCTGGTCGCTGTTCTCTAAAGCAAAATTTCTATTACCATGATGCATTAGGATACAATTGAGAAGCTGAATATTTTAATGTCAAATCCTCGATTCCACCGAGACGATACTCGAGGAGAAAATTAAGACCTCAACCTTCAAAAAAAAAATAAGAGAAGTCAACAGAATAAGGGGTAATATTCCTTGTTTCAAGACTTGGCCTTCACATATTCACTTGAAAGCTGACCCGAGCATTATCTACGTAAATAAGATATTTTCCCACCACAATAAAGACAATACTAAAGATGAGGATTGAAGACCAATAGTTAAGACGACCGGCCACAAAACCCTAAGCGACAAAAGTCCCTCCCCCTCCGGGGCACAAAAATGACCCGTAGACAAAAGAAGTAAACCGGCGTTATAAATGTGCTTTCGGGGTAAACGAGTTTCTTCTCCCAGAAATGGGTTCTTCGTTTGCAATTCGCATCCTATTATCTTTTGCTAAATTTATATCTCTGAACTTTGCGCGCAAAAGAGAGAAATTGAGCAGGACCTCCTGAAAGTTTCACGGAAACAAACGCGAATAATCAGATTCGCGAAATACTGTTTTAGCTAGAGCGAGAAATTGAGAAACAAAAGATGGCTGGAAAACTGTCTCTACACAGTCAATGAAAGATACGTGAATAGGTATGAAACCCTCAAGAAGTTTAAAGTGCTTCAGAAAGTTTGAACACGAGGACTAAGACAAGGCTGCAGTTTCTAAGGTAGAGCTATGCAGCAAGACACCTGACTCGCACACCACACCTTGAGTGGAGCTGAATCTAGGCTGCTAGGATAACTACAAGTATTGAAAGATGGATAAAATCGGCTTTAATTGCGGAATTCTGTACCCGGCGGAAGAATCAAGCGGAATGCCGTCAGTGGAGCAGCACGTGACAGATCGCTTACCCCCTTTTTTCGCCCGGTTATTCTGTCAAGCACGATCGCCTCACTTTGAGCCCTGTTAGTGGTTACTTTTTCCGACAAAGACCAGGTTTTCAAGGACTCTGAAGGTCGAAATGATTGGATATGGCGGGGCCGGATATCCTCATCAGGCTCCGTGACCGTGAACCGTGGTAAAGTCCCCCAGCTGCGGTCACGAGCGTGGCTTCAGCGCTGAAAATCAATTGGCCTTGTTTCTCGACCGCCTCACAATCCATAAACTCACCGAGTTTCCATTCTAGGGACAATGCCATAGCCCCCGCCGTTGCAGTCCAAGCCAATATAAATCCCCACCACCCTTAATTCCACAATGACGTGCTCGATCGACATTCTTGACTGCCAATCTCGAGATGGCTGATAACGCGGCGATGGATTTCAATCAAATTGATGGGTTCGATTTTTGGGGACATATGGCGTTGATGGAGGATGGCACTTTCATGTACGATGAGGGATTAAACGCCCCACCTCAGCCGCAGCCTCATCAACCTCAGCTGGAGGAAAGTTTCTCATACAACACCACTGTCGACTCAAATGTGTTGCAATGCCAAAATGCCAATCAAGGGGACCAGAGGTGGAGCTTGGAAGTCCCAGGTGAAAATCAACCACTGCCTCCGCCTCCGCCAGGAAATTCTGAGAACTATGGTACCACTCAATATGACCAGTCTCCAGCCTGGTCCAATACTTCTTCTACCGTAAATGGGGATAGCAACCACGCAAGTAATCTCACCAATCATGCTATTGTATCCTCTACAGGCAGCAGGGGTAACAATCACACGCTCGAGGATCATATCGGAATATTTTCTATCCGTAGTAATCCAGAAGAAAACAGACGAAGGAGACGGGCTTTCGATCCCGAGACGCGAAGGAAAGTGGCGATGTTAAGGAAAGTTGGGTCTTGCTCGAGATGCAAAGCACGGAGGATCAGGGTGAGTGTCCCATCCAGACTTCATGATGCCATCGTATCTGATCATATAAAGTGCAATTTTCCAGGTCCGTGCCTGGCGTGTCGGAAGGCGGCAGAGAGCATCAGTCTCGCGAAACATATCTGCATCCGGCAGACATTGATAGACCTCCGATTTGGCGATACAAGCTTTGGTAGACACCTTCTATATAACTTGAATCTCAAATCTGACTTCTTCAGATTTTCTCTCCCAGTCCTACACCGAGGAGCTTCTCAAGACAGAGATTGGCGCTTTTCACGGCGAGAAGAGGACTATTGCTTGCAATCTCCTTTTCCGAGGTGCCGATACCATCACGCAGAAGCCCTTGTTTCTGCAAGTCCAGGACTATTCGGACTATTCGGTACCAGATGCCAACGCGCCACCACTTGAATCGGACTGCCTCATTGGCTATGATGGGTCCACTCCCGTTTTCAAGCCCGTCTTCAAGAAAGTGTTCAGCGAGAGGTACGCACTTACTCCCGGAAGCCTCCCAACCGTGAAGCAACTTCTCGACTGGATCCAACTCGATGTCCATTCCCCATATGAGAGTACCGTGAAGCGATTCATGCTCTCACTCGGCGAATTCATGGAGCGCTACTGCGCGGAACAACCTGATGTGCCCATGTATGAAATGCTCAACAGCGCTGTCACAATCCTCAAGCTTCTCCGCTGCTGGCGTAATTGCAAAATGACCACCTGCCCGTATACGGGCAACAAAATGCACATCTCCCGCACCGTCGTTTCCCAACTCCTCCTCACAATCAGAGACGGGATCTGTACCGCCGAGATAACTCTCCTCGAGACACTTGAGAAGCTCATTTACTCCTCCAAAGGGCCTGGTGTCCAGAACATAATTCCTCTCTGGACGATCCTCTGGACACTAATTCTCACCTACCGGGACTGCATGACGACATACAAGTTCTCTCAGCACTGCAACACATCATTCGAGCACGACGCTGCCGACTCCGAAGTCTTAATCGAGGCTTCAAAGCATATGTATCATATCTTGACGAGTGTGTATGCGGCGCTGTTCAAGGCGAGTACGCCTCTGTATTTGGATTGGAGGGAGGGGAGTAACATGGAGTTGTTGGGAAATAGCGAGGTGCTTAAAGGAGCGTTCATCGCGTTGAGGACGGAGGTTGAGTGGTTTTGTAAGTTCCCGGATTGGAATTGAACGGTTGATGGACGTTGCTGATCTGAATAGATGGCCAGAAGCATAGGCTTGGAAATGAAGATACGAGGTTGAAACAGGAGATAATCGAGCAGGAACAGCGTTTGAAGCCCAAGTATAAATCTCCAACGCATGTTGTGGTCGGGCAGGCGAAGCGTTTGAGAACCGAGGATAACATCGTGAGTGGGTGCTCAACTGGTTTGCAGTGTCATTTCGATTGTTGAGACGTCTTGAGCGAATGGTGTTTCTTCCCTATCGTGTTGTCAGTATTGGATGCCTGCGTGGTAGAAGCGAGATAACTATTCGATTGATCTTTCATAATATTGACAACAAATTTCGAGCATCGGTAACCTGATTTTCGGGACAAGGAGGACTTCCTGCCGGGCTTTCATAAATTTCATGAATTCGTCTACCAGTCTATCCTATTTTCCCTCTATCCACGAGAATGCCCAAACAAAAGACCCAATCCTAAACACGTGACCTCTAACAGTTGCCCCCCAATGCACACTATAGCAAACCCAAGTCTATGCGAAAATAGCATGGAACTTCTCATCGAATGCAGACTTTAGATGTCTGAAAGCCTTGTAGACGTTCATCAACTTCTCATACTCCTCGTCATCTGTCGCACCAATTCCGTTCAGGCCTTCGCTCTTCAGATAGTCCTCTTGAGCGACCAGGGCATCTTCACCTGCATCCCAGTCATCAACAACTTTCTTGCTCTTTCGGACAGGAGCTGCGGCTTGAGCGGTAGCAGCGGTAGCTCCGGGAGCATCAGGAATGGTCGCGGCTGCAACCTGTTCATCGGCGTCGTTTTCGGCCGCGTCACCAGCGCCCATCACATCGAGCATCTCGGGGTCAGCGTCGCTGCCAAGGCCAAGATGGAGAGCAATTGAGGTCACGATAGTTGCAAGTACCATGGAGAAGTCGTTCAGCAGGAACCAGACCTTAGATACCATGTTAGCTAGATTTAGGGGGAATGGTCAGGTAAAACTTACATCTGACTTGCGAATACCGTTAGCCTTTTCCAATGGGTCCAAAGATCCATGCATGTAGAAATCTAAGATGTAAGCATTGAGTGGGGTTCTGTTCTCATCTGGATGGATTTCTAGATGAGGAATGACAGCCGATTCAAGGAAGATGCCCTCGCGAGTCGAAGAACAAAGGTCGTCAATAGTAGAGAACTCATCACCCAAGCCGGACAAGGCAACGAAATTCGATCTAGCATGCGGAACAGGGAGGCTTGGGAGAAAGTCGAATATCTCGTCTTCTTCAGTGGGTGTGGTGGCATGGGCGCTACCATTTGCCGTAGCATGGCCGTTGGCTTTTCCATTAATCGCAGGCTTCATAAACCCTGCTGGTATGTTTGTCAGTGGAAGGTAACGTTCTTCTTCCTTGGTGTGCTGAGCAGCGAAAGTCTTGACATAGGTGGTGAAAACATCAAGGGTGTCGGCATTATGCTTTCGAAGGATGTTGGCGGCGTCTTCGGGCATCGGCTTAAGGTACACAACCGAGGGAGAACGCTTGATCATCTCCGCTTCTTCGGGATCATCGACTACACGGCATACACGGCGTCCAAACAGATGACAGAGGACCAAAATCAACGTATCTAGGACGATGGTGGTCTTGGTATCGATATCGGCACAAAGCTTGTGGAAGTATCCGCCTTTAAGGAGTGCTATGTAAATCAGCTAGCCGCTCGTTGTTGATCGAGGTTGATGCTTCTTACCATGGAAAGCAAAACTCGAGTTCTCGGTATAATATAAATGCGAGACACAACTGGTAAAATTCACCGGCTCTCCTTTAGGGCCAAGAAGCTCATTTCTGCGCAGATATTCGATGGAAAATCTGAGATGATGCAATACCTGCTCTTTGAAACTTTGACCTCCAAGATAGAGTCTCGGTTGCGAAAGTAAAGAGTTGATAGCTCGTTCGGCATATGGAGAGCTCTTCGAGTCATGTAGTAAAGTAAAAAGTCGCAGAACCAAGGTTGTCGTGATGGGAAAATGCCCTGTAAGCTCTGGGAGCCTCGAGCTCAGAAGACGGCTGGCACGCTCTCTTGAAACGCCCTGGAATACAACATTGCCAAGAAGATCGAATCCACGACGCCCTGATCGACCAGCAGCTTGACGGAAATTTAGTGCTGTCAGATAAACCGAATTGCCACAAAAGACAACAGTTACGCAAGGCATGTTGATACCCATACTGAGAGTACCCGTGGCAATTACAACCCTCAAGAAACCACGTCGGAACAGCATCTCCACACATTGCCTATACTTACGATTCATGCCAGCGTGATGGACACCAATTCCTCTTCTCAACAAGTCTAGAAGCTCCTCCTTTACATTCTTCCACCTTAGGGCGCGAATATACTCTTCCAACTCTGCCTTCTGAAGAGCTTTGGGATTGGCAAAGCTGAAGTCTTCCTGGGGAGCTTCTGGGTCGAAGAGGTCGTAGCCAGATGCCCCTTCCGATGATTCTTCGCGCATACGATCGACCTTCGAACCCCCTTCATCATCTTCGCCTTTGGTCTTCTTCGAAGGCTTTGCAGGCTTACGAGACTTCTTGTCCTTCTGTTCTTTGTATTTTTCATATCCTTCCATCAATTTCTTCCACTGTGGTCCTTCCTTCCACAACAATTCCGCTGCAACAAGTTGTTTTAACACCGCCTCCGCAATTTTCTCGCACTGGCTTCTGTCATAATTGAAGAGAATGGCTGGAAGGGCTCGACGCTTGTGTAGTTGGTACAGCAAGGGTAACGTTGTTGACTTCAAGTCAGACGGGTCGATTTGATCACCGTCACTGTTTGAAGAGCTGTTTGACGATGCCCTGCCAGAGGTCAACAGATTGGTTGCAGTTGCCCCAGGTGTCAATTCATTGACAACCTTGTCGATTGGAGAGCTCTTGTCTGCAAGCCACTGCAAAAGCAACTTTTTGAGGTCCTTCTCCCAGGCAAAGATATCCGCTTTCCGGATGCAAGCCGGGAGCGCCTTTTCGGGATTCAGTGATTCCGGAACGGGGTATTTGGAGTTCTGGAATTTACACATAGCCTTCCAGAGCGACAGACAGTCTCGAGGCTCAAGAGCCAAGTCGTCTGGCATTCCTCGAGATTTATCAACGAGACTCGACGCGGGATGGATTGCATCAAAGCCAAGTAAGCCATCAAGTCCAAGGCCTACGCCGTATGATCTGCCGAGTCCGGTAAATTTAAATACCGCGGGGGGCTCATACATGTACTTTCGGAGGTCGCTGTATCTTGTCGAGTGCTTGATCATCTTTAAATCGGATCCGAGCGCCTTTTGCGTGTCCTTTAGCCAGTCATTAAATTGGTCTGGGTTGCCGACGGTTGCAGACAGCGCAATGATCGGACATGGGGCAAGTAGAAGAAGCTGCTCCCAAACAACGCCATCCTCAGCTTGGCCGATAGAATGAATTTCATCGAATATGATTCGTCGTACTCTTGGTGCCCAAGCCTTCGCATTGCTGGGTGATAGAAGCATGATTTGCAAAATATGCGGTACCGTCACGAGGATCTGGCAGCCCGTGGAGTTGTTCACTCTGTAATCTCTGGTGTGTATAGCCCAGACACCCTTGCCAGGAACTGGAAACTTCTTCGAAAATCGACCCTGGATTTCGGCAGCAATTTGGTTGACAAGTGCTTTTGTCGGTGCTACATAAACCAAAACGCCATCATTATCGGCTCTCAAGACCTGTTCCATGGCGTAGAAAGATATGAAGGTCTTTCCTGCAGAAGTGGGAGCTACAACAAACACACTCTTATTGGCATCCAATTGGTCAAGAACCTCGCGTTGCCAACCATCAGGAACAAAGCTTGACACTCGTGGATCAGGTTTTGCATCGAGCATTCGATCCATGTACGGGCCACAATAGTTTAGTTGGAACTCTGTCTGTGAGACTTCGATTCGAAGATCTTGAGTTGACGGAGGATATTTGAAGACGAAAGACAGCTTCCGGTCTGTCGGGTTTGGATCGAAAGGCGTCAATGCATTCGTGATGCCTAGAAGGGTACACAACTTTGTGACATGCTGAATGTTCTCTGTTGAAATTGGGGAGTCGGAAGTGCAGATTGTTCTGACCGTGGTCCAGATTAGGGCAACAACAAAGTATCCTTCGATTTTTTTGTTCCCCTTACAATACATAGTCCACCAGTTCAAAAGGGATTGGAGCATGTATGTGCTGATATCGGCCTCGAGGAATGCAGTTTTCGCTGAGTCCAGGCCATTGAGGTAATCGAGGGTTTTCAGATACCTGTCCTGGTGATCAGAGATGGCATCCAGACCCTTCATGATAGTGCTCCAAGCAGTGAACGCTTTGTCTGCCTCGGAAGATCCTTTCCTCTCCTTATTGTCCGCAATCATCTGCTCTTTCTTGGACAGTCCACTAGCAGCTTTTTTGGTTCCTTTCTTGCCTCCGGCACTTTGGTTCTGTAAAGCCCGTTCTTGGACCTCTTCGTTCTTAGATTTGGCAGGTGTCTTTTCGGCCTTCTCGACCAATTTGGCTAGTCGTTTCGCTCCAACCGTAATGGTCTCGGGCTCCAGAGCTTTTCCTTTAGCGCCTGTTAGACTAGCTGCATAAGTCGTCATTTCCTTCATGTAGAATTGATTTGTGCGGAGGGGATTCCTGTGATTAATTAGTGGCCAAGAACCATGCAAATCATCTTGGTCTGAGAAGGTGGGATGCATACTTCCATTTGGTAACCTTAGGAGCCGGGGCGTATTTTGGGTTGAGTGGCTTCCTATGATTGTGCCAATGCGTGGTCTCCCTATAGATCTTCATCGCACCAAAACGAGCAGCAACTGAGTCATCAGTCTTGACATGAATGCATTCTAGATGCTTATCGAAGACCGTGTTAGTAAAGGGCAGAACTGTAAGCTCTTCTGCCTTTAAGTGGAAGTCAGCTTCCTTGGCTGTAGACTTCGAAGAGGCTGGCTCGCTGCTTCCCACTAGACTGAGTGTTTCTTTTCCCAACTCTTTTACTAGATCGGACAATAGTGCCCAGTCGGGTTGGGCAGCACGAGGCACCACAACGTGGAGTGAGTCATCGCACATTGCTTGTAAAGCAGCACGAAATAGCCGACCGTCGATGAGGTCAATAGAATCGCAGTCGAATTCTTCGCTTGCCATAAGTTCGTTCCAACCTTCATTGCGAACCGCGTTTTGACACACCTCCGAAACTGCGGCCAAGAACGAATCTATCTGCCCCTCGAAGTCGGCATCGAAGGTAATTAGAGGAAGTCTCCGCTGTGAGAGTGGTATATGCTTGATAATGACGCTGTGCAGGACGAATGCAGAAGCCAAGAAGAGATAACATTCTTGCTGTTTCAGAATCTTTGATACCGCATATGCCACCAGGCAATAACTCTCATTCAAGTCCACCTCTGCAAAGGCTTCAGAGACCTCTTCTAAGTCTTGATTCCCAAATGCTGCTTCGATATCTGATGATGTCTTTCGGGAGTCCTTTAAGAGCTTTTTAGCGTTTGCGATTTCCTCGCCGAAAGTACTGTTCATTGTGAGCTTCAGCTTTCTGGGCGGTGTGAAGCTTTCAACGATCATCGTGAAGACTTTTGAATCTCGGAACTCAATTCGATTGATCAAAGCTACATTCAGGCGATGCACATTGAAGCTTCGGATCATGCCGCGCAAGAGAATCTTGGTCCATCTCTCGTCATCCTCGGCAAGGGGGGCGTCTTCATCTAGTTCAACTGCAGGAATTGATGTAATGGAATTTGGTGATCCATCGTGAGCCATCACAAAATGGATGGGGCATACACGAAGGTATTCCTGGAATTCGGAGCATTTCAGTGATGAAAAGACGTTGACCTGCAGGTTGGGGTGAGTATCAGGAAGATGGACAGCGAGGTGACGTTTTATAATGGATCTGGCCAACAAATATCGGGACCTATGGGTTCCTGGTGTTCTAGGAGGCATGCAAAGTTCAGCATTCTCTGATAGGACCATCAGTAAGTCATCAAGGAGATCAGATTCGAGTGGGAGTACCTTCAAAGAACGCGATGTGGAACTGGCAATGGCGCTTGACCAGATTCTCTAAAAAGCGCTCAACAACATAGACAAGATGAAGGAGTTGAAATCCATCTGCAGGAATCAGCAAAAGTCCAATTCAAAGATGTGAGGAATTCGCTGGTCTGGAGGGCATCATGGCAAATCCAGCTCCCAATATCTTGATACCTCGAGAATGTCGAACAATACCAGGCATTGTGCATATTCGTGGCAACTGATGTGACAGCCCATGCAGCAGGAGAAAGTTTGAGAGACGAATGCAAGCCAGAGGTAGTGCGTGGGGATTTACCTTGAAAATCAATCCGCTCATCTTCAAAGCACAGTCTGAGCAATGAGTCCCCCTCGACTAAGAAGAGCTCTTTGCCCGCATAATCGCCAACCAGATCGATGAACATCGGTCGAGTACTGTCGTACCAACTGAGAACCGCATTGCGACCCCGCTGGGCATCCTGGTCCTCTTGCCCCGCCATAGTGGCGTGTTCGGTCGTCGCTTTTCTTGTCCCTGCTTGTCAGTTCTGCTTATCGGTTAGCTGTCAGAGAAGATTCCTCGTGAGCCACTTCTTCCAGAACGAGGAAGTTTTAAGATGTGCTGGGGTCTTGCGGCGTTAAATCAATTTGAGGAATTGTTTGTGGTTTTGTTGAAATTTCGAAACATGGAACAAACGAAGATAGCCAAGCGCGAAACGATAAGGTACGCGTAGCGGACACGTGACCAGGGCTCTACAATATCGGACATTGGACCATCTCCGGCTTTCACTAAGGCCAGCGAAGACGGATCTCTCTACCTGTACGCGGTGCTGGCTACGAACTGGTAGTACTCTTGAGTATCTACCTGAGCTAAAGAGAGAACGCAATAGCAGAAGTTGGAGCGATCGACGGAGATGGATATTTCGTCTTTTGGACGGGCGAAATTTTTTTCACGGATATCAATATCGGCCAAAATAGAGGATCTTTGCGACAACGACAAGTAGTAATACAACTATTAATCACTTTAATTAAAGTACGGCTTAATAACCCGGACAACTATTAATATAAACGATTAACTCCTCTAGAGTACCTTCTAGGATTTTCACGTTAAGAGAGATAAGTCCAGTTAAGGACCTGGCACTTTTTAACATCCCGCAAGACTCTTACGGAACGACAAGACAATATAATACAATTCGAAATATATACGGGTATATAATAGGAAATTACGAAGGGGTAGAGGGAATAAAGGGGACAATTACGCTCGTATAATCCTTTTGCAATTATAAGCCCGAGGACATTCCTAGACTATAACCGGTTATAAGTCTTTATATGTAAAGAATTGGGTTGGATTATTATAAAGGGATAAATGGATAAGAGGGAAAACGACTAGAATACTTTAGTTATTACTTACAGGTGTATATTGTGGACGTGGAGCAAAGGGTTAAAAGGAAAGGGGAAATAGTATAATGGGGATACCAAAAACTACTTGTAAAAGGGACTAACGGAAGTTCTCTATAGAACTGGAGAAACATAGAGGCGTTTAAATGTTTGGCACGGCTGTATTTTTTCCCTAGCAATAGGGTTTTTTTGTATATAGCCTATAGGCTTCAACTGCCCAGGGGACTATTCCCCTGGCGTCCTATAGTCCTATGGGCTCCTACAGGATAGAGGACTTGATCCTCTGCTCCGCCGGACGTTAAATACCGACACACACACACACACACACTCCGGCTTTCACTAATCTTCACCTTCTATCCTCTTGATAACATTCTTCAACCTCGCAAACGTCACGAAACAAAGCTTCCCTGCTTCAGAGTGTCAAACACGTGTCTCTCTCCTTGGGCTCCAGGAAGGCAAGGCACTGTCGACGATTCCATTCTATTGTGGCCAACTTAAGTTCTTCTAGCATGTTTCCAGCCCTCTTCATATTCAGAGCGGCTTGTCAAGTGGTGATATTTAAGTAACATTAATTCAGCAAGCCTCACTACAATCAACTTTTCTAGGATATTTTGGTTCAGTCACGTGATATTTGATCTGCAAGCCACGGCAAAGAGTGATCTGCGCAAGAGCTGCTGAACGATATGCTCACAGCTTACATGCTCAGTGTGAGATGCGGGGTAATTATCAAGTGAAAAATTCCTGACGAATCCAAAATTTTGGAATTGATTTCTATCCGCAATTCCGAACCAAGCGTCCATTTATTTCCCGTACCGGAGAACGGCATGCATGATTACCAAGACTTACCGTAAGTGGTGTCAGATGCATCTATATCAACCATCTTCTTAAGACGTTCCATCTCTAAATCATCAAATTCATCTGCTCCAGACATTGCATAAAACAAACCTCAAACGACGTCAATATGGCAGAGTTCGTGGCCCCGTCCGCACACTTGCTCTCTCAGGCATCTGACAGAATCACAGCCTCGAGAAACTAGCAGCAACACTAAACGCCACTGGCCCTGTAAAAGTAGAGCCCACACCCCGCCGCGTCCGCGCCCTCTTTAACGGCACTTACCTCTTCGATACGACCTCCGCCCTGCACGTCTGGGAGCACGAATACTTCCCTCAATTCTGGGTCCCGAGATCAGCTTTCTCTACCTCCGTCCTCAAAGTACTGGAACCGTATGACCCTGATGGTGTCGCCTTCCGCGCCTCAATTACAGTCAAGGACAACACTTCAGACCGGGTCCTTGCCTCGGAGAATGGACCTTTGAAAGGGTATGTGAGAGTGGAGTTTAAAGCTGCTGGTATGTAAATTTCTCTTTTTTCAGTGGTTGACGGAAGGAGCACAGTTATATTGAGGGGTGATAGATGCTTGGTTCGAAGAAGATCAGCAGATATACGACCACCCGAAGAATCCGTATACGCGGATTGATATCCTTCCCTCCTCAAGAAAGATCATTGTCAAAATCGGAGGAACGGTCATCGCTGAATCATCAAATCCATCATTTCTGTTTGAGACGGGATTACGGACGAGATTCTACCTTCCAAAGACATCAGTGAGTCCACTCCACTGATCACTTTCATGTTTTGGCTTTGCGAATAGAGATGTTGAGAGGAACAGGTCAAATGGGAATACCTCTTCAAGAGCGGTACTACGAGCAAGTGCCCATACAAAGGCCTTGCGCAATACTATAATGTAATAATTGAGGGAAAGGAATTCAAGGACGTAATTTGGTGGTATGAATATCCCACCCATGAGTCAGCTGCTATTCAGGGGTTAGTCTGCTTCTATAATGAGAAAGTGGAGACGTATATTGATGGTGTTTTGGAGGAGAAGTAGTTCTTCGTTTCAATTCCAAACATGGAAATATCAACTGCTTAATGATCTCCTAGTTCTTCTCGCGCTCGGCAAGAGGTGAACCAAAATTGAACTTCGTGAGAAGCAATTCACCCACGTGACACTACTTTTTTGTTAAGTCTCAAAGGCCACCATGCCTAAACATACCTTACTCTATCGACTTTACCCTTTGTTTTTAACCAAGTTAACTTTCTGCGGAGCGGACACCTCGCCCCAGGATCCCAGTCAAGTGAAGTCTCGGACCACCAAAGATGTTGATCACGTGATGCGGAAACAAATGCTGGTCGTCCCTGACAGTCGGGAAATCTGAGCGAGGTAGATGAGTTGGGAGTGCTCATGCTCGTGTGCTACAAAGGTTTTGATGGAGTGAACGAGTGGCTCGTAGCGAAAGGTGGGAAAGACTTGCTTGAATGAGATATCGTTCACAATGATGCAGCTCCGTATCACGATGCCTATCAGCATTTGACATCTATCGAAGCCAGATTCTAGTACGGATTTCGTACTAGACTCGGTTCCTGGAATCAATTTCAGGCTGCTCCAACGAACTTTGGGGGAAATCCCGTGTCGGTGGCTGTAGCGGCCGTAACGGCAAAGGATTAGCTCCTTCGCTCTTTCGATGTTACAACATCTATACGTGCGAAAGAAAACGAAATATCGCAATTGCAAGATAACCCGACTGGCGGAGCTAATGGAATGTATATTTTTAGCCTTGTTGCGACCCATGTTGCATTGAACCTCCGGAGCTCTTATTGCCCGATTCGGTCACTGCACGAACTGCTGTTTGTAAGCGAGATGCAGTGCCCTATAGTAACACCGCACTCCGAGGATTTCATCAGCTAAGTCTCTAACAGTACAGACTACATCAACGAAGCTTCATCCTGGCTTTGTAATAGTGGCAAGCAAAACATTGGGAAGTCAGCAGAGAAAAGGATCAGCAAGTTAATCATCAAGGACACCATTCCCCTTCTTCATCAGACAGGCTATCAGGAGAACGTCCGACAGACAGAAATTCAATATGACAGAGGTACATAGATTACAGCCAAGAGGGCCACATCATGTACGACATCGTCTGCCAAATCGAACGAAGGCCAAATTACACGACGGTCAAGACCCAAGCCCAAAACGTTCAGCCACAAGCAATAAAAATAGTGAGTCCCTGACGTCCTTCCTTAAACATGCGCGCTGATCTTAACTCCGATCAGTAAACATTTTCAGGGTCTCGCTCCCTGGTGTTTCCAGCCCAGACGACAACAAATCAGATACAGCCGAGCCCGTGGAAACCAAGACATTCGAGTTTGTTACGATTACGAGTCAGCCATCTGCACTTAATCGCAATGAGACATCCAAGCGAGTCCGCACCCAAGCAATGCGTGATTATCTTCGCAAACAAAATAAAGAGGCAATAACAGGCGTCCCCGAAGTTGTCTCGCCTGTGGCTCTTGAGGAACCTTCTCGGTACAAGGGGAGGTTCAAATTAAATACCTGGACACATAAAGCACAGAAGAAGTCAACAAATGCTCGCAATACAAAGTCACAAGATGTCGGAGAAGGGATAGCAGATCAGGGATTTTTTTCACTTAATAAGAGGTCCCCAAGCTCAGATGAGCGTGGGGATGCAGGGTGGCGTGCCCCCCGTCCATTGCAATTGCCTAATCCGGTATTTTCTCGTTTGGACCCTTTCGATTCCCTTGCCATACAACTGAAACCGCAGAGCGAAAATCTACTTCTTTATTGTCAGTTACCCCACAGTGTTATCACCCACACCCCTTCCTTTCCCCGTATTCCCAGGTTCCTTGCCACTCACATTGCCCCCTCTCCCACCCGTGCTTGATCTGCCATGCTGACACATTCCTCAATCTCTAGATATGACTACATATCGCATGAACTCCGTCGCCGTCAACGCAGAAGGGGACTTCTTCTCCTACGTCAAGAGCGACGTAGCCTTATTCCACTCTATTCTCTACCTGGTCGCGTTGAATTACGATCTTAAAAATGGAGTTCACGACTCTCCAATTTGCTTATTTCACGGCGGCGAAGCATTCAGAACTATCAACGAACGTATAGCAGATCCCAACGGCGTGTACAAGGACCAGACCATCGGTGCAGTTGCGATGCTTGTAAACAAGGAAGTTAGTGTGCGTCCATGATAATCTCCCCAGTTGCTGACTTGAATTTTGGATAGAATCTGAATGGCCGATACGAGCTCTCGCAAGTCCACATGCAAGGCCTCGAAATGATGATCTGGATGAGAGGTGGAATTTATTCTCTCAAAGGCGTCTTCCGACGAATAGTGACTTGGTAACTATTCCATCTTTTCGTTTCTCAACTGCTAGCCTAACATACACAGGTGCGACTTTTGTCACAGCACAGTCAGGGACACCGCGCCGCTCTTCCCTCGCGTCCCACCTACGTCACCACCAACAACCGCATCCATCTTAAGCCCCCTCCCCGGTTTAGAAATCCAAGTCCAAAACCAACTTAGTCCTTCCTCCATATTCGGCTCCTCCTCTCCCATGATCCCCATAATCACAGCCCTCAAATCCCTATCCTCCTCCCTTGATCCCAAAAATATCTCAACCCTAAATCGGCTCCAAGCAAGCACACAGATCCACGACTTAGAATATGACATCTTAATCCTTAACTCCTCGAATCTCAATCAAGAAGCTATCCCGTTAAAAGTTGCAGCGCAACTCTATCTTTGGCTTGTGATTAGGGAAGTCCCCCCTTCATCACCTATCCTCTCGACCCTTATATTTCGGCTGCAGGGCTCTTTACTCAACTCCTTATCGTGGTGGTATGCAGAGCCAGATCTCAAGTCGGAGCGGAAGACTTGGCTTCTTTGGATATTGTTCGTAGGAGCCGTCGCCAGTCTTGGGAGGGTGGAAAGGTTTTGGTTCGTACAGGAGTTGAACAAATTGTGTTTAGAGTTAGGGGTGAGCCAGGTTGAAGGGAATGGGGGGTTGAGAGACAGATTAGCAAGTGTGGTGTTACAGGAGTTGTTCTTTGGGTGGCATTTAGTTGCTGTTTGGGAGGATATCACAGCTTTGTTAGAATTGGGGATGTCATATGAGCATGAAGAGGTGGAAGGGTTGGGAGGCTTGGGTATTGGGAAGAGGGGTTGAAAGGGGTATCATAGTGTAACTATATGTGTTCTGGAAATAGACGTTGGATCGTAAGCCGTCAACAGCAAGCTTCTCAATCTCACCAACTAACCCTATTTCCCCACTTCGTGAATTTGGATGCCGGGATGTTAGTGGCGTAGAATGGCCACCCATTGTTTGCAGCTGCCTGGCTGCCTTCTGCCATCACTGGTTTACATTTTTCCATCTTGCTTCACGCCAATATCTTCAGCTTCGTTGCACCAACTCAGCCGACCTCACCCGAGCGGAACACTTTTGCAAGGCAATTCCTTCCCACTGCGATCCTTGCCCTTTCGCATTATCTTCAGGATGCTTTCCCCTTTTGCTTCCAGGCTACAAAGACTATGGCATGAAGTGACGGGTTACAGTTAATTTGAGACAATTTGCGCCCTTCACCGCACATGTTACGGTGGTGAATTCGCAGTAGGAGCATAATCGTTAACTATGGACACCACATCTTTTAGCCCAGCTCTCCTGTTAGTACAGGTCGAATTCGCTAAGAACCTGTTCATCATTGCCGTGAGCTTTTGTAAGAGATTTGAAAGAATACCTAGGGTGCCAGTAGGGCCAATCACGTGACTAACCACCCCTTTTTCCTTCGCTCCTATATTGCAGATCTGTCCCTCATCGCAATCAACTTACCAGTCCGGCATATCTTCCGTAAAAACTCTAAACAAAAGCCGTCTTGTACGGGAACTCTGCATTCGCTATCCGGAATCACTCTTCATGCATCCAAGAAAGCGAGTAAGACTTACGTCCGTCATTGAATCAACCGCTCCATGTGACCGAATCTTGTACAGACACACATTTGTTGCATGAGGAAGAAGGGGACTCACACCGATCATCGTAGCAATTCGGCGACGCAAAAGGAGTAAGACAGCGATGTAATAGTCACGGCCAGGACTAGGCCAACGCAGGCAAATACGCCATCCTGCAATATGAAAGCACCTATCCTGCTCCATGCTCCCTGAAGCACAAAATACCTACTACCATTACAGACCCAAGTCATGTTCAACGTCGCCTCACTCGTAACCCACGCATTCCTACGTTCCATTAAAGTAGATCCTCTCAATATAGCAAAGCGTGAAGTCGGGGTTGAGGTTGACTTTTACAGTTGGCGCAGTCATAGAGACCTGAAAAATGGAGTTCGCGAACGGTCTTGCTTCGTTAGATGTCGAGATAGGAGAAGGAAGAGGAAAATAAGGACGTACTGAGTGCATCATTTTGTATCTGTCGTCAAAGCCTCGATGTAGACGTCGTAGAATACGACTTGGCCCCAGTCCCAAGTTCCTGAGCCTTGGACTTCAATGACGAACGAACATGGCCTCATACTTGATTAGAATAAGATGAGGGAATGTGAGAGGAGAAAGAATACTTGAGTAAATGGAGTAGGGACAGCTAAAGCGGATGAATTAGTGACTCGCTCTATTTTGGTTGAAGTTGGAGAGGACTTACGGTCAATTGCAGTGTTTAACCTGATGCTAGCCGAATATGGGGCTTGGTTGTCGGCAGGATGAAGAGTGATGGTGAAGGAGTCTACCCACTGTGGGTCCTTGCTGTTTCCGTGAGAATTGTCGATGAAGGAGGCTTGGAGATTATCTCCATGGTAGACTGGGTTCAGTCTGTCAGCAAGAGTTCTGGTAGAATGGCATATGGAAGGCTTATCTTGGACCGGATTGTTCAAGACTGAGTACGGACTGAACTGGGTCAACTTTCTGCTTGCTTTTAGAAGAGGAGCATGCATGCCTGCAGCAAATAGATGGGTTTCATGAACCAGGAACTCGGGCACCCATCTTGATTCTCAATGACGTTTTGGGAGAGGGTTTGGCCATCTGCAGTTGTGACACCTGCCCAGAAACCTTGTGCATCGCTATTATTGCTAGAATCGGGAGATCCAACAGGAATGCTGAGATGGTAAATGAACTAAAGTGGTGTTGGAAGCGGGACCTTGTGAGACTTGAGGGAGAAACTCACTTGGGTGATAGGTGCTTGTGCATCGAAAGTGATTGCGTAGTTAGCGTCAGAGGCAATCTGGACGACAAAGCAGGCGCAGAAAACGAAGATGGCAATAGAAAGGTTCATGATGGCGGCGGATACTTGGCTGTTATATGGAAGAGCGTTGGTAGTTGGTTGATCCTACTTATATCCTCGAGATATGCAAGAACGCAGGAAGATTTTGGTCTAGATGTGGAAGATTCGGCGATAATTTCTTGTATGAGTTGGGTGTTGAGAGAAAATTAATGAGAAGTTCACTTGAACGAGAGAGTTTGACCATCACTTGACGAGTCGTGCACAGTAGCTTTCACTTCGAAATAGGTAGGCTTCAAATGTCAGCGAGTCCTTTCCGAGCTATAAATAAACCCACGTTTTCCAAATCCACAATAAACATAACCCGAAAGCCACATATATGTTACCATTATATGCTTGCTGGACTGCTTTCGGCTGATATTTTGTCTTGTTCTTCTTGACATGTATTCGTCTTCTAGCAGGTGCGCTAATATGGAGGAAACGATCTTGGTCAAGGAATGGCCACATAAATTTGCACCATTCAAGTATCCAACGTTCTAAAACGTATCATATGTATGTAGCACTTTTTTGTCTGCTCACGGTCAAGGGTGACTCAGCGGTCTCGAACGTTTCACAAATTCGCAGTCAAATAGACCATATGCCACGCTCAAGGCTCTTCCTGATCCTGCTGCAAAAAAAAAACCCCCCTCATTCAGTTCATCCAATTCCAATATCTGCTATCGAGGTAAACATTATCTGGGAGTTGTATTGTTTGAGTAGCACGTCGAGATGGTAATTCGAGGTCCCATTCTTTCTTTTCTCCTTACCTTCGATATCGCTCGAGGCAAACTTGGAAGAAGTCTTCAATCGACTGTTTCTGCGGTTGTTCTAGGGTTTATGTTCAATATCTCAATTTGTAGGGGTATTAAACAATGGTGTTCTGTGGTGTTTATTGAGAAGAAGGGAAGGAAAGCGTGTCGTTGAAGTGAGGTTGAGAGGGTGTGCCCATCAGCTGATAGACTCACCCAACCCCGCCAACCCCACCAACCTTTTCCACCAAACCGACCAGCTCGGTGGTGAGGTGCTGGTGCTTACCTGTTTGAACATTCTAAATCATAAGACCAACTCAATTCTGAGGCTAGAGGCGCTGCATCTTCCACTCAAGCAATCCACCCGTACCTAGCTGCTAGCTGGCTCTCTGCCTGGTGTTGCGGTCCTCCAAGCGGGGTCAAATCTGCCCGACAGTCAAGTATCTGACGAGAAACTTCCGGACATTTTCTGAGTCATCTGAATCTATATAAAGCCTCCTTACCCCAAGCACTTCTCTTATAAACATTCTTGGCATCGAATCCTCAAATCTTTCAGTAAAGAAATTAGCAATGGCTCTACCAGATTTCAACACGCTCTCCCTCGCTGTGTGCATCCTCCTCGGCACCTACACAACATTTCTCTGCGGCCGGCCTCCCAACCCAACACCATACGATTCCAAAACTCCCGACAGCATGAAGCTCGTCGTATCACCCTCCGGCCTATTCATCCGATCCTCCATCGACGTCACCTTCGGGATCCTCCATGCTCTCCTCACTTTGAACTACCCCTCACCCAATCCACTTATTTGTCCCAACTCATCGAATCTCAACCCATCTCTCTTCGCCTGGACCCCTCGCAGCACAATTTCCATCGCTATCATCCTTCTCGGCTCTGCAATTCGTTTGTCCGCGTTCCGTACGTTAGGACAGAACTTTACCTTCCGGCTCGCAAAACCGAAGACTCTCATTACTTCGGGGATGTACAAGTACGTCCAGCACCCATCGTATACCGGGAAAGCACTCATTATCATTGGAAACTTCGCATTGCTCCAGTCGCCCGGTGGGTTTGTGGGATGTTGGTTGCCAGCTTGGCTTGTGGAGGCGACACTCTTTTGGAGAGCGATAGCTAACATACTTGTGGGAGGCATCGTGGTTTTCGTGTGGAAGAGGGTGTCTGAGGAAGAGTCTGTGATGAAAGAGACGTTTGGGAAGGAGTGGGAAGAGTGGCATAGGAAGACTTGGAGATTCATTCCGGGCTTGTTCTGAGTATGGCTAGGGTATGTTCCCATCTGAGGCGTTATATGTTGACCTCAGATCATTGAATATGAGTTAACTTACTTGCAGCTCACGATTCACACTCGGGTCTAGAACTCAACCTCCAATCGATAACAAAATTTCATTGCTGCCCCGGAGACCAAATAAAAAAACACCACTTTCACCTCTGTCCATTTCCCTTATATTTCATAATCGTAGTTCCGTTAATCCAAGAACCACTTTTTGAAAGCTGAGGTCAATACGCAGTTTTCGTTTACCGGCATTAAATGTGCCTTTAGGTCCCTAGCCCGATATTGCTTGGAATCCTCCCCCTTGGCACTCTTGCTTGAAATATTATTACTGTTAACAAACACATTCTCTTATTTTGGAAACGGCGGTTATTTACATAGAGAATCTATTTTTGTTTTCTTGTCCCGTTTCCGGCCACAAAAAAGTGTTCATTTCCTAAAACCCCATCATCACCACCCATTCTCCCAATTTCAATTCTCTCTCACTTCGCGACCCAAGATCCAAATCCGTAACTTCAATTCAAGACCCATCGCCACATTCCCAACCCCCCCACCTAAAATAAAGGCAAAAAATAATAAAAAAATTGCAAATCTCAATCAACACCGACCTAAAACACGTCGTCTACATCCTCAGCCCCATCTTCCTTTCCTCCCTCCGCATCCTCATCCCCCTCCTGCTCTTCGCTGTATTCACCTTCCTCCTAAACACGCTCTCCTACTCCAAGCTCCTCGCCGCGCACATGCTGGTATTTATCTTTGTCTCCCTGTGCACCCCGTCAATTCCAGATTATATGGCTATTGACATCTTGTTGTTTACAGGAGTGGGATTGGTCATTATGAAGGGGGTTCGAGACTTGTTGGAAGTGGGTGGGAAGTTGGGGAAGTGGGCGGGGCGGGTAGTAATGGTGGTTTTGTGTGGGGGCCTGGTTATGGGGAGTTTGGTTGAGGAGGTGGAGGGCTGGGATTATTGGGGGAGAGAGTTTAGTTTTGTGGTTGGGGGATTGAGGGGGTGGTTGGTGGGGTGAGGTGAAGGAGGAGTCGACGTTGATTATGATGTTGCGAGGGAGGTGTGGGGTTGTGCTTTGTTGGAGTTTGGTATGAGGACTGAGTGGGTTTGGGGAATTTTTATATTGGTGGCGGAAGAAATTGTGCTGTTTCTGCCTTGTTTGAGTGAGATATAGGGTTCAAAGGAATGGTGGAAGGATTGAGGGGAAAGTAACGATAGTTATGCTTTTTATTCAGTCTCTTGAGTAGCAAAGAATTCTATTATTAGTTGGAGGTCGAGTTTTAGACCCTAGTGTGAACCGTGAGCTGCAAGTAAGTTAATTGATATTCAATGATCCGAGCTCAAGAGATACATGAGGTGGAGGTGGAGGCCTCACTTAGCTCACCCTGACTTCTAAAATCGAAGTCACGTGCTAGAACCAAGGGACTCCTTTGGTGACTTTGACCTTTTGAAGGGAAGGTGGAGTGTACTGGATATATAGAGGGCGAGGGTGTTTGATATCTGTGATGATAGCGGAGTAGAAAGTTAGGTTAGAAAGTGTTTGCCATGTTGAGGCAATGCGCATTTTTCATCCTACATAAACACGCATGCATCCAAAACTGAAAGAATTGCGATTAGCGTTAACCAACTCAAGAGATAGATAACACGGCGATATGAAGTTTAAAGTTCGGGAATTGGTTAGAAGGTTAATTGTAAAGTAACGTAGCACATGCAAATGAAATGAACACGCCGGCAGGAAGTCACCCTCGAGGAGTGAAGTAATCACAGAATACGAAGTTACGAACCCCCTCCAAACTCCCTGAGTGCAACCAAACCGCATCCGCATGAAAAGCCCATCCGCTAAGTCTCATCTTTTACCCTCCTTCCAAAAGCGGAATCTTCATTGTCTCAATCAGAGCAAGGCCAAGCGGCCCCTTTCCCATTTGCCCTTCAGCAAAGCTTCAGCGTGAAGCGGACTTTCCCGGGCGTGGTTAACTAAGCACAGCAGCACAGCTACCCTACGGCTTCGTCAGGCTCTTTCCTGATAAGCCATCCGGGATTCTTATCACATCCGCATCCGCATCCGTGCTGACATTCACAGCCGGACTTGAAACCACAAATCAGCGAGGTTTTTCGCGGCAGAAACGAGAGATAACGTTATTTCAAATTTTCTAAAAGCCTCAAAAATAAATCAATCAATATGCAACTCAAACACAGCCGCAGTCATACTCGTAGAATTTCAGAAAAAAACAAATCCCAATCCGTCTCCTACACCGAAGGAAAGCGCTATCGCAAGCCAAAAGAGTGAAAGGGGAAGGCAATCCTCGGGCGCAACCTAATCCAGAAAAAGGAAGTAAGCGCCAGGGACCAGGGTTCACGAGAAGAGAATGAGGAAATGTTCTGGAAGGAAAAGGAGGCTGGGGCTGGGCTTCGATGCATGATGGTGCAGATCCTTTGGGTTGCGTTCGGGGGGTGGTGATTGGTGTGGCGTGGACGGGGAAGGGTAGATTGCGTACGCCACCGAACAGGGGGGTGAAGACGACGACGTTGCGAGATGTCGAGTTGCTGGCAGCTGCGCGCGATTTGTAGCTGGGGCGCTGAAACGAGAGGGTAGATGGAAGAGGAAGGTAGGTGTTGTACGAAAGCATAGCTGAGGATATTGTGTTGCGACTGGGGAACAAAACGTTTAGGCTGTGTTGGCCATTAAATTGGTCAGGTTTGTTGCGTCTCCATTTTCTCTTCCATCGACCGATGGCAAACTCAAAAGCTGGAGATTTGTGAGCTGACTCGGGAGAAGGTGGTGACAATAAGCTTGTACGTACTAACTTCTAAGCAGCCCCCGGCGCACAACGTATCTTGCGCCGTCGCAGTCTAGCAGGGTTCTCCAGGCCCTCCTATCACCATTCCAGGCAAATGGCTCCACTGTGGAATACGTACGTTCTAACGCTCTCCAGCAAACAAATGGAGACGCGGGCAACAAGCTAGACCTAGAGCAAAATGCCAGTTGCTTGAACTTGCTTGAACTTACTTGAAGCAGGACGGGCCGACTGCTACTGCTAGAACACGGGGGGTCTTGGCCTCTTACCTAGACCCAGCCTCTTGGCCACTCGAAACAGATGCTTGTCCATGCCAAGGCAGACTAAGTGACCTTCCAGAACAATTCCCTTGCCGGCTGGACCCGTCAGAACTCCAACTCTTATCAGGGCCCTTCCACAGCCCAGCAGGAAACGAAACCATCGAAGTGTTGATAGGCCCGGGTGATAAGGTAGAGTTTTCCACCCTGGTGCCTGAGCTTGCCACAGCCGCACGCCACCGACAGTCCCTTCAGCCTCCAGTCATGCGACATTGCGCCCCAAAACAGAGATTGTGTGTTGGTACACTCCGTGATTTGTTCGGGTGTCTTGGCCCTCGCGCATTGTGCCCCCCTGATTCGCTGTCTCTAAATGGCATGGCGAGCGGGCTGAGACATTTCCCGGGACTCCAACAGACCGTACACGGCAGCCAAGTTACACAGAGCGGGACTGGCTGCAGCGACAAGGAAGCTTGCTGAGCTTGCATGCTCCCGACAAGCTCTTGGTACATGCTTGTACAAGCTCGAAGTCGGCCATGCCGTGTAAAGAGAGCTAGTCCCGGTGAAGACGAATCACCGCCCGGGCACATATCGTGACATGGCTTCCATGTGGAAGGCCAAGGCCGACTAGACAGTTAAAGGGAGGTGCGAGGAGGTCGTCGTAGAACAGACGGCGCAGCTATAAGACAAGCGAGCCTCCTCCAGCAAGCTCACTTTCGATCGGCAGAGTCGCCTTCCCTCCTTAAAACTCCCATCTCCTTCCTCTCACCATCCGCGTGAGAACCATCTACTCCTGTACTACGTTTCCCAACGCGTCGATATACAGAGGTCAAGATGGGCATCAGCGACAGCGAGAAGTATGCGTCCGACTCGGACAAGCAGTCCCCGGTTCACACGCCGGCCATTGAGGATGTCGAGCTGGGCGAGGGTGGACTGAAGAGAAATCTCAAGGGCAGACATATGCAGATGATTGCCATCGGTGGTTCCATCGGAGCTGGTCTGTTCGTTGGTTCTGGTAGTGCTTTGAGCAGCGGTGGTCCGGCATCTCTTGTCATCGATTTCATTATCATCGGGGTGATGTTGTTGCTCACTGTTAACGCCCTCGGAGAGCTTGCTGGTAAGTCTTGACACGCTTCTATCCAAAAGGCTAGCCTAACACATTACAGCTTTATATCCCGTCGCTGGTTCCTTCTATAACTACTCTATCCGCTTCATTGACCCCGCTTGGGGCTTTGCCATGGGCTGGAACTATGCCATGAACTGGTTGATCGTCTTACCTTTCGAGTTGACCACTGCTGGTATCACAATCGCCTTCTGGACCGACCCCCAAAATACTGGCACTCCGTCCATCAACGTCGGTGTCTGGATCACGGTCTTCCTGGTCAGTGTTTGCATTGTCAACATCTTCGGCGTTCGAGGCTACGGTGAGGTCGAATTCATTCTTGGCGTCATCAAGGTCACTGCCATTATCGGCTTCATCATCCTCGGTGTTATCATTGACTGCGGTGGAGTTCCTACCGATACTAGAGGCTACATTGGTGCTCACTACTGGCACGAGCCAGGTGCGTTCCGCAATGGCTTCAAGGGATTCTGTTCCGTTTTCGTCACGGCTTCCTTCGCCTTCGGAGGAACTGAGCTCGTCGGTCTCGCAGCAGCAGAAGCCGCCAACCCACGCAAGACGATCCCTAAAGCCACCAAACAAGTCTTCTGGCGCATCACCCTCTTCTACGTGATCTCGCTCTTCCTCCTGGGTCTGATCGTCCCCTCTGACAACACCAACCTCTCCCAAGCCTCCGGAGGTAACACCCGCTACTCTCCTTTCGTGCTCTCCTTCCAGCTGGCTGGCATCAAAGCCCTCCCCTCCATCTTCAACGCAGTCATCACCCTCTCCGTTCTCTCCGTTGCAAACTCCTGCACCTTCGCCGCAACTCGTACTATCCAAGCTCTCTGCGCACGTGGCATGGGTCCCGCAATTGGTGCCCGCGTCGACTCCAAAGGTCGTCCCTACATCGTGCTCATCGTGACCCTCCTCTTCGGCTGCCTCGCCTACATCAACGAAGCCAACGACGGCAGCACCATCTTCACGTGGCTGCTCTCCATATCCGGTCTCTCCAACTTCTTCACCTGGGGTAGCATCTGCTACGCGCACATCCGCTTCCGCAAGGCGTGGGCCATGAACGGCCGCACGACCGACGACCTCCCTTTCGCTGCCATGTTCGGCACGATCGGGTCCTGGATCGGTCTCGCGCTCAACATTCTCTGCCTCATTGCCCAATTCTACGTCGCGCTGTTCCCCATCGGTGGTTCGCCCGACGCAATGGCTTTCTTTGAGTCTTACCTTGCGGCTCCCGTCGTGATTGCCTTCTTCATCGGCTACAAGCTTTACTACCGCCAGTGGAGCCTGGGTGTGAAGTTGAGAGATATTGATATCGATGAGGGAAGACGAGAGGTTGATCTTGATGCCTTCAGGCGGGAGATGGATGAGGAGAGGGCGGAGAAGATGGCGTGGCCTTGGTGGAAGAAGACTTGGGATTTCTGGATGTAGGCGAACGAAGTGAGCAGCAACCCTGTGAGCCGTGAGCCTGAGCCAGAATATCGTGTTTCCCTGTAACTCTATAGATAGATGGCTGCATATCGGGACAGGTGGTCAGGCGATGGATGGTAGATACCCAGGAATTGCAAATTATAACAAAATAGATCTTGCTCTTAACTTTTTTTGTGTCTTCTTTCCCTCTCTTCCTTCCTTCCCTCCGCTACATTGCGAGAGTAATATTCCCATCATAATACACATTAAATTTTCTTTCGAAAATATCGCAAGGCAATTGAAAATCAGAACCAAAGTTTCAATTTCGAGTAGTATAATGAGCGGAAATACCGCAAGGTCGTCGTCACGATGCGTCTTCGGGCTGAAAATGTGACAATTTGATCACTGAAGGCTGCGTCGTGATTACTGAAATGGGAAACCAGTGGAGCTACCTGTGGGGTCATTATGTGCCGTGTGGCTTAGCGAAAGGGCTGTGCTAAGCATTTCAGGGGCAGGGTCGCCAAAATCCGGCCGTACACAACCACTGGTGGGGTAACACCAAGCTAACTGCTTACATGCAGGAAGCTCAATTCACTTCTTCCCCTCTTCCACTCACGAATATATAATGGCATCCCTCAACCTCTGCACTTCTGCTCATCATCAATACTATCACTTCCATCAACCCATTCTCTGAACTCAAATCACATTACATCACAACAACACAATGGGTCGTCTCATCAAGCTCCTAGGCTCAGGCATCGGCCTGGCATCCGAAGCCATATCCGCCCGCAAAGCTTCGAATGCCAGCAGAAACACAGACAACGCCGGCGAAGGCACCAGCAGATCTGCCTCTGCCCCTGCCCCCCAAGAAGAAGCTCCACCGCAATACGTCGAAGTCCCAGACCACACCGCAGACGAGCTCATCGCAGCGGGAAAAGCAGTCCCCGCCGACGCCAAGGATCCCCACCTCTACGATCATGGACACGATGAGAAGTCTGCACATGAACATGAGGAAGACGACAGTTTATCCGAAGAAGGCGATGAAGAACAATGGGAGCTCGACGAAGCTGTTCCCTACCCTTCATCCCACGACGACGATGCCGCCCCAACGGAAGACATAAACGTCTTGACCGACACATTCATGCGCAACCATCCGCCTCCCGCCTACACCCCCCAGAGCGGGTCCCGTCAAATCATCCAAGGCAAACTCCCCTGTCCCGTGATCATCCCGCAGCGGCGCCCTCGCGATAAGAAACGTGGCTTCGTGCGTGCTTATGCTCCGGTCCTTGCGGAGTGCGGCATCGATCAGGAGACTTGGTTGGAGTTTTTGAAGAACTTTCATGAGAGTGCGAAGGCGGATAAGTGGTTGGGCGTTGTTAATTTGGCGGCTGCGGTGGGGGGAATGGTGCCGAGTCCGATTGCGATGGGGGTTAGTATTGCGGTGCAGGTTTCGGTTGGGGTTGCTATGGAGGTTCAGAGGAGACATCGGTAGGTTCCCTTTTCATCCCATTACCCCTTTCTATCCCATTCCCCATTTTCATCCGTTTCCTACCTTTTCGCCTTATTCCCCCCCTTCCCCTTGAACCATCTCACTAATATCGGTTTCGGGTAGAACAAACACTTTTCTCGACAGGATGAACAACGAGTTCTTCAAACCCCGCGGCCTATACTGTCTCATAATGACCTACAAACCCGAGGACACCAAAGTCCACTCACGCGTCGACATCACATCCACCATCACTTCCTCCATGACCCCCGCCTCCTCCACCACAAAACAAACCCTCAAAAACCTCCGCCTCTCCTCCGGAAAAACATACGGCGAGATCGAACTCCCCGAAGCCGCCCCCCTCATCTTCCCCGCCCTAGACTCCCTCCCTGACGACGAAAAAGAAAAACAGGGAAAGATGAAGAGCAGCGGGAAGTTCATAGCAGATTACTTCGACCGTCGCGCCCAAGCGGAATTCGCCGGCGAGACCCCGCACTCTAAACTTGCTGTTGGTGCGGAACCGCAGTTTCACAGTCGTTATGCGGATCCGAATCATCCGGCCAACTCGGGGAGTTTGATTGCTATGTTGACCGGGGGGAAACTGAATCCTAGAGAAGGGAGACAGAGGAGACGGGGCGCAAGGAGGGTGAGGAAGGCGGTTAGACGCGGGGAGGAGGTTACGGATAAGACTGGTAAGAGGAGAGGTGGGAAGGAGGGGATGGTGAAGAGGATGTTGAAGAAGGATGTTTTGTACCTGATGGTTGTTAATTTGCCGAGTGATGAGGATATTAGGCTTGGGAGGGAGATTGTTGAGGGGGAGGAGAAGGAGGGGGAGAGTGAGTTGTGATGATGTTTGGTCTTTGAATGTTCAACTTGACTGGGACGTTGAGAAATCATTGACGAGGATGTCCGAACCACTCGAGAGACAGGAATTATCATTTCAATATCAAAGAACCTTAAAGCGTCCCTTCACGCCACCAAAGCAAATTTCATCCCAGCTCTGCCGTGCAAATTTCTTGTAACTGTCTTTCCCATTTGCTTCTTCACCCCTCTCCTGGCTTTCCTTATTACTCTCACGCCTCAAGATTTCCTCTCTCCAATACCAACCAGCTGCAAGAGTGCAGCCTGGTCCAAGACAAAGAGTCATCAATGCCCCTATTGATAAAAGGAAACTCCACCTCTGTTGTACCAGGTCTGCGTTCTTCAAATCCGCGAAGAGGTATACGAGCCACATCAGTGAGCTGCCAAGTGCCGAGAGGTGGGATATTTGGAAATGACTTCGCATGGTAGATACAAAGTTTGAGCTGGTCACGAATACAGTTTGAGGGACAAATGTAGTGGTGAGGGAGTAAGGACTGTTGAGGAGCATGTAGAACCAAACGCCAGCTGATATGGCCGCAAATGCTAAAATCGTAGCTCCGATGATGTTGCTCTCACGTTCGGAAGTCGTGCTCTGATCTTGATCTAGAGTACTCTCTCCGACGTCCATACGAGTCCTGATCCACTGCCCAACACTGACCCAGAGTGGAAACATTTGCCATGCCCAGGCCCACAGATGGCGAATGGACGGTGAAGGGCCGAAGGACATGAGCAATATGGGAAGATACGAGAACAACGCCAAAGTCAAAAAGACTTTTCTGGCGAATTGTGGATTTATCTTTCTCATTGCGGGACTTCTCATGTGGTTTAAGGGAGTGTTGACATAGTGCAAGAAAAAATATAATGGGGCGACGACACCGGGGCTAAAGAATTGGGCTGCCAGGCCGAATAGTACAGGACTGCGGATCGTTAGTGCTGATCAAGTGAAAGGTAAAGAGTAATTTTATACAATCTTGCTGGCGTGTATTCATTCACTCTCCTGGCAGATTCGGAAAGCCAGATTGAATACAGCATGCTGTGATCAACCAGAAAACTGAAATTCTGAAACCAGCTCATTGGATCAACTTCCATTGTCGAAGGCACGAAAGCAATCGCCCTTGGTCGCCAGAAGTCATCGACGACTTTGAGTTCAAGAAAATTCTTCCCAGTGGGAATACTGGTTGCTCCAACTCTGATTCTGCCGGCGAGGACGACTTCGTTGAGGTTTGGACCAGTGATGGTGTTAATGCCGAACCCGTGGAGAGAGATGAAACTCCAGACTAGTAGCGCAAGAAATGGAAGAGCTGCTATGGAACGAATAATTGCATTCCCGTGAGGATTCGACTGATTCCAGACAGCGATTGGAGCCATCTTGATTTTTTGCACGTGATTTTGTTGCCGAGCCCCTTACTGGCCCCTGAGTTAAGCGAGGTGGTGTGTTCTGGGGGTTGTCTGGCTTGATGTCTCTCGTACAAACGCATTCAAGGAATTTGAAAGAAAAAGTGTCTCGGAGAATCAGCCTGGCTTTGAGAAGGGATTGGATTATCTTATAAGGGGTGTTGTACAGCTGCTGCTGATGTTTGATTCCGAAACCACGATTGTCATTGGTTGTCGTACATGCATGCTGACTTATCCACCGTGATCTCCATGGCTCATTAGATGCACAATGTCAGCATTACCAACGATCACTAGGACGTCTAATGTAACAGGACGACCTGCTACGGTACAACCACCGAAATGGAGGGAGGCAAAACGTGGATGAATTGTCTAAGGAGAGAAGTGCGAAACTAGTGAAGACGCGAGTATATATGCTCGCTCGCTACGCTCACGTGACGCTAGCACGTGACCACTACAGCTGCGCTCTACAAACCACCAAAACCACCAATATTTAGCACGCCCCACCACACTATAGCTTTTGCTTTGCTGTTTCATTATTATAGCTATAGCTATCCCTTATTTAAAGATGAGTTGACGCAAAATTGGACCCCCACCTTCCTTCTTAAGGATACTTGACGCTTTGGGATAGTTGATGCAGGGATGTTACAGGGATTAGGGGTCATCTCTCCTATGGAGTTCATTGAGAGAGTAAAAATATAATTAAGACTTAAGAGCAAAAGATTTTATTATTTATATATAAAATTATTATAAATTAAGCAATAGATTTTTAAAAATTTAATTCGCGCTTTTATTATTGTTTTCATTAAAGTTCCAAGATGGTAAAAGCTAAAAATAGAGACGCAGTCACCTGACACGTGAGTAAGCCCAGCGTGAGGCTGAGCTCCTGAAACATTCATGCCGCAATATGCTCATTTCGTCCCATACTTCACATCTTCATCCCTATCAACGCTTTGGCCTGCACACAACGACAACGCGATGGGTTTGAAGCTCAATGTACGAGGCGGCATGCCATCGCCTTATCCGCGATATCTGTTCCACGCTCTGCGATCTGCTCAATTAGCCGCTGCTATCATTGTCAGTGGAATCATGGCTTATTTCATCTATTACCTTCGTGCGTTGCCTACTTCCATGCCAAGCTCTGAAGTTGCAGCAGACATTTCTAACAGTGATTTGGTGTTCAGGCTTGGAGAATATCGGTATTCCTTGGACATTTATTGTGGTATGGACCCCCCAACGTTATCCTGCCCATGAACATCACGACTGACGGAAGGATAGCTTCTTGCCGTCTCGCTCGCAACAATAGTTGCCCTTACTATTACGATCTTCTTATACAATTTCACATACCTTTCCCCACAATTCAATCTTGTATTGAATGGCAGCACATCGGTCTTGTGGGCAATGGGCTTCGCGATGCTGAGCTGGTCCGTGAGGAATTCGCACGTTCTGGCAAGGCAATGCACTGGAAAGGAGTTTGGCGGGGAGGCAGCAGCGGGTGTATGCAGAGATTATAAGGCTCTATGGGCTATGGCCCTGTGCGGAACGTAAGCTGTTTCTTTTTTTCTCTCATCCCCCAGTGGTGCATGTTATACCCAGATCGCAGACTGATATCGCACCTGCAGAGCATCGACGTTCGCAGCTTTAGCCCTCGATATCCATACGCAGCGGAAGGCTCCCCGCCCGGGGGGCTACGCTATGCCGGAAGATGACAAAGACGCCCAAAAATTAAACGACCTAAAAGCGATACCATCGGTACGAGTATTTAAGGGGGGTTATGATATGCCGATAGAACAGGACTCTGTGATCATGGGAAGTGGGGCAACCTGGCAGATACTAGAGGAGGATATTACTTATCATAATCGCTATGGGGCGGAAGAAGAGGCACATGGACCGGTGGAAAGTGATGCAGACCACAACTGCTTGGTTCAACATTAGCGTGCAAACTCCTTTCGGCAGGAGTACAGGGGCAAAGGTCTATCCATGGATAGGAGTTGTAGAGGGTATCTGTAATGTTTTCCATGGTGTTTGGCGTGCTATTGCTAATTGTCTCAAACTTCTATGTCTTGAATTCTTCAATTAATAAAACCCGATTTCGGTTTCAATCTAGTGATTTAGTAACGTGCACAAACTTTGTGGCATAACGTTCAATAACGATGGCCCCTGCTACAACATGTTCGACGAGAAGTGTGCCCTGGGAGGCCTACATGGTGGTGACCACAGAGTAAGGAAACAGAAAAGAACCATGCCAAACAGCGTTTTCGTATTTCTAATGAGATATTAGGGTATATATTCGCGAAAAGATTACTTAGTCTCTGCTGAAGCATCACAATAGCTCTCATAACCATCCCCGGCAGATTCTTTCGTATACTCCTCCCACTCTTCTGCCTCTTTCTGCACTTCTAGTTCTAGTTCCACTTCCCTCTTCACACCGACAACCGAACCCAGAGCATAAGCATGCCTCATGCCCATCACATCTCCAATATTCTTCAAGCGTTCGGGCGATCCATCTTCTCATCTGCGCACTCACCCTTCCTGCCACAGCTGCTGTATATAGTGGCCACATCAACAGATACCCTGCCACTGCTTTGGGCTGCGGTCTCTTCCCAAAGTTTCCCAAGTCTCGTCGATGGTAGTTGAGGTAGAAAGGTACGCTAGCGCAAATTTCATGCGTCAGAGTATCGATCATTATTTTCGAAGTGCGAATCTGGGCTCTGTATAAAGAGAGGATTTCACAATTGGGCGTAATATATTCGGGACTTGAGCACAACTTGACAATATGCTCAATGAGAATCTCATGCAGCATGATTCTAATACTGCGAACGCTGTTCCATACTCCTGCGGTGAACACATCCTGGTATAAATCGTAGTAATCACCGAATACTTCCTCGTCCGGTACTGGAATGACGACAGAGGTCCTGAGAAACGAGCTTGGGACATTCAAAGTCCATTCATGAAACTGCTGGTCGATTTCTAGAGCATCATTAACTATACTGTGAAGATCATAGGTGTATTGTGGATCGGCAAGATTGCTTCGTAGTTCCGAGAACCTGGCGACTGAGAAGCTAATTGCTGACGAGGCAGCTTGGTCGATAGATTCGTATTGCATGGCCCGCATTGTCCAGTCTAGAATTTCTGGTGGGGGTGCTACGCGGCGAACGATGCAGGTTGTCATCTAATTTCTGTCAACTCGAGAATGAAAAGCTTCGGATCTTGATTTACAATAAAGGATCGCAGCTGCACAAAAGCACGGCGCCCGATATTTGTCTCGAGTTGCTGGTCACCTCGAAGTTTCAGAAGAGACAGAGATCCTTTGATGTGTTCCAGCCAGGAGGCCATTGATCTTGGTCTGTCTGATGCATTTGTCTAAGCAGGTTAGCAATGAAATGCCTAACGCCTTTTCTGAACATCAAATTCACCTCGAACAGCCCAAGCAATAACACTGAGATCAAGATATCGTCTTGCTTGGCTAATTCAACTACACCGAGTCTGTCGCTTACTGCTCGAGCTGTAGCAGCATACTTCAAGACTGCCTTGTTCAGAAAAGTAGAGTCTCGAGTGGAATTCGCAATCCCAACTAATCCGAGAGCGGTAACAGCATCCGCAAGGATGCTCCCCGTTTGGGATCTTCTATACAGTGCTGGCAAGTAGTCGAAAAATCCTTTTGAAGGTGTCTTTTCGTTGTCTTCGGAGACGTAGTTGTGGAAAACGTAAGAAGCTGCTTGCTCTTCCAACGAAGGAGCAAAAGACAGCTCCAATTGAAGACCCTGAGAATCCACAAAAGAGCTTTGCTGAGATGCTTTTCTGGATCTCCGTGGGGAATGAGGAGATTTGATAGGGCTGGAGTGACTATGTCCAGATAGTTTATTATTTTGGTCTTTGAACATCAATGCTACTTGATCTCGATATCCAGAACATTGCCGCCCCGCGCGCACACATTGTCCACAAGCGGGTTTGGCTTCGTTGCACTATTTCGGTATCAGTCTCGCCACTTTTCAAGCTATTAATTCGAGACCTACTTTCGTTCTTTTCGCCCTACACTCGGCGCACGCTTTCGAAGGCTTTCCACAAAATACCATATTGTAGTTACTCCTTAGCTGAGACTGTCCATATCTGGGACCTGCTGAGTAAACGTATTAAAACCTGGATAAGTACTTCCGCTAATAAAATGCCATTTGCTCTTTTGTTTCGACATGCCATGGTTTGAAGAAGATCCTCATGTGTTCCTGTGGCGCAGGTTGTATGACTCGTACGAGCCAGCTTTGCATTGGACTCGTTAATCGGGCGGGATATCATTTTCAGGGCGTAGGGGTCTCGCCTACTGTAATTGGCCTGTGGGGAAATATGTTGTGCATCACAAATGAATAAGGTGCATTACTCATCATCTAGTGTTGACTGTGTCAAGGGTCACTATGAGTCGAGCGGAGAAGACCATCCAATGGTAAGTCCTTTTTTCCTATCTCCTAAAGACGGCGGGCTTAGCATGGTCTCTTGCATCTGTCAGACTATACGGGGCGTTTGAGGCTGCAGGACGTCGGAGGTATAGCCGCATCTGGAAGCTAACCACGCATTATATATGACGAACAAATGTTTATGTAATATACGAGCTCGCCAATGAGCGGCAGGATTTCACAAACAAGGTGAAAGATCCAAAGTGATATAGTGACAATCTGATCCACTCTTTAGACTCACCGGAATCTTGAACTGTGGATATGGAGGTCGAGTGATCTGATGAAACTAGTAGCGGAAGCGCTCTGGCATGCGACATTCCAACTCCAGCGAGAGAATTTCCTTCTGTATTTCATTTCGCCAACTATCACTCTTCTTTGTCCTCACCTTACTTGAACTTCCACAGCATGTCAATCTTCAAACAAAGCATCGAATTTCTCCCACACGAGGGCAGACCTTACCTCGTTGGGAGGTGGGTGTTAGGTATGTGATACAGCACATACCATGCCCCATGTTCTAATAAATTTAGGGACAACCTTCCACTTCGAGTTTTATGACAGCGTGGGAGTGCCGACTGAGCCAGCACTGCGGGGTAAGTTCTATGGGGACTTTTAGAAGAATCGGATATAAATCAATTGTTATAAAATGACCATCTGCTTACGGGTGAGGCATACTCTCCTGTCTTTCAAAATGCATTATGCGTGGAACTCGCTTAAAACTACCCGAATCAGAAAAGCAACGCCGTCTATGCATACCGGTACCCACCCCATACAGCTCGCTTTAACCATGAAGCCCACAAGGCGCAAAATCCCCCAAAAATTTCTCCATATTTAGAAACCCCTTGTCTTTATTCCCTTTGTTCATTTGTTCTTGATTTTCAATCCCAATAACAGCCCCAATTAGATCATGATTAATGACCTCCGTCACCACACTATCCTGTTTATATTCCTCATGACTGGCGACAAACTCCCTAATCCACTTCGCTGCGGTCCACAAACTTCCATCTGCTCTCTTGCGGATCAATTTCAGATATCTAGCAAGCTCGCAACGAGTCTCGACATCAACGTTCATGCTGTCTAGATATGATTCAACAAGTGGGATGAGACCGGGGAAGTCGTTTCCAGACTCCGGTTTCCCGCCATTGATGACTTCGTCGATGGTCATTAACATGTATTCTTCCTCTACAGGTCCCGTAGGTGTAGGCGGTCGACTTATGACGGGAGTTGTCGTGTCAGAACCTACTCCATTTGCAGAATACGGCCGTGGAAACCTGGTTGGGAAAGGGTTCTTCCTGAAATAAAATTTATCGTTCAGCACAGCATCACGTTTATGCGCCGTCTGCATGTTTTCATCTGTCTTTGGGATCGGAATATAGAAGTTCAGATCAAAGGAGAGGATTGCACGCGTAATGAGCACAATGAAGACGGAGAAAGCTGCGTTCTCGAAGTCTGTGACTTGGATTTCCATGGGTCTGAACTCGACGCGCCAGCCAATGTCGTTTCCCGCCGGAGGAGGCTTGAAGCGGATATGTTGCCAATTTGTGGACTGGAGGTTTTCGAAGTGGTCGGTTTTGGTAAGATCCAGCTCTTTGAGGTCTTCGGCGAATATGACGATGGGGTCCCGGATGAAGAGATGGGCGAAGTGAGTTGCGAGAAGCGAGTCCATACCACCATCCATAAGATGTTGCTTGACGTCGGGATCAATGATGAGGTGTGGGTCGAGGTATTCTTTTCGTAGTCGAGGATCTTCGGATATGTAGGTTGAGTTTGGTGCGTAGCGTGACTTTGGTATTCGCCATCGATTGTGCTTTAGGGGCTGATATATGTTAGGAGGTTTCATAGAAGGTTCCGAAACACTGACCGTTTCACCCAATTCTTCAGGGGTGCGATCATCGACAGCAGAGCTGATCTGGTTCCACCTCACATCTGTATCTGCAAGGAATCCTTTATAAATTGGGGTGGCTGCAGTCAACGCCAGAAGGATGGGTCCCAATGGACTCAACTGATCATACATCCGTCGACCTTCAGTAATATTCTTCGCTTGGAACGTAATTTGTAGGCAGCAACTGCCCATACCGAAAGCCATAGCATCCATATGGATGAAGTTGTCTGGGGCAGCTCCATTGCGAACATCGTCATCTTCTGGCCATTTGTGCAAATCATAATTGACAGTAGGATCTTTCCACGGCCATGGAGTATTCTTATCCTTGAAGACGGGGACATTAACCTGAACCTTTCGACCTCTTCTCGATCGAATGTTGGCTGCTAATGTGGGGAAACGAATATGTGGATTGGCAATCTCATCAGGCACAAATTGGGAGCGTAGTTTCTCGCCGGATGGAGGATAAGAAGGTTTAGTAAACCCACCGGGACTCCCAAGCCGGGGGTAAGTCGTGAGAGTTATGGGATATTCTTCTGGATTCATGTGCTCCTTGGCAATCTTTCGCCTGCCTTTTGTCAGATATATCAAATGAACAGGAAAATCTGCTTACCTCAGTTTCATATTAGGTTCTACATCAAGTAAATCCTTGAACCCAATTCCCCATGGTTTCCCAGGGGTAGCTTCCAGCATGAAACGGCCAAACTCGGGGTGGAAAATTGGGAGTGTTCGAGCACTGAAAACGATTAGGCACGAAACACACGTCAAGAACTCCCATACCCTGATTTCTCAACGTGCTGTAGATCTGGTACGCATCCTCCCTCGTCACAGAGCTCTTCATCATGGGCTAGAGCGTGAAGAATATCTGCTTGACGCAAAGAAAGAGTGACTTTGGGATCATCAACTGTATAATCCACTACCAAATACTCAACCTGTGCACGGTCAATCCACCGCCCATAATTAGGGGAAAATACTCACCTCATCGCCCCAGAGAAGGGCGTCTCTCTCCTTTCCCTTAGCTCTGTTCCATATAGCTAGAAGTTGCTATGACGCCACTTTCAGCATAATGTTGCCATTTCGCCGGGATAACCGTACCTTCACACCCCATTGCCGGACGTGATCCGCGTTCTTCTTCGCCTCTGGCCAATCGAGAGGAGTTCCCAAAGCTCTGAATCGACCCTCTGTATTAGCATCCCCCCTCGCAATTGGCTCATGTAGGCCATTGTCCCGAAGCGGTATTCACTCACAAGAGGCCCATCTTGCCAGTATCTCAATCCTGTTCCTACGCGGCTATGATCCAATCTCTGACCGCTTCTTTGACCTTGCAGAGGTGGCACGATGTGTGATTCGTTTGCGCGGAACGCCGAGCGCTTGTCGTGGCTTTAAGAATTATCGCTATTCGCCGTCGCCTCGGGGTTTGCTGTCTTCTATAAAATGTCGTTGTCGATGCGTGAGTGAATCACCAGATGCACCCTTCCCTTTCAAACCTGGTGATGTCGTCCTTCTTGAACGACGAGAGGTATGACCCCCACCTTGCGGCAATCTCAAATCTCCATACCCGCAGCCACACCTCGCAACGTTGTCAAGCACGCAATCTGCGTACAGCCTCACTGGCTCTGAAGCTGCTCGCGAGGCGTCGACCCCGCAATTTCAGCACGCGAATGTCCTGCCGAAAGAAGTAAGTATGAAGATATTGGATCTTGCGAAGAAGGGACTGGAGATAGCGGCATTGTGTTGTCGGTAGTGGGGTCGAAATTTTTCGCTGCTTACAAAACATTTTGCAGCTGGTGGGGGGCGGTTGATGGACGTCATGGGGGGTTGATCTGCCGAATACAGGGGGCCCCCTGAGTGAAGCGGGATGATCTAAGCGGGACTCCCTAACCACGTTAGTTATGTCAACACCAACGAAACTACCTTCATTCCATCAACGTCGGCAATCTGAGAGAGCTTCTGCTTACTCAGGAGGATTGTATTCCAATTTCTTAAGAACCTTGTTATTATGGGCGTTCTGATTTCAAACTTCCCTTAACCATCTTTAGCCGAGCTTGAGTTAGAAAGCAGGAAGTGTTATCAACGCTCGTCAACGGTTAAAAGGGACATCGGGCCTTTTCACAGATGACTTCCAGTAGCGCCAACTCACTCACAAAAGCAATATATTCTTTCCCTCTTCGAATGAAGATTTGTTTCTGGCTGGTATTGTATGGTACTTTGCGCAAAAGAAGGCAGCCAGAGTCAATGATGGAAGAGAAGATCAGCGTAAGGGCTCAAGGGTCACGGTTTCTCTATGCCTTTCAACTCCTCCTTAACCCTCTCACATGGTCTTCTAATCCCACTATCTCCTTTGCCGTTTCAACCCCTCCCCCTCGTTGGTCCTACCTCAACGCCAATCTATCCTCATCCACCTAAAACAAACCGACAACATGCATAGCCCTCAGCCCAACCCCATGGCGCTCATTGGGTTCCACAGTCCCACCACACGCTATGCACCGACACGATTCTGTGTGCCCTTACAGCCTCAATTCCGATAATGCAAGCGTGTTTGCCCTGTTGTATCGCCCTGCACAATGTTATCAGAGGTGACCAGGTAGACCCATATGCATCATGCACTCATACTATGTGACTTCCTTTTCCTTGAAAAAAGGGTTTTGAGGCTGTTGCGCTGAAAAATAGAGAGAATCTGGGCAGTTTGATTCTGGAAGGCTTCGAAGTTTCACGGAAAGTCCGATCACCTGCACGCCTCCTTATCCGCCAAGTATAAAGCTGATATATGACTTGTTTTGCGCCCCACACAAATTGACACCAAATGCGCCATCTACCCGAAAAGGAAGTAAACCAGCTGGCTGTCACCAGAAAAGAAAAACCATCAAGTCCCATGACCCAGCCTCGGATCCCCTCGTTCCATCACAGTATGCCGTCCTCCTCACCTTCTCCGACCTCGCTTCCCACTTCCTCCTATCATTTCGCCATCTTCACCAAACAAACCCGGAATCATGGTTCTCTATTACAGTTCCCTTGCATGATCCCCCTTCCTATCTCGTGTAACCCATGGTTTCCGATCCAGCGATGGACGGGTCCCACCGCGCCAGCCAGCAAGTGGTGCATTCACCAATGATTCAGATGCAAGCCCAGCTGCACCTTCCCGGTGAACCACGTTCGTGGTACCGCATATCCTCGACTTGCCCCTTCAAAAAGCGAGAAAAATAATTGGACTAAGAACGAGAACTGGGAAAAGTATGTATGGAAGAACATTGTGGCGAGGCACTTGCATGACATTCGCATACACTGTAAGTGTAGGATGCGTGGAAGATGTGCAACCACACTGCAGGAACTCAGGCACTGCTGCAAAAGAAAATCTCTTTTAACTTACGTGACGTGAAGAGGGAGGGAGCAAAATGCAATGCAAGCATGTACCTTAGTATCATGTGAATCACAGCAACCCGATCCCGTGCGGGCCGCACACGTGCTTCCAGAATCACCTCTCCTGAATCAGAGATCTCAAATGTCTCCGGAGAAAGGATCCGGCCCTATTCTTCATAATGCAACGAAAATTCTCCCCAAGTCCCGAAGCCCCTCGTGTTGTGGCGTAAGCGAGTTATCATATCAGATCCCCTCTTCCCCCACTTCCCAAAACCGACATATCCCAATGCCCATCCCAGCCCCTCACAATGTCTCAAGGACCATCAAGGAGTAACCCAGTACACATTCCCCAAAAGACGATTCAACAATTCCCGGAACAAAAGTCCCCGCATCCCCCGGTCCTTCCCACACCACATCCCCGGCTCGCTTCCAACCCCGACGTAAGGGAGTTTCTCAATAGTACCACTTTATCTCACAATCAGAGACAAAACTAAAAACAACCGTTATAGATCTTCAACATGATCTCAACTCGTGACACCTACCCACTTCTCACCGCCCCTTGTACGCGTATCGTATTTCTCAGGTGACTATCTCCGGACCCAACTCAAGGGGCAAAGAAGCATTCCTGTTCCCAAGAACCCGGAAACGAGTAGTCTTATCAGAGACATACTTCTTTCCTCCCATACCTATGCACATCTGCCTTTGACCTGAAACTTGGTTTTAAGCTTATCTTCACTACACTGCATATAATTTTGCGCCATAATGTATAGCCACACCGCCTCGATGCACCTAGGCCCGCCTGGCCATAAAGTCACGTTTCGTACGTACGTAGAGTCGTCGTTTTCGCTGCACAGCTTGTGCTTTTGCCTTAAGTGAAGTTGAGTAGAACAAGATGGACATGGTTATGCATAGAGTGGATGCGAGGCGAGTGGAGGGGAGGGTAGATCGGTGACACGCTGGTGGCGAGGAGATTGATCGGTGTAAGTATGGGCCTAGCCATGTGAGCCAAAATTTCAAGCAGATGGAGGAAAAGAATAAGGGCTTATTGTAGTACATGCAATAATTGTAGTTTAATGGAAAAAAATGAAAGAAAGGTTGGGCTTTGGTAAGGAGAATGAAAAATGGGGAAAGGTGTGAACTTTGGAGGATTTTCATTTTCATCTCTTTCGCTCTTGATGCTTACAATCGATCCATCTTGGATGAAGCTAGCACGTTTGCTCTGGTCAGCCGAAGCCAATCCAGGCTGTTGCCTTCCCTTATCTCATCTATAGCCTCTCTCATCTCTTCGTGCCGTCCCGTGCGTGCCTAATAGCAGCATCGAATACTCTTCATCCTTAATCATAATATTCAGCATCAACTCCAACAATGCAACAAGACAGACACGCCTCCCACCCCATATTTCTTCCTCAGAGGCAGCTTGAAAGCTGTGCTAGAATGCTTTCTCTCCCAAAAGCAAAAGAACTCCATCTCATGCGTGATCGATACCAGAGAATTCATCTCCAGTCCGGTTCGGATGTCCCATCCGATCCTTCCCAATCCCATAGCCCAGAACGCCTAAAAGCGAATAGCCCAAATGTGATAGCCTCTGTAGAAAGTTGAGACAAAAGGAATCGCTTCGATATGCTGCTCGCGAACCTCAATTGGGGTGATCACTCAAATGTTGTCAAATGCCTTAAAAGGCCTAATAAAACATGCCTGTCCTTGCCCTCTACTTCTGATCGCGGT
The DNA here is from genome assembly GCA_002865625.1 of Hyaloscypha hepaticicola. NCBI lineage: Eukaryota > Fungi > Ascomycota > Leotiomycetes > Helotiales > Hyaloscyphaceae > Hyaloscypha > Hyaloscypha hepaticicola. The sequence continues at coordinate 127,216 of KZ613512.1, forward strand.
TCGAATCGTCCGGAAGCGGGTGAGGGACGGCAAAAAGGAAGATATCAGTATCTATTATACAACGAAGTCGAAAGGCTGTCCATCATAGGGGCCGGGGAGAGACTTCGTCCATCGATTTGGGCCGCAGGGAAGAGCCGCCGTTCGAACCCTGCGATTGCTTCATGGTGTTCTTTCTCGTAAGTTTGGCGTAATGCAGTCCACAAGCGTTGCACAATGTCCTGGCGCCATCAGGTCCTCTCCTCCATTCTGGCGTTTCTGCTCGATTGCAGCTGTGGCAGCGTCCTGGTGGTGCGGCTCTCTGTTTTAACAATTAGAATTTCCCGCTTAAGTCAATGTTTATTTTGACCTACCCCTCGACGCTTCTTTCCTTCAGAACCGAATCCGTGGTTCTTCATGTCGTCTCCATACATACTCATTTCTTCATCGTAGGACCCAGGACCCCGTGCACCTTGATCACGCATATACTGCGTTTCCTCCAAATCTTTTTGCTGCTGCAGCATCATGTGCTGCATCCTCTTCAAGCACTCGCCAATCTTCGCCTGGCTAACGATCATGTCATTCAGGGAGTCTAACGTGGGCATCCGATCTGGAATTGCATTTACTGATCGCTGTTGTTCTTGAGCAATCGCGTTGTAATGAGCTGACCATTCGTGGATTTGTGCGCTCATCACGTTGATCTGGTGGGCGTTAATATCGTCTCGCTTTTTCCCCACCTCGACATCTTGCTTACCTCGGATAGATTCATCTCGAAATCCCACACATCCAACTGCCTCTTGAGGCCGAGCTTGAATGGACGACCTAATTCAGCTTTATCGCCTTCTTTCCAACCATCGGATTCTCGTCGATCTTGGGGACTGTATCGCGGTTGGTTGTATTGGGGTCCTTGATATCCGGACGGCGGGGGCTGAGCTAGGCCCGGACCATACACATATGAGGGCGGTTGCTGTTGTGGGGCTTGGGGATAGCCATTTGGTGCTCGCTCTGGAGCACGAGGATCTGGTTCGTACCTCGCAGACTCGTATCGAGGTGTGGGCGCGGCATAGGGATTGTGAGGGGCAGGGGCGGCTTGGAGGGTCGTCAATGAGGGATGTCGTGGGGTCTCAGCGTAGCTTCCAGGTCCTTGCTCAGGCCGCGAGAAAGGGTTCGGTTGGGGATGAACTGGGAGAGGTGGAGAAGGTTGTCTTGGCAAAGACGGAGCAGGTTGTGTTGGGTAGGCTGCGTGGTCAGCAGGTGGATAGGACCGAGGTATCGATGGTGCTTGTGTCTGGGTATAAGGGAGTTGATGTGATGTCGGCAATGAGGCAGAGACTGGAGAGGCATATGGGTTGGACTTGGGGCCGTTGCTAAGGGCTTCGTGTATTGAAGGCAGAGATTGTCGATGTGGCTGGGATTGTGACGTCTGAATGGGAGGCGGGGGCTCTGCCTTGTCTGAGGTCCGCCGCGATTCTGGAGGGGATATCAGACCAGAGATAGCATGTCCAGTTGATGCTGACCAACCTGACGAGTATGGTGGAGGAGGGCCACTGGAATACATCGAAGAGGGGCTGACAACTGCGGTGGCCATTGGCAGAGCTGAGGTGTAAGGAGGTCTGTCGTTTGAGATCTGGTCGTTCTTCTCGCGATTGATGATGGATAGGATGCCACTGGATACAACAGTTAGATCAGGGCGAAGGGGAAAAGAGGGGGCATGGGCGGGGTGAACCTTTGCCTGTTGCTCCCATCCAGTGCTTCCATGACAAGCAATTCCCAAGCAAGGCAATGTTCCTTTACTTCAGGTGCTCGGGAAACATGCGTGGGCGGCAGGCAATATCGTGCTGTTCCCGTTCCCGCTGTGTGTACCCGTTACACCGTTCACCAAACCATCTGCGACTGCAGCTGCAACTGTCCCTCTCAGCTCGAGTACAATATATCCGCGTGCGAGTATATTCGGCCTGTGGTGGCTGCAGAACGATAGGAATGTACGAACGTTATGAAGGTGTGGCCGCGTGGGTCCCTCTGGGGCAGCTTGTCGGGATTGTCGAGTCAACGAACGCCAAGAAATTGACGCAGAGACAACCTAAAAATATATGAAAAAAATATACAGGACCGTGGCGCCTCTCGTCTGCGCGAGCTGTTTGAGACTTTTGGTTTGGTGGAATTTCTAGACCAGATGCGAAGGCGCTCAATTCGCCTAGGAAATATAGACTAAGGGACTTCCCGCACCACAACTGTGCTTTGCATGCGCGGGTTGCTAGGAGGAGATCGTCGAGTCTGCGGAGACTTGAGATGTGTGTCTTAAAGCTGCGTACAGGAAACGTGCCGGCTGGCGAGGTGGCTACTGGAATGGTTGGGTTCGTGCAAGACAGATCCTGTGCACCGGTAGGGAAATTGAAGGGTCGCGGCGAGTGATGTCGAGTGAGACCTTTGGGTCCGGCCAGTGACAGAAGCGGGACTGTAGAACAAGAGAACCCACGGCACGGCACAGTTGTAGTTGTGCTGAGCAGCTGAGGCCTGTGAAGCTGACGATGGATATGGGCGGGTAACGGAAACCGCGCCAGCGAGGAGTATCCTTTATTTGGAGTTTGGAACTTGATCAACGGGAAACGGCCGCTGAAGTCAGAGAGACTTTGTCTCTTCAGTTGGGCAAAGCAAGGACTTAGAGGGAGAGACCGGCGGTTTGAGCGGTGACAGAGGGTGGAGTCTAGTGTTGATGTCGATGATGGATGGTTCATGAGCTTGCTCGATCGGTCGACGGGGAAGGTGAGTTTAGGTAGATTAGGCCGTCGACGGAAACTCAAACTCTCTTTAGCTTTTTTGCGGGCATGGAACAACGGCCGGCTTCTTCGATTCGAGGATCGTAAGTTGCAAGGCAAGGCCAAGGGCCCGGCGCTGCTGCTACGCCTGCGTGCTGGGATGGGGGCGAATGGGACATGGGGACGCGAGTAAGAAGGCGGCACACCGGGACCAGCACGGTGGACGAGGATCAATCGCAGGCTCCACGAGGGCCTGCTGGAGATGGCGCTCCCTGCCCAGCCGGCATCGATGTTGGATCTCGATGGGCCGTTGTTTGGCGGACAGGGGATGGCTGATCCCTGCGGCTGGACTTCTGGAGGCACGGCGGCCAGCAGCCAAAGGAAGCCAGGAGAGCCAGGATGGGGTGTGCGTGGGTCTACTTTCACGCTTTGGGATTGCTAGGGGTGCTTGTAGGGGGGAGCTGTAGGGGTAAACCGCGAATGGGTCGACCCAGCGTGGGTGTGGCAGATTGGCAGCACTGCGGGCGACGGTCAACCGACCAGGATCTCCAGCGATCGTACTCCGACGATTTCTTTCAGGGCCTGTGCAGCACAGCACTGCCAGTGCCAGAAGTAATTCCGATTTAGGGACACGGCGTGGCATTTGGGATGATTCGACGGACTAGTACGAGATACGAGGCAGCTTTTCACACCTCACTAGAGAGTTGGGGATGTGAAGTGCTTATGGAGAACAACCTTTGACACAGTTGATAGGAACACCTAGAAGTCATATGGCGAGCAGAAGCTCTGACTGGGCATCGATTAGGGTTCTCGAATGTTGAGTGATCGGACGTTGCTGGTCAGCCTTGGGACCTGGGGTATTTTAGTGCGAGGACAACAACCCATTGGCGGCCGTTCCATCTTCTCAGATGACAACCGCTTTCCTGATCATGAGTGGTTGGAGACACGGCACAACCGTTCTTCAACCCTTATCATGTTAAGATCGAGCATGCGAGATGCACACTTCAAAATATCCCGCTCCTCCAGTTCTTGCACAGTCCTCTGCGTCCAGCATCATCAATACTTGTTGCAGCGTGTGAGGCGTACAGTGCGAACACCGCAGCAGCTTATTAAGCATGCTCAGTGTCCCCAAGCTAGAATGGGAGTAAGCTTGACCAGGTTCAACCGTTCAAGCTGCACTGGCAGGCATTATTAGACGCAATTCCCCGCTACTTGCTGTGTTTCTTCGCATCTTTGGGATTTTTCTAGTCCTGGCCCGGAAACATCTCCTGCGCCGGATATTGTTTCAATGATCAATCACAGATCGAAGAAATCGCCATATCTCTCCTTTCAACGCTTCCTCCCGCTTGCATTTTCATTTTGGGGTGACACGACGCCACAGTGTGTCAAATCCGCGCATTCCTGCCAGTTGGTGGCTATCACAACTGTTCCTTCCATGAAGTGCCGTCCTTGGCATGAAAAAGCACAAAGCAGATAAATTTTTTAAGCATTCAGTTTGCCAGAGGTTCTCCATTCAGCAAAAGAGGCGTCCGCCATCGTCCAGATGAGGAATGAGCACGTTGCTTCCTTCAAGCGTCTTCGAGGCCGGACCGCAATGGGGTCCAAACTGCGGGCCGGCTTGCAAATGCGTCAGGGGGGCTTCACGGCTGGCTCATACGGGCAATCACTAATTCACTGCAAGGCTACACGGCAGATCTCTCCTTTCCTAAGTTTCCTCAGCTTGAAGCGCCTCTTCCTTCACGCGCCCATCACCAATATGGACCAATAAAGACACAAATCCCGTAATCTCCTCGCAGCCGGCAGCGTCATCGTGTCGTACGTACAGAACCAGCATGCTCGAAAGAACGGCTTTCCACAGCAAACAACGCAACGCCATCGTTGGTTTGTATATGGACTTCTTTGTGATCACTGACCAGAGCCCACCCATGCGCGTGGTAGCAGTTCAAACCGACCAGATCAGTTACGAATTGCCGATAGGAGGCACGCACCGTAATGGAATTGACCATACAGATGTATTAACGCGGATCTCTGATCTGGTGCTGGCCCCAGTCCTAGATCTTCACGATTTTGGGAGTTCCGGGATAGAGGGTCGCATTCAGAACCGAAAGTGGAAATGGGAGGATTGTAGGTGGGGGAACATCATCACCCCATCAGCCGACCCAGAAACAACCCAAACAACAGCCTAGGATCCTAGATGCAGCCTAGAATCCTAGAATCCTAGATGCTATCGAAGATGAAGACCACACGCTCTCTGCATTTCGGACCGCAGGGAGATCTAGCCTCAACTGAAACGTGGATATGACCAGGGTTAAGTGGAGGAGAACGATCTTTACGATCAATAGCGAAGCCCTCACTCGAGGGCAACCTCCGCCGATAGAACGAGCCGCCAGAAACAATAATATTGATAATCATCAAATTTTACATGGCAGGCTTTCATGACTGCATCCCAAGAGCCCATATATTCCTTTGGATCTCTGTGGCACTGTATTGACGACTTACAGTATCGAAGGATGTTGACTTCCTAGACATGCAACCACAATGTCGGGCCCAAAGTGTACGCTTACGGCAAGATGCATAAAAGCAATTGTCAATTTGAGCTGTGTTTCACGCATCTTCTATTCTTCCTCGGTCCCGAAACACTTCATGATTAATTTCCAGCAGACGCACCATCATCACTCTGACAGCTGTATGTCTCGGGTTGATGCTCGCAAACGAGCAGCAATCCACAAGCATTAGTCACATGAGAGAGAAAATGATATTAATTTGGTCAAATCTTTAGAGCTAAGATGCAGCCTTGCACGTGTATTTCATGGCTGAGAAACTATCAACGCTATGTCTCACGGTCGAGTCAGATTCCCGATGGCAAAAGCAAGTCCGGAAAGAGACTTGAGGACATCGCTTCGCAACCGATTTTGTGGGGTGCTCATACAGGCTGACGACAGTAGGTATGAACGTGGTGGAGGGGCTGACCGCTGAAGCCGAATCTCTGCTTGCACCCCGAGGAAATACTGGTATTGCACTGATATCAGGCCCTTGTGCATTCTCCTCTATGCAGCATCGTTGCACCGAAGGATCCTCGATACTGTGACCAGTGAGGGGCGCGTCATCTGGTCGTCCGTGCTGACGGCTGAAGATCGATAATCTCAGCCCATTGTCTCTGCCAAGACATACAGTACCGTGAAACCGACACCAATCAACCTCGCATCCATCTTTCGACTTCGAAATTCGCCATGCCTAGGGTTTGGCTCAATTCGAGCCTTGCCCTACAGTACCAAAATTTGAAGCCTCGAAGTCGAAATCTCGTGGCAAGTGGCACAGAGATCGCCTCCACTAGAGGTCAACTGAACGAGGCGCCGCCACGCGATATCCATGGATGAGCCTTGCGCCAAGCGCAACGGCTTTTAGACGAGGGAGCAACACCATAGACCCCTTCCGCTCACACTCCATGCAGAGAAGATAAACAGAATAATGACATTCCAGATTCTTACCAGTTCTTCTAGCATCCTATCGCGCATTTCAAACATCAATCTGACGCCCCCTTTTTCAGGTTGTCTAGGAATTGCGGGGCATGAATTGCTTCCAAGGCCATCTCCCTCCAATTATGGAGCGCTCAAACTTAGGATTGGCGAGACCCAGACACCTCCTATTTATTTTCGGTCATGATGCGCTGGATCGCCGATTTTTTTTCGCAAGAGAGATCTCTCAAGTATCCCTACAATAGCCATACATTAAATGGTAAGTAAAATTCCCGGCGAACGGACCTCGAAATGCTGAAACATCCCTTCCGATATCAGCCTCAAGGTTTTCCAAAGACATCCAACATCATATTGTTCTTACTTCAGACGTCTTTCCAATGTTGAGAATTATAACCCAGAGCGTCGTATCAACTACGAGCTCACCGCCAGTCCACCAGACAGCGAGAGACTTTTCAGCATCCGCGAATCTCACCCCTCGCTGCGCTTGCGTGGTCTCATGAAACGGAAGTATCGCCAAAAAGGCATGAAGTCCGAGGCTCGGACGTGATCGACCCAACGGAATCGCTGGTACAGATAACGACCGACGCTGGCTCCAGATAGAGTTTCCGCACTGTCCGCACTGCCCCTCTAGTCCCGAAAAGCCTCACCTTTAGCCTCGAATAAGGGTTAGGGCTTCTTAGAATTTGCACTGGCTCTTCTGGATGTTTGGTGGAACGTGGAAGAAATCGTGGATCGCAATATCAGGGATCTGATAAGATCTCAAGTGGCCTGACTTGTCCATCCGATCTTACTCTAGGCTTTATGAAACACGAAACTGAGGAAAATCCCCAAAGTTTACCAAAGTTTGCCCATACTTTTTGCCCTCATTACCAGCCCCCGGGCCTCTCTGCAACTCACAGCTCATGCTTCAAATTCATCTGAATTCTTCAATTCTCTATCAAAATATGCCCGAACTTTCCGAGGCTCTGAAAAGAACGTCGACGTTTTGCGGGCGTACCTGCCCAACCCCCCAGGATCTGGAACTCTCATCGCTCGATCGTTATGCATTTTAGAACCATGTTCCCTGCTGCCATGCAACCCACCATCACCCCGATCCAGTAGCGGGCATCATCCTTTCAGGGTTTGGGCCGACGAGATGCACACCAACAGCAGCACAGATCCCAGGGAGATTCGTCAGATATCCGACAAGAGAACCTTCCTGCTGGGACAGAATCCTACTTGTGCGGACGGGCCAATCTCCCTTCCGCTGCACGCGTGAAATGCGCTCATGCACCCTCCAGGCGTAGGGACGACCAATCCACAATGCGCCGAGAACGGACATGGCTTGACAGCCCCTCTCGTATATGTAATTCTACCATTGGTCAGTTTTCGAGTTAGCAACCCATTAGTTGAGCAGGTCAGACTGGGGCCACTGGGCCAAGCTCGAAGCAACCTCCCTCTTTCGGGTTGTGGATCGCGCTTTGGATGGAAGGAGTAAAGAAACTTCCGCGCTTCCATAGAGGAGCCTTATAATTCGACGTTAGCAGCCGCCCAGTCCCACCCCGCCAGTAAGATTTTGGTCCAACCGGTTGGCACCCATTCCATGCTACCTCCTCGGAATTTCGGAAAATACCATGGCAAATATACCCTAACCACGATACCTTGTCATCGTGGCATTCAGGATTTTCTCCCTATTAACCAGTAAAAGCGTGAGGAAAGTGAAAATGAGTTCAACTTTAGGTTTTTACACTGGCTAGACTCAAGAAGCCAGGCATGCAGAAGCGTTTACTGCTAATGGAGCAAAGCTGGAGATAGTCTGAGGCATGCTGTCCACATCCGGTCACCGTTCCAAACCCCAAGCGAGAAAGCGTACCGCATTCCCGGTATTGAGAAAGGTTTGTATCACCTGCTCTATCAAGCTGTCAAGCGATCCTTATACGCGGGGTACTTTCAAACTAATCGAGGTTTCTTAAGGATTACTGGGGCTTTATCATCTACACAACCCCCACGTTTGACAAAGAGCCAAAAGGAGGAATTCATAAGTAGTAACGCTTCCTTTTAGTCTCTGCGTTTGATGCCCTTTGCTCACCTGTTCTGAACTTCTGTCCGACCTTGTCAAAAGGAGCATTTGCAGCGCAATCTTAGGTCTAGATGATGCTTGGCTTGCATTGTTCCTCCCCCTCCCTCGACCCTTGTTCAATACTGCACGTCACTCCCAAGTTGATGCAGTTAGGAAGAAGACTTCCTTCCATCCATGTAGCATTTCCTCTTCCGTCTTCACCCGTATTATACATACGTCGGTTATGTAACGCGGCATAGATATTAAACTCAAGACAAACGACTTATCTCTCTGAACCGCTACCAACAACTCTCTACAGCCCCACCTCAAGATGTATTCGCTGACCCCACATCCTTGGCCCACATATTTAGATTCAGATCTTCTTCTATTTTAATATGTGCGGGTTTATTTCCGCGTAATGCTATGAACCGATCTGGCGATCTCTGTTAGCAGGTCCCAGGGGGAGGCTTCGAGGATCAGCTTCCCTGCCTTAACGTCGCTCGGCACATGCTTTAGGTCACATCAAACGAAGGTTCAATGCTCATCTATCACCAAGATGTCCCATGTCTGTACCACCTACGGTTGTATCAATTTTCCGAAACAAGATACTCGTATGAACCGTTTCGGTAGGGATGTGCCCCATCCTTCGTTCCATGCCCCCAGAACTCCTCCTGGTCATTGCTGGAGAGCATGGAGCATCCATCTGTCAGAAGTTTTGATCGAACGTACTTGAGCCAATCAATCAAAATAGCGCTAAGTCGGCACCTACAATTAGCTGTCCTGTGCGCTCAGCGAAGTACTTGAGCGAGCAGTCGAGGGGTCAGGGAGAAATGACGTGCCAATAATCCGTGAGCCGTCCTTCCCTCCCGCTGTCCGGGACTCTTTGATGGATCGCAAACAGGTGCGTTTCTCGTCACATCTCACAAATAGTGGCAGACGTCTTCCGCGAGGGGCAAGAAAAGCTCCTGTTCTTAAAGCCTCCCAGGCAAATGTTGCCCTCGGAATCGAACAACGAAGCATCCGCGGGTGCTTTGCCCTGTTTTGCAAGCCTTGAGCTTCTTCGAATGAGTTTATTCACGCCTCCAGGCAATTCCTTCCCCAACTCGATGCGATTGCGGCAAGGCAGACCAGATCTTGCCGTCCCGCAGGCCCAATAATGCAACCCAGTGGCTTGCAACCCAGACATCTGACGGTCTGAGCCTCGGCTCGTCGGGTTCGATTTCGTTGGGCATGATCTTGATCGGCGGCAGAAAGGCCTGAGCTTTAAGACATATTCGCTGCAATCCTCTGGATAGTGGACACCCAAAGTCCTCCAATCTGCCTAGCTCCCCAGATCTTGCACTCTCCAGCACTGGACACAACATACGACTTTTTTTTTTTTTTGCAAACCCCCGCCTTTCCCCCCCCCCACGTGGATGGATCTTTCCTCTTGTCCTCACGTTTCCAGTTGCCGCATTAAGTATGCCTTTTAAGTTTCTTCTTCCTGAGCTACTTGTTTTTCCCGTCGAGCCTTAAGCACAGTCGTCACATCCTTCATCTCCTCCCCGCGTCCCTTTTCTTTTGCAAGACGTACAGAAGCTCGTTTACACCGTCCATTTTCTCGGACCCCCATCCCCGTCGCCGCAGGTACCTCAGTGATGTAGCCCGGCGGCCCTATCATATCGCCATCTTTCTACCGCGTGCCTTTGCTTCTTTTGCAGCAGCACCATCGCTACTCTCCTCTCTTGATTCGCGAGCTGCCAGATCGTCGATCTAGATTTTGCCGAAGGCGGCGCCACGCCCATGGTTCCAAACAAACTCTGCTTCAATCTTTTGCTTCCTTTTTCCGCTCGTCAATTATCGTCATAAAGAGCATCATGTAAGCCACGTGTGGGCGCCAGCCGCAGCGTACCGCGAAGAGGAACCCCTCTGGTCCCTTATCGAACGGGTCATCGTAAGTTTTTCTGCCAGCTTTGAGCCGGTTACTGCAGTTGCACAACGGAGAATCTGATATCCAGACTGCTGGGAATGACAGTCTGATCAAAAACAACGAACGATGTTTGGCACCGGCTTTCTAAACCGTTTTCAAAGTGGTATTTTCCATCCCACACAAGATAAAGCCGGGAAGCTAAGATCTAAGATCGTTGATCCATCGCCTTCCCCGGAAGCGGCATTCCTCAGACCCGCAAAGCCATGAAAGGTGTGGATAGTCAAGCACACACGGCCAGCGCCTTGCAGAGGGCGAATAGAGGCTATCTTGGATAGAGATAAAGATCTGAGACCGTGGCGCGGAAACGAAAACGGGATGTCGTGATGGACAATCTTGTTTAACAATGGAGCAACATTGTCCGTAATATATTCATAAAGTACAGTACAGTGGCTTTCCCGTTGTTTGGGACGGGTTCATCCCGTGTTCTCTGGATCTTCTTACCGTCTTTGGTGCTATTGGCTGCCTTTTACTTTAGTTACGAGTCAGGCAAGGCTTCCACTAGTGCCTTGGGATCGAATAATCTACAAGATCGAGAGCCACAAACTCTGGGCTTCATCCACAATAGCCACTGAAGTCACCTTGAACAGCCTTTTGCTTCTTGTCATCGGTCTGTAAGCATTTGGCGATATGCAATACCGCGGTAACCGCCATGCCGAACTACCGAAGTTTCATTGTATTTCACATTGCTTTTGTTTGATCTACTTCCCGCTTCCACAGCATTGTCTCTAAGTAATCGACAAGCTTTCGGCTTCTGTATTTCCCTGCACATCGGCCGTTTTTGTCCCACCCCAGGGGATTGTAGGTACCAAAGTCTCTTTGCACATCGTTTACAAAGCATGTATGGGGTCTCATCTATTTAAAAAAGATTTACATCCTGATTCTTCCGCACATCGGCCAAGCCCCCCCACCTCGGCCAGGCAGCCATTAAGCCATATCGCTAAATCAAGAACTTGTCCAGCGACAAGCTTCACCCTCGCGCGGCTGTCTCACCATTCCACGCCACGCTCTGCCCGACTTTCCCAAAGGTTTCGTCTCACTGCCAGATATGGTATCTTCAGTCACATCTGTCTCATACTATGGTACTCGGCGTAATAATTCCAAAACATTTTCTGGAATATTCTGCTCTGACAGGGGAATCCGCCAATAGCGCTCTTGGATTTTGCTAATATACTACCTCTTAAGGTAAAGCAGAAATTTTATGTCTTGGAATTATTAGGCCTGCTACGAAGTACACCACCACTTAGCATGCCGCTTACGTATGCTACTTACTATACCCCCCCTTAATAAACGTTAAATCCTCAAGATTTGTGGGGTGAGGCGCCAAAGGACTACTCTGAGTGGCAGAAGAGCCCTGTCATCCTCTTTGCACAGGCCAGAATTTGGTCTGTTATAAAGTCCGGGGTGGCTGTAGAAGGTTCTAGAGAGGCGCTGCTCCCTCGTCGATGGCTAAAACTGAAGGTTTTCACTGGGTAGACACCCTGGAAAGTGATCCACACAGTTGCCTTTTTTGATGCGATTTAACATTTATTAAGGGGGGGGTATAGTAATGTAGCGGGACATGGAGTCGGTACGTCTCTGTGGCTTCGACTTAGCACAGACGGGTGCGGTCGATTCCCGGGTTCCCCGTACCGGTTATCGTGGGACTAAGACTGTCTCATCTCGGCGATCGCCCTCATTGCAGAGCGCTAAGCTTCCCCCGCCTAAGACGCTACCGCCAAAACCCGTCCGAGATCTCCAACTTTAGGGTTAAGGTTCTCCCAAGGCGGCTTCACATCTCCACTTCACCCTGCGGGAGCCTTTCGCCCAGTGCCACGTCTCCCAGCTCTGGAAAAAGCCCTGCAGATCACAATCTAGCAAAGAATCTTTTCCGTCCTTCGCTCTCCACTATTGCCGCCTTCTCTTGGTAGCGGTAGTTCTCCGTCCTCTCCGCCCACCTCCACATGTTTTCTTCAAGTGGGGAAATTCGGGAATAAGACTCGTTTGTGAGGACCACCAGATTTACATCGAAGATGTTGAAGAATCAGATCTCAGGCTAGTCTGAGTCAGCACGCATCAATGAGACCTGGCTCTGCAATTGAAGCAACGAAATCTTGTAGAAGCTTTCGGCGACGGAGTTCTGTGTTCGTAGGTAAAGAATTGAGTTGCAATTGGATTTTAGTTTTGAATGTGTTGATGGAGGTTGGAAGGGAGGAAAAGGGGCTCGCTTAGATGCTTGTTTTCTGGTCCGAGTAAACCCTGTTGGAGGGATTAATTTACAGGCTTCATCAATGCTCACATACGTTTGAATTTGTTATACACCATAATGATTCCCGAGTATTCAGAAGCCGCTGGTCGTTCGGGAAATTAAGTAAATTGCATCTATGAACCTATAAATGTACCTGGACGTAGTTTGTTACAAAATAAAACCCTTAGGGAGAATACGCAAACGTAATAATTTTTGTGATATCAAGTACTACATAGTACTTACAAGTGGACTACAAGTACAACACAACCTAACCGAAGCAAAAAGATACTTTCAAATCTCATGCATTGCAGCCCAACTTTGCTAAATGCTGCGCACCCTTGGTCAAACCGGGCGAGAGTCAGATTAGCATTCGAAACACTGTCCTAATAGGCTCTGGCTGTTCTTATTGCTTACTTATAATGTCACCTGCATTTCCGGACAGTCTTAGTTTCTCTATTTTCCATAGTTCCCCCAAGTGAAGAATCCCATCTTCACTTCAAACTGAGGTCAATCCTCATTCTCGTCTCGAGCTGCCGTACTCGACGTCAGACTCTCAAAAAAAAAACTATCAATGAGTAGGCCATTTGTCTAAGTCCCGTTTATTCCCTTCATATGTCCATACTAATGTCAACCCGACATTTGCCACCCGCAACCCTACCTCTTTTCGTTACCCCGCTTAAAACCAAGTTATTGCATCTCAAATCCTTCCAGCCCACTTCATAATTTCCCAAAAATCCCTCATTCGATTTATCACTCTCAACTCAGCCAAACACAATGAGAGCATCGCATCGATTGAGGAGGTGCCAGGTACCATGCATGCTCATCCACGTTCTTCATTTCCCCGATCAGCTTTCTAACTTCTCCATCCCAGTTCCCAATTTTCCCTGCTCTATTCACTGCATCATAGTTACTATTCCTCATTCATCAAATCGATCGCCATGACCACTCTCAACACTGCGATTTACCATGCCGACTTAGTTTTGCTTGAAAATCCATTCTCTTTCTCAAGGTACGAACTTTTCTCACACTCCCAGCCTCTCCTGAGCTAACTACCAATAGCACCGCTTCAATTTCCCACTCACCCTCTTGTTGAGTACCTCCATTTCTTCTTTGCGTGCTCAAAGGAGAAGAAAGTTATGAATAAAAAGCTCGCAACTTCAAAATAATAGCTTCTCCCTCAACGCTAACTTCTCTTAACCCCCCATCCCCTCTCTTCCCTTCGTCCTCTTCCCTTCCACATTCCCCTTGCTCTCGCTCAAAACACTCGACTCTATTATGTTATTCGCATATTGGAACTTTCGAGTGCTTCTATTCCTGCATTTTCAGAAAGGGGAAGCCTCGAGGAGCCTCGCTTAAAAGCGCCACTTGCAACGAAAAACTGGGTTGTTCCCTTTGTTGATTGGAACCCAAACAATGCTGCTCTAATGAAACTGGCTTGAACTTCCGGATTATACTTGCTTTGCCAGGTTGTGCCTTCAGTCCATTCCCTTTCTAGAAGCGCAACTGAAAAGAAAGAGGAAGGCTGGCGTAACCGGACGAAGAACTCAGTCATGAGACAAAAACACTTGAATGCAGGATCTTTTGAAAAGCATCAAAGTGTCAAAGATATAAGTGCCTGTTGCGCGCCTTTATTTTTGCAAGGCCTAATGTTCTAAAGAGAGATCCAGGGCTAGACTGTTATTCACCCTGAACCTAGTTACCTAGTAATTTTCTCGCTGCCAAAACTCTCTTGAAAACAAAGTGAAGGGGCTTAAACACGAAAACTAGGCTTCAAATGATAACTGGAAGTGGCCAATTGCTTTTCCCCTCTCTGTTTCTGAGGCCACAGGGATCACATAGAGTAAGTCATCGTAATGGAAGTGAGAGGTGAGGCAACCGAGCAATCTTTGATGCAAAGGAGAGCCAAATACGAATATGCATTGCTGACTGCATCATTCAATAGAAAAAGACCGCGAATTAGGCACCAGAATAGATATCTATAGGAAGGAAAGATAAAATGAGAGCAGTGAAAAGGGCTAATAGTCTTGCTCACCGCTCTTCTTTAATTTTCTTCTACTTTGAACAAGTGAAGGAAGAAATGGATACCCCTTGATAACATACCTACAATATGCAACAAAATCCTGCTTTTCAAAATGCGGTGTGTGTCAAAATCTGAACATTCTAAACTGCAATATGTAACAGAGAAGGCTGAGCAATTGGATGAAAAGAGAGCTCTCAAAGTGGACTCTTTTTGTTCACTGCATCTCCTGAACCAAGGATTTTGACGCCATTGACATAACTGCGATTTGCAACAAAGTCCTCTATTACACATCCAATGTGCGTCAAAATTTGAACACTCTAGACAGTCATATGCAACAGAGCTCAAGGAGGTGCAAGAGACAAGACAGATGCGAAACAACCAAGAGAAGGCACTTTGCCACTTATAGTACCTCTTGGCAGCCCCCTTTTGATGCAAATCGGCATAGCTGCGATTTGCAACAGATTTCTGTTTTTCTGATTGCGATGTGTGTCAAAAATCTGAACATACTAGGCATCGATGTGCAACAGAACCGTGAAAGCAAGTATCAAACACTAGATGAAATGGAGCACCAAAAGAGGGCATTTTGTTGCTCGTTGCACCTCCTTGATTTGACGTATCTGCGATTTGCAATAAAGTCCCCTTTTGGCAATTACGATATGCATCAAAATAAACGTACTGAGCTGCGATATGCAACAGAAGGAGGACTTAGAACTTGCGATGTGGGTCAAAACTTTAATATCCTGTATAGCGATATGCAACAGGAACAGTGAACCAAGGAACAGACACCAGACGAAAGTGGAACAACAAATGTAGAGTCTAGGCTGCGCAATGCACCTCCTAAACCATAAGTTTTGACACACATTGACCATGGTTCCGATATGCAACAAATTATTGTACATTATAGTATGATGTGCGTTAAAAACCAGCATCTGGGTTGTGATATGCAACAAGAGAAGAGTGATATAACTGCGATTTATAACAAATCCCTCTATTTCCATATGGAATGTGCGTCAAAAACCCAACATTCTGGAGAGCGTTAATGTAACAGAAAACAGTGAAACCAATATCCAAGTAAAGACAAAATGAAGTAACTAAAAGCAGAGTTTATCCCAACCGCAACTCGTACTTTTTGACGCAAATTAAAATAACCGCAATGTGTAACAAGAGGAGGACTTGGGACTTGCGATGTGCGTCAAAACTCGAATATCTAAACAGCGATATGTAAAGGAAGACTGAAGTAAAGTATCAAAGACAAGACGAAAGTAAAGCAACCAAAGGCAGAGTCTTGTTGGTTTTTGTATTTCACAAGCACTTCTTTTGATACACATCACCATCGTTCCGATATGTAACAAATGATTGTACGCTCATAGTGCGACGTTCATCAACAACAGTATCTGGGTTACGATGTGTAACAAGTGGACTTGCGATGTGCAGCAGAACACTTCGGTGTTGTAGATATGGAAGGAGATGCGTGTGGTAAGATGAGATGAAAGAGAACAGAACAAAAAAGAAGCAGGTTTGTATCTTACCAAAAGTAACATCTTAGAAATACAATGATATAGTAACCAGACTAAGGCAGAAAAATTTGAAGGCATATGCCTGAGGTAGCTCCACTGGAGCAGATGACAATGGGAAGCAGTGGGTAAGGAAATATAAAAATTAAGTAGACAGACTTCACCAAAGCAAAGCATAATCTTGCACAACATCTCAAACAATGAATCAATCATTTTAATTCCTCCTACAGCATTGCATTGCTGCAATTAAGCCAATCTTCACTCTACACTTACCCCTTTCACGCAACGTCCACCCTCATTTGTCATAATAGTGAAAAGCAGTAGCCACACAAACAAAGGAAAATGTGAATGTACAGTAAAATGACCGAATCCGACTCCGAGCCAAGGAAATAAAAGCTTGCTTGCTTGCTTGTACTCCAGCATCGGCCTTCACGTAAAAATTCTTGCCACCAGATGCAAAACAGGCGAGGGCCCAGCCTCCAGAAAGAAACATCAATCTCAGCTATCAACGAGCATAGAATCATCTCCTTTCGCGCCATCTTCCTTCTTCTGAACACCGCCGTTGCCATCACTGTAGTAACCAGCGCCAGCACCACCTTCTCGCTCCGTACCGATCAACCTGTACTCGCCATCCCCTCGGCGCTCGATGATGCCTTCTTCGAGGGCCCATCGAGCAAGCAACTTGTCAACGCCGAGCCTACCAGCTTCCCCCTTCTCCATGTGTCGGCCAACATGCTCCGTCCAATCATCCCAGCTACCTGCACCCTCGAAAACATTCGAGCAATCTGGCTTTGGGCATGCGGATCGTTGAGGTGGTTGTCGGCGGTGGACTAAGCACGACGCTTGCATCTCCTTGACATGTGTCTCCCACTCAAGTTGGAGCTTGCTGTCACCTTTTGCGATGGCCTTCTTGATAGCAAACGGGGCGTGCATACGGCGGAGATGTTGTGTAAAGAGATCCTTGCGGTTAAACTCGTTGCCTTTCCCCTCAACTGTGCTTTGTGGACACGATGAACAACGGTAGAACGTAAGGCAGAGATGTTGAGATGCAATATGCCGCTTCCATTCGTTCTTTGAGCCGAAAGTACTGGTGCAACCTGCAAAGGAGAATGCGCATGGGAATGGTCGGGTATGAGCAGCTGCGATATGCTTGCGGAGAGAGGAAGAGTCCTTAAATGGGGCGTGACTGCATAACGAACAGCGTGTGTCTTGTTTCGGACCTTGCTTTTGGATAGATCTCCGTGGCTTTGGCCGTGAGGCTGGGGAGTTGTATTCTGAGCTGTACATTTGGTCTTCGTTACCAGAGTCGCCCAGTTCTTGTGACGAAGCAGACTCTTCCCGCATTCCTGGAGAATCTTCAGATGCAATATGTGAATGATTCCGCTCACTAGCAGCTGGATCATGGCTGACGTGTCGGACGTGGCTCAGTGCCTTCAATTGTTCAGCAGCCTCGTGCATCTCCACGGAATCCTCAACATCATCTTTGTGATCGGGAATGCCGGGATGCCCAGGGTCTTGATAAACAACTGGTGGAACTGCATTTGATGTACCCATAATCAGAGACGGATCGTGCTGCATTGCCGGATCGTGCTGCATTGCCGGATCGTGTCGGATCATTACTGGAGTAGATGCTGCGGCTTGACGAGCCTCGAGGAGGATCTTTCCATCTTCTAGCTCTTTGAAGGTTGCCGCTTTGCCTAAGGGTGAGATACCACTGACAAGATGATGATACTCGGTGGTCATATTGTGAGAATTAACGTAACCCAGAAAAGCACAGGTGCGATCAGCAGCCAACACATTCCAAACAGCTATAGGCATCGATACTAGAAGGACTGTTGGTGGACCATTGAACATGCCTTCCACAGCAATTCTTGAGGCTGCCTGAGGGGTGTTGTGAAGCCATTGCTTAAAAGAAGCCATGTCTTGACTTGGTTCGCCTAAGAACGTTGTGCAGACGAGAGCTCTCGGTTCATCGAAGGTAAGATCTGGATTGAGATTGATCTTCACGTTATGATCGTTGTAATTGTTCCTCGAGAGATCATTTTCTGGAGAGTTCAACGGTGAGGCGATATGAGGAGAGTGTCCAGCAGGAGATAGAGCGATGCTATGCATCGAACTGGGTGTCAATGAGAAGCACACGGGCATTCTCTCATGGCCAGAAGCAGATTTGACAGCCCCATTGGTGAGCGGATGCTGGAAGATTCTGCTATGTTGCATAGCTATGAGCTCCTCATGCAGCCGTTGAACCGTGAAAGGACGGCCCATAGCTAACTTATTGAGCCCTTCAACCAAGTTGGAGGTAAACGACCTGACACCTGGATCTCTTGCAAGCTGATCTGGGGTATATGCGGCTATAGCTTGCTTGGTGCCGTACTTTCCAGCACTTGGGGCGTCGGCAACAGCACAGGAGTCGAGAAGGAGCAAGATATCAGACTGGGCGTCCTCAAGTTGCATTCTGACACCTTCCCACTTGAGTCTGGAAGAGTCTTCTCGAGAATTGCTATTTTCACATCAGCAAGGGCCATGAGGCTGAGCAAGGTTGTCATACCAAGCCCAGTACAAATTATGATCAGAGCCAACGAAGCCGTAGCCCGCGTAATAGACGATCAAGAGGTGATCAGGTCTTGCGAGTTCAATGAGTGGAGCCATTTGCATGGTGAGCTTGGAGATTGGGTTTGGGCAACTGGGTATGCTCCATGACTCGGTACGGTAATTGAAACGCTCACGGAAGACTTTCTGGAGGGCCAACAGGTCTGGCTCGACGGTCAAATCGTCTTCCCATCGCAATAGAAGGACCGAGACGCTCGTATATATAGATCGATTGGCTTGCGCATAGATGAGCATCGCCGCGTCTTGCAGATGTCGGGCAAAGGACTCGAAGTCGGTGCGCTCGGGAGGGGGGGCAGCATCTTGGACGGGTGGCAGAGACTGGTAGTTGTACTGAATCTGTGGTGACTATTCGTCCGGTCAGTCTGCAGATCGAATATGAACCACCTTGGGAGCCTTACCTGCTCGTGAAGTGGTTTTTCAGCGACCTTGGGCGCGAGACGACGTTTCTTATTGGAAGGCTCCATAGTCGCGAGGCCGACACAACGGGTCTCGCAGACGGGGAATTGGAAACAGTCGAGAGACAGGCGATTGCGCTCAATATCAAGATGAGGCCGTGGCGATGATTGGGTCTTGGGTGGTTGTGGTGATGATGGACGAAGGTTGAGGGTTTTGCAAGGCTCTGACCAGAGCTGGCTGGACAGCCTCGATTCTCGCCAGTCAAGGCTGTGGGCTATCCTCGCTGGGCCGGCAGATTGCTGGCTGCTACGGAAGGCGATAAGACCGCCTAGTCCCAGCTGGTGCAGCGCATAACCTTATTTGGTTTGAGTTGATTTGATTTTTAGCTGCATAAAGTGCTTATCGGCAGCCATAGCAACACGTGACAGGAGCCTAAGCTATGCCCAAAATAGGATTCGATGACAAACAAGGCGAGAAGCGAGGCCGACAGCCGAACAAGAAAGCACTTCTTCATTTCATCCGATCTTACCTCGCATGATAGCTTTGTACTTCGTAGATGTCCTTCCTTAATGCTTATCTTGAGTTTGTTCAATTCATAATGAGCATTTAGCGTCTTCAAGGAATTTATTCAGACTCTTCGATTTCAAGGACCCTCCACCAGCCATTTCTCCCCACTTCAGCCCACATCCTGGACAGATCCACGATGCATTTGTGGTGGTCATGAATCAAACGGGTTTCACACATACCGGGAGCATGGTTCCATGACTTTGCCTCGCATAGGAAGGTATGAAGTTCTCGGCTGAGCGGCAGCCAGTTATGTCTCTCAAGGCCTCTGTCGTAGCGCCTTGCCACAGCTCAGCTGAAAGCCACAGCAGACCAGCTGTGTGCGAGCACGGGACAGGCAATGCGGCGACGTATTGGCCATTCCAATCTTCTCAATTTCCACATGCAGCAAACATTCTGGTAGCCTCTCAAAACTTCATTCCTTGCGCAAGGTTTTTCAGTCAGCCTCTCCCTTTCACAGTTGAGTAATTGTCAGCCCTCCCATCTCCTATAATCCTTCCTCAGCCTCATTCGATGTGATCTGCGCGCTTTGGCCTCTTCATAGCCTTCTCAGAATGAAAAATATTCCAGCAATTCGTTCCAACTACTCCCTTTGGCGTGCCGAGGATTTTTTGTTTCAAATTGACATTGTGGTCCTTGGCGTATATACAACTGGGTAGTGTCACGGCCGAGCCTGTCACGTTTTCTGCTTTCATCCAATATTGCCTCCTTTTCGGCTATCTTTTGCTTTGGTCCGAAGTTGTCTTTTTCATCCTCAGATTTAAAGTATCCACCAACAACTCAATGTTCCATCTGAGACTGGGACATTCTGTTCAGCCCCCCTTCATACATGCCGAGGAGTAATCCTGGGTCGCTGTGTGGCACCGCAGATAGATTCGTATTCATGACAGTCAAGGTCGAAATTTCCCGCTCCGTATATGTAATTCCGCGATAAGGAGTTTTCCAGCTCCAAGTTTCGACAATTTCTCGGGCGGCATCGTAAGACTCGGGGAAGAGGACCGAGAGGATCATCTCAATGGTTTGCTTGATGATTGCAGCATCTTGTCCAAACTTATTATTTGCTTGGAATTTATGTCGACCGCAATGGTTTCGTTTGTGAGACACGGAATTTGTTGTGAGTTTCCGTCTTCCCTATTAGAAAATTAGATTTAATATTGTAAGCATCACAATCGAGAATTTACCGACGCATGTCTATGTGATGAACGCCCACGTTTTAGTTCAGTTGGGTACATCTGGCCAAATCCTTCTCGTAAAATTCAGAAGCTCTAGAACCTAGCCACCATCTTCTTCAGACCAGTGCTGCAGAACTTTTGTAACGGATATTGTATACGGATGATCACCACCCAAAGAAGTGTTGAAGAGCTCAACAGACTCAGCGAGTAAGTCTAAAGCTTCCTTATTACGTCCTTGACCTCGCCAGATCCAGGCCAAATTGTTTGAGCAAATGATAGTATCTTCATGCTTATTGCCTCGAGTCCTCTCACTTATCTCTTTTGCATTGAATTGTAGCGCCTCAGCTTCGTCATATCTTCGCTGACTCCGGTAAGTTGAAGCCAAATTACACATATGCGTCACCGTTTCTTGGTGTTCCGGGCCTAGAGTTCTCTTGGATCTGTCGATTAACTCAAGAAGTAACATCACTGCATCGTCTAATCGCCCCGTATTTTTGTATGCCAAAGCCAGGTTTGACATACTTGCTAGAGTATTTGAATGGTCTGGACCACAAATTCTATTTGCCATCTCTGTCGTCCTAAGTGATAACTCCTCAACATCTTCCCATGCATGTAAGTTCCGATATGTTGCTCCCAGGTTGATCATGGCTGCTAATGTTTTCGGGTGTTCAGCCCCAAGAAGCCTTGTCAAGGTCTGGATAGTATGACAGAACATGTCTTCTGCCTTCTCATAGCTTCCTAGACGTCGGTAATTAGACGCAAGGGCAGCTTTACAGGTCAGCGTGGCCAGGTGCTCTTCGCCCAGTTCCTTGCTCGATATATCTGTTGCTCTCAGAAGCAATAATTCGGCATCCTTCCATTTTGATTGAGTCTGATACGTCAGAGCTAAGTTGCCCATGCTGTCCACAACTTGACGATGGCTTTCCCCTAGTAACTTGATCCTAGTCTTCATGACATGTTCCTCCATTTTCTCGGCCTCAGTCAACAGCTTCCCTTGGTCCCGGTACGTCGCGGCCAAGCTGGCCATCCCAACAAGCGTTAAAGCGTTCTCGTCGCCTAGCTTCCCTTTTGCGGTGTTCAGGACGAACAGAGATAGCTTTTCAGCTTCCGAAAACTTCCCCAGGTGCCCTAATGTCAATGACAAACTTGCCATAATATTCAACGTTAGAGGGTGCTCATCTCCTAAAACTTGAGTTCTTATTTTCAGAACTTGGCGCTCAAGGTGTTCAGCTTCTTTCCACTTCCCTTGATCCCGATACGTTGAAGCTAGATTGGCCATGCTACTCAACGTTTCTGGATGCTCTAAACCCTGCACTTCAGTTGTCGCTTTTACCACTGTAAAAGCGATGTCTTCAGACTTTCTTAGCTCTCCCTGTCCTCGGTATGTCGACGCCAAGCTATCCATTGCTGTCAGCGTTGATGGATGCAGCTCACCGAGTAGCCGTTTTGAGGCTTGGAACACTTGGAGTCCTAGATGTTCGGCAGGTTGCCACTGTGACTGCTTTTGGTACGTCACCACCAAGTTGGCCATACTCATCAGAGTGTGCGGGTGGTTCTCCCCCAAGACCTCTTTTCTTGCCTGCAACACCTCCAGCTCCAGCTCCTTTGCCTCGGTTAATCTCCCCTGATCTCGATATATTGTGGCTAAATCTGCCATGAAGGCCAACTTCGAGGGATGCTTTTCACCAAGAAGACGTTTGCTTGCATCAATGACCCAAAGCTCTAGCTTCTCAGCCTCTTCCCAGCGCGCTTGAATTCGATATGTGAACGCCAAATTATTGACACAGGCTAATGTTGCCGGATGGTCAGTACCGAAAACTATCTCGTGAAGTTTTCTAGCCTTTAGCTCCAATTCTTCTGCTGCTTCTGATAATCCTTGACTTCGATATGTCGACGCAAGATTCATGATGCTGGTTAGGGTGTAAGGATGCCGTTCTCCCAGTACACGTTTTGAAGTTTCCATTACCTGACACTCAAGTATCTCGGCTTCCTTCAAACGTCCTAGATTACTGTAGACAACCGCTAAGTTTCCCTTGGCCGCCAGGCTGTCTGGATGCTCAGGTCCTAGCATCTTTGTTATAGTATTTTTTGCTTCCTCGAGCATCTTTGCCGCCTTCTTCCATTCACCTTGACTAGAAAGTATAGACGCCACTTGTGCCAAACCTGCTATAGTGGAAAGATGAGCTGTGCCCAGAGTTCGCTTCATAGTGTCTAATCCTTGGATTGCCAGCTCAGCGGCCTCATTCCATCGTCCCTGGAGTAGATGAATAGATGATAATGTCATCATAGAGTTAATGGCAGACTGAGTATTTATGCCATTCATTCTCTTACTCTTCTTGATAATATCGGAGTAGATATTCTCTGCCATTGTCCATTTCCCCTGCTCACGATATATCGTTCCAAGCTGGGCCTCGAGAATTAGTATGAGGCTGCTCTCGACGCTCAAAGCGTTCTCCAGATCATTTATTTCCCGAATTATGATCGACAAGGCCGTTTCTAGTATCCCATTTTCGACATAATGATGAAAGAATCGGATGGGCAATACAAGGCCAGATTCAGCCAAAGATCCGTAGAGGTTTCCAACAGACATGACTTCCGTGGACATTTCGATTTGATTCAATGCATTGTCACTATATTCCTGACTTCTGCCGCTTTTTTGCAGTAGCTTCATGGATTTTATGTCGCTTCTTGCCGTTCCAAATCCCAGATGGTAGCAAATTGAGAGTTGGAAAGCTAGGTTCCTAACATATTCTGCTGGAAGAGATTCTGAATTCGCCCCCTCGATTTGGTCTTCCATCGTTTTAGTCATGCAGATCCGCACACGATAGTCAGTTTTGTAGAGTGACCCCAGACATGGTATGATCTGTGAAATTATTAGGATCAGAAAAGCTGTAAAATGTCTGATTTACCTCAAAATGAAGATCAGATGGCTGGAAGGGTATATGTTCCATCTTAGACAGGTTTGGCGGTGTGCTTCAACAATGTCAGATTGAGCTTGTCAAAAACGAGATAATAATACCCACTGACTGGCTTGCAGAAGATCTAGAAGCTCGTTGATTCCAGCTGCTCTGCCATGTGGATCCCTCACCAACGATTTGCTGAAGAAAGTTTCCAGTTTTCTCTTCTCTCCATCGATATCCTGTTCCTCTCCTAACAGAAGATGAGCAAGTTCCACCAACTTATCCTTTTGCTTCATGCATTTCAGGAAGCACAAATCATCATAGTCTTCATCTCTGATACAGAATTTTCTCTGGAACTGTTCTCGAATAGAAGACGGAATGGCCTTTGAGAGGACCCCTTCGAATAGGAACCAAAGACATAGCATCCCGAACGAGAATACATCCATCTTCTGGGCCGCAGCGGGCGTTTTCTTGGTAGTATAGTATTCTGGGGCTTCCCAAGGTGGTGACAAAGGCAACTCGATGAGATCATTTTCGTTGGCGTACCACGTCGAAAAGCCAAAATCTGCGACCTTTGCAGAGTATGCACCAGCTTGATCCCGGAAAACGAGGACATTTTGCGGCTTGATATCTCCATGAATGATCCCTACAGAAATTTAGCAGCTCCTATCAGATAAGTATGCAAGATCCTTACGATTGAAGTGCATGTCTCTGATTGCGCAGCCAATCTCCAAGCAGAGCTGTAACCTTGCTCGGAGACTCAGCCCTCTTCCGCTCTCCAATTTTGCGAAATGATTTAAGTCGCCAAAATGGCTCTTCTCGAAAACAAGAACCGGCCATAGCTTGTTGTTCAGCGGTGAGTAATCAACTGAATGTTCGCTGGAGTTTGAGTATTCTCTAGGAGCAACATCCCAACATATGCCCTGCAACTCAAGGATATTGGGATGTTTTGAGACTGCAGGGTGACGCAAGACGGTAATTTCCCCAATAAATTCCTGGAATATGACGCTTTCTGATACTCTGTACTTGTGCTCATCTGCAACGCGCTTGAATGCAAAGCTTGTCTCCAAGCTGACCAAAGCCTCCTGGATTTGGCTCGTACCACCGCTGCCAATAGGCTTTCTCTGTTCTTGCCAAGTAATAGGAAGAAACTCGATTTTCAACTTGCGAGCGACAGCGAGAAAAGATATCAAAGTATTGGGTCCATTATTGAAGCTTATGGTTCCGTTCAGCCCCTGACCGCTGAAAACAGTGAAAAGCGGCGGTCGAGAGAATACAGAGCAATTACTCTGTAACATTGCGCATCACGTTGAAGCTAGAAATATCGGAGAAGCGACAGGAGAAGAACGTCTTCGATTTGCGTTTGAGAAATATACGTCCAAGGTACAAAAGCGGTGTCTTTGAGCCAAAATGATGCTGCTGGATGATGGAGAGGGAAGAACTCGGACAGGCCAACCCGTGACGGGTCATTTGATTCCCGAAGTCAGCCTCCACTATCTCTGACCACCCAGCTACTGGGCGAAATGGTGCAACACCTGCCTTGATCCTGCGTGCCACGTAGCAATGTCAGCCTGGACGGGTAAATGTAGCTGTATGACGGCCTTAGGCTCCAACACTTAGTACAGTAATCCTTGTGTAACACCAATTTTACATCTCGAACGATCTTCATAAAGTCATGCTTCCAGTTCCGAAGCAACAATCAATACTTCTCCTTCCGGTGTAGCACGTCTACGCGAAACAGAGATATCGAGCCTGGCTGAAGCATCTGGGTGTCAAACACCGAGAAAAACGAAACGCCTACATAAATCGTCGGCTCTGAGATTCTCCTATTAGGTCTTAAGTTGATTGAAAACTACGAGTCGACGTCCTTGAGCTGATAGTTGATGAGTCACCTTTTCTACTTCGGGGCCTGATGAATCCGAAGGAGTAAATGGCAAGACGACAGAATGGACCTCAAAAACACAATCCAAGATCTAGGTCGCGCAAATATTGACGAACGCATATTCATCCCAGAGCAAATTTTGTTTCAGGTCGTGACGAAAGATGCCATCTCTCAGGCACTAAAGGGGTCAATAACCGAAGTGTACCTTATCCCCGAACTTACGGAGAAGATCTTAGTAAGGGGTCGTAAGATATTTGCGATTCTCATTCTGATCGATGAAGTTGCTCAAATTCCTGCCTTTAACGAGGCTGAGAGACTTCATGATCATAAGCTACCTTTCAATCTCAGCACTCTCACCGACAATATCGGGCTTCCAGAACGTTGTGCGAAATATTTCGAAAGACATCAATGGGAATTCACGGCGCCTATCTTTGAGCGAGGAGTTCTTCATAGGTCATTTGAGAAGAAAACAATCCTACCCTTCGTCCATAAAGACCCAAATCCAATAGGAGAAGGAGGATTTGGAAAAGTTTATCGTGTGTGGTTGGACAAAGAACATTGTCGTCCTGGTAGTGACTTTCCGTTAATTGTAAGATGCTGTCACCTACTGTACTACTAGTTTCTAATTTCGCATAGTTTGCCAAAAAGGAGATGGATGCAGCTCGTAGCCATAGGAAGGAGCTGAAGAATCTTTCCCTTCTCCATCAACTTGACCATCCAAATCTTGTCAAGCTACTAGCTTCATATACGCACGACAATACACATAATCTACTCTTCGAGTTGGCAGAGAACGGCGATCTCAACGATTTTCTAGGCATGGCCAATCGACATGAGAATTTTGAGGGTGACGACGTTTATTATATCGCCCTGGCCAACTTGTCATCCGGTCTCGAACATGTTCACAATTTTGCTGAGACAACACTTGAGCTGAACCTTATTGGTTGCCATCACGATTTGCGACCCCGAAATATCATACTGTCTGACAAAAACTTCATTCTCGCTGACTTTGGTCTTTCAAATTTCAAGGAAGCGGGCGAAAACTCGGCGACACCTTTCGACAGGGGGAGGGACGACTATCTTGCTCCTGAGTGCATGGATCTGGAAACATTTCAAAAGGGCACAGTACACAGGTCTAGTGATATATGGTCATTTGGCTGCATCATGGCAGAGATTTTAACCTTCATGGTGTACGGAGCCACCGGGATTAAGCAATTCCAAGAAGCTAGGAGATCCCGTAGTAGCAAAATGGGCCATAGTTATTTCTTTTGTAGCACCGAGCAGGCGAACAAGGGCGTGACGGACTGGCTGTCAAGGATGGAGGTGAATCTATCAAGAGCAGGCAAAAAGCTTCTAAGCCTTGTACGGGATATTCTGTCTCTAGAAGAGCAGAAGAGGCCAAAGGCGAAAGAAGTGTCCGCAAAGCTTCGGCTTGTCTCCTTAACAGAGCTTATCAACCAGATTCTACACTATTTTAGCCTCAACAAGGCTAGGTTAGATTCTCCGGAGATGCTTCTTGAAGAATGGAGGATTAGAGCATGGGCATATGCTCTTGACATACTCGAAACATCGCTTTCTGATGATGCATCCAAGTTTGAGGACATTTCAGACTTTACTGCTGCTCTCAATTACCTTCACAGTATGCGGAAGCACCTGAACTTATTGTCATCTCAAGATGGCGAGCATAAAGTTCTTGCACTGTCACCCCTACAGCATCTCAACAACAGCCTTGACAGTCTCCTCAGCCCAAGCCAGCAGCACAAGTCAGCAATCTACTTCAAGATATCTGTTATCGACAATAACATTTGGAGCGACTTGAATATCGCCGATGCTGACTTGGCGAACCTTTCTATGGAAAAATCTATCAGAGTACGGCTTCTTCTCAAGCATATGACGGAGTTGGTAATGGCGGAAAATAAGATGCAGGGACCCTTCTCAGAGATATCAACCCCAGTAATGATCGATGGCAATGCCCAGCTAGGCCATCATGATATTGGGCGCGTTCAAGACGGTAAATCGATAAGCACAGTTCTCGTTGAGTGGAGATCATATAGGCACCTTGACGCCAACGAAGAAAATAGTACAGAAATTTTCAATCGAGTTGGCGCATTAACTTCTCTGCTTCGTGAGAAGAAGCCTGATGACTTCCGGGCGCTAAACAGTCGTGGCTTCTTTCACGACGCTAAACGGCAGGCATTCGGTATCGTCTACGACCTCCCTGGCGATGGAAATCAAGATGGAGGTATTTTGCGTCGAGCTACATTACAGGACGTGATCGCTAAGACCTATAAGCGTGTTAGCCGTCTTCCCATCCTCGATGACAGATTTAATCTAGCATCCATGTTGGCAAAGTCAATCTCTGAGTTCCATGCTGTTGGGTGGCTTCACAAGAGCCTAATGACCTCAAATGTTGCCTTATTTTCAAAGAACACAGGACCAGAAGCCGTGCTTGATCAACCATTTATCATCGGCTTCAACCACAGCCGACCCAACGAAGAATTTGCATTTTCAGAAGGACTCCGTAATTCTGATTCAGAATATTACCATCACCCTCTATATCGAAGTCACATCGAAGGATATCGAGCTGGGTTTGATTATTACAGTCTGGGAATCATTCTCCTGCAGATCGGGCTTTGGAGGCCTATCAACGAGATAGCATCAGTTCCTCCAGAACAACTGCGAGAGCACGTTCTAAAAAAGTTGGTACCATTACTACCACAGAGCATGGGGATGCGTTTCTATGAGGCAACAAAGGCATGCATCGAAGGGATCAATGTACCCGAGTCTGGAAACAGTGAGAACGACAAGAAAAATCTCTTACTCAAGTTTGAGAAACTTGTTGTCAGTAAATTGTTCAGAATATTATAAATCTATACATTGTATTTAGCAGATTGTCCGTAGAAGGTTTCATCATGGGTCTCTTCTTCCCGTAAGTTTCTCAAAAGACAAAAGATCATTGAGCCAGTGATGCTCCAAAAATCTTGTACATCCCATGGTGATTACTGTGAAAGTAAGAGAAGCTAACACAAAGATCCAGAACTGTGAACTGATTATGAGATGTGTGCCGGGGCTTTGGGAGCTGGTCTCATTTGCCCGTAACTGAACAAGACTCGAGCTAAATATCGTCTTACATCGTCGGTCAGTGGTGCATCGAGTAAACAAACATCTGAAACTTACTGCAATGAGCGAGGCTGGAAGCAAAATGGTGGAGATAGTTGCCAGTGCTTTAACTGCCTTTGCATCCTTGTGACCTTGGAGGAGAAGGCTTGCCGCTGCGTCATTCTTGTCATTGATCTGAACGGTAATATCTCTGAGCGAAACCAAGCTGCTTTTCGTATCCGCACTAATTGTTCGAAGGGATTCGATTTTGCTGTATTCGATCAATTTGCAAAGCTATAGGAGCAACGGCATCAGAATGTCTCAACAACAAAGTTAGCAACATGCGGGCATACCAGATCTAATGTTCCTTGGAGTTTTTCGCTAGTTATAGCAATATTGTCCCGGTGACATCTGATCTCCGACGCATAGGCGGTGATGAGTGGAATAGCTTTCTGACCGCGAACACTGAGGTTCATTTGGCAGAGATTATTGCCATGGCTCTCTAGGTTATTTGCGATCTTAAAACATGATTTGAGAATTTGAGCTGTTGTCACAAGCTTATGCTTCAGCAATTGCATGTTCTGCAGGTCCAAGATCTCAATGGAGTGATTCTTGGTTGACAGTAACTCTCTCTGAGCAAAGCACACCTTATTGTCCTGTTCTTCGTTAGCGAGCGCATACTCAATAATGAAGATTTTTGATTGACTTACAAACTGAGTCCACTGGAAGTGAAGGTAATCAATATACCTTGCCCAGTTATCTACTGTCGCATGTAGCATTAAGGCGTGGATTATAAAGGAGTCATATCCAGTTCCAGAACCACATAGCTCTCGTTCTAGTAAGCCCCGAAGGCGTTCACGGTGGCCGGGTGATGACTCGATGATCAGCCAGCATGACTTAAAGCCCCGCATATCTAGCCTTTGATAGACACCAGTCTGTCGCATTGACCATGGATTACCGTGACCTCTCCCATTCTCCTCTATAAAGTGAAGTAGGTATGCCGTTTCTAAACCCAGTGAGGGATGTTTCGTACAAGCAGGATCAACTCACCATAGATACAATTACCATGCTCTACACCTGCCTCCCACGACTTATCTACCTCCAGACATTGGATGAAGATCCCCTCACTTTTGGGTAGTCCATCTCTAGTCTTCGCACCAAACTCGTGCAAGATCTTTGAGAACGGTCGGAAAACATGTTGAGAGGTGAGAATTTGTTGAAAGGCTTCTTGAGTAATTTGGAGTCGTCCCCAAGAGAACAATTGAGTAATTAGGCTTTGATTAGATAGTATCAGTTCTAACTCATCTCGAAGACCGAAGTGTCTTAACTCACAAGAACTCGCTCCCCCACCTGTCGTCACGACTCTGCAATAGGAGATTTAGCACAGCACTCGAACTATAGGAGCCCACAATTCAACTAGCCATCTACAAAGGGAATAAGTACCGTGCTCAAAGCCAGCTGTACTTCCAAGTCTTTGGTACTATTTATTATTCTGGTGTCGGCGACATGATCTTGGGACTCTGCAAGATGTTAGTTAGACTCTATGCTTTTGATGCGAGAACATCGGTTATACCATTGCTGCTGAATATGCCCACGACTTGAATATCAATTCTGTCAGCCTCGAACAACCGTCTTGAGTCATAACATAAGAGCTGTTTCCACAACGTATCGCTGGAGTGACTGGTTTCATCTGCTGTGCCTGAGGAAGCATCGTCCGTTGTTGCAACTCGATGCGACCGGTCCTTATCAGTAACAAGCTTCATCTTGAGCCCTTCTATGTATTTTGAGCTCAGTTAATATTAATTTTCTGAAATGAAAACATCTCATACGTTAGATAAGTGGTATTTATTTGCCATGCCGACTACATCGTTGGCCACTAAACGATCAGGAGCTATTTTGAGGTCTGAAGTGAGCTGACCTTGAGTAAGTCGTTGCTGCCACGTTCTCCATGCGTCTGTGCCCAAGTGGCGTTCAAGACCCATAATCCTGGGATCAGAGCTGCTGCAGCAGAGGCCTCGACATCCAGTAATATGCCGAGATTCATTATAACAAGCAATAAGGCTCTTCCCCAAGCCATCTTCAAAGGTCCGAAGCGAATGACATGGTGACACGTGTCTCTGTGCATCAGTTAGACACAGCCTTGCTTGTGAGCAGTTGCTTTGCTTGCGGGTTAATAACCGTGAAAGGGTGCTAGATTCGTTCTTGATCATCTTGACAGATAGACCGAGAAACACAGCCCTCTTACAACATCCTTCAAAAGTTTTGGGGGAAACCCAGCCTATGCAGTGATACCCATATATATTCCTCAAAACCTCGTCTCGACGACATATTTGATGAAATTTTTCTTGATACGAAACCTGAATCAGAGAAAATAATACTAGCAACTACAACGTTGTCTGACATCATGGTGAGACAGCCTATTGAAGACCGGTACATCGATAAGAGCCAATTGTCCGACCTCTTGACTAAGCTTTTTGGAAGTAAATGGTCATTTGAGGTACTGTTAGTCGAGATTCGGCTACGTAAACTATGGTAACACGGAATAGATCCAAGGTGAATGGTTGGTCTTGGAGGTCCCTGAAGAAGTGAGCCAGGTATGTGTTACTGTCAAAATTTGAAGAAGCACTGAATTCCTGATAGTTTAGGATGAGATAAACAAGCTGCAGGAAGAGTACAAGAAAACCCACTAGTTCAGCCTCTACGAAGTGGGAAATGATTTTTCGACGGGTATTGTTGTAAAGCTGTGAGATGGAGAATGCGGGAAGAACCTTTAGTCGTTCACTCGTTCACTCGTTGCGAGGCTGCAGGGCGCAATTGAGATGTGGCATTTCCAGGCAGTAGCAGCGAACGTGCACAAAGTTCAAGGGGAAGTTTAGCGAATGGTCGTGATGTGCAGCGCTCTAGGCGACGCGTACTTGCTTGTTATCGCTAAAATCCTAGGCTTCGAACGTCTATCTTGAGCTCCCTACTATCCCATTCGAGCGCTAGACTCTTGCTCAGGGGGACCTGACGAACCTCGGACAATGAGCCGAACCTTTATTTACTCTTCCTCACGAGCATCCTAATGGGTAATGTGCAACGGAAAGATACTTCTTCATCTCTCACGAGAAGCTGTGTTCCAAAAACCTGCTTCCAACAATCCGTTAGGAGCAGGTCAGGTAACAGTTGTCAAGTAGCAAAAACACAAGCTCGAGCGAACTTTATGCTCCTTGCCCTAAGACGGGGAGGAAAGAAGAGAGATTTTGGGGAGAGAATGGGTTTATATGGATGCGCTGAAAGGCAGCAATTGCAGGTGACTCGATTTGAAGGAGCTGTTGTCTGTTCGTGATGAGTTGATCGCGAGGTGCTGCGCCACTGAGTTGCTCGGGTGAGTTGACTGAGCCAAGTGAGCCGAGGATCATTAACACCTGATCAAGCAAGCGAAAGAGCGAAGCTTGAATTTGCCAAACTGACTCTGTACTCTAGGGAAGCAGATAATTTTTCTTGTTTGCCTTGATGAACAAACTTTCAACGTTGTTGATTGTGTGGATAGTAAAGCTCAAAATAACTTGGCGTTGATGCTTGACAAACAATAGCTGATTTTTAGGAACGAATCCAAGATTGTGACTTGACAGAGACGTAGAGGCCTGGCCATTGAAACTATTTTTCAACTGTAAATTTGTAGCAGACTACACTCGTGCTTCATTGCTTGAAGACTGACCCCACCAGAGCTAAATTATGCTCAAGAGATCAGGCTGACAGAGTTATCTTGATATCAAACATGGACTACTGAGCATTAAAAATCTCATGAAAGAGCAAATTAATGCCATGCAATTACACCTGTTAAGCCACTTAGCTCAAATGTCTCTCAAACCGGGGCGTGCCCAGAGTTAATTAAGGATTACTCTTGGAAAAAGGCGAGCTTCCAGCATTTCTGGGACCTTGACCTTGTCCAAATTACACTTGAGCATTTATTATGAGCTGGATGTTCAATGGAAAACTTATTCTGCTGGTATTGCGGGAGGTCAAGGTTTTCATTGATTCCGAGTCCTACCGACCAACGCTAGAATTCACTTAGACCACTTGGAAAAAGCCGCTTAAGGCGCTGTATAATGGTAAAGAAGAATTCGAGGAATAATCATAATTCTTTTATTTATCTGCTTCTATTCCCTGAACTGTGATTTCAGCTCCCGAAGGGGCTGGATCTTCGAAGTGTTCGCAAAAGGGGGGCGGGGTAAATACGCGAGCTTACCCCTTTTTCGGCACACGGGCCGAACTTCAACCAACCGGGTCGAGTTTCATGTTAGGATTTTAGGATGCGTATGAATAAGAAAACACTACCGAAGCTCTAGACTTGTAGATCAAGAACAAGTATGAATTTCAGATCTTCTTGGGCGGGGTATCTATGAACTTTATTAACTAATCCTCATTGTCGCAATCGGCAAAAATCTCGTCCAACAACGAGCAAACATGAGATATTGAAGCCTTATCAGACTTGAATACAGAGTTTGTAGCATACCACCACGCCACATCCATTTTAACCTTAAAGATCGACCTCTCATAATCAACCATGATTGTGTTTGGCGGCAGATCGTCTGCCAATCCCAAAATGGCGTAGATTCTATCATGAGGATCACAAGATTTCGACTTCTTGCATGTTTCCAGCAACTGAAGCAGTGTGCGTCGCAAGTATTTCCCGGTCGAAGTTGAAATCCGACTTCTGGATATATTCATGCCGGGACCATTGGCGATTCTATCAAGAGAGCGTTGAATTGATGGGGGAAGAAGCAAATAAGGCGGTCTTTTGAGCTCGGCAAGTCCGGCGATTCTTGAAATGGCTTTGTCGAAGCGCACTCCATCCATATAGTCCCACCCGTATTGCACAATAATCTGAGTCGCTAGGAGATACTCCTGGACGATCCAGATCCTATTCCAGTAGGTTCGTTCGACCAGCGCTGCGATCCCCTCCCATGGGCCGGCGAGCTCAGAAGCTCCAGCCATTCTGCTCAACCACGCCAATTGCCTTTCTTTGACCAAAAGAGCTTCCGAGTCCTCGGAGAGTTCATCCGCGACCATCGGCAAGAGCGGAAGTTCCTCGAACCCGTCGAACTTGCTTGGCGGTGTTACAGGCTCAGCCCTTCTCTCAGCCAACTTCTTCCTCAATTCTTTCGCCTTTTTCTCGGCCTCTTGGCTCGGCCTAGAAACTTCTTCGAAAGATTCAAAGATCTCATGAAGCAGCAAGATCGCTTCTCGACTGTTATCACTCATCTCGCCCAGCCAAACGCGCACCGAAGTCGCAAAACTGTAGATATGGCCCATCATCCCCACCTGATGATTGCGCTCAGAGACATCCTCTTGATTGATACAAATGGCATCAATCCACAGAGTCCGCCCACTGAATTCTGTCCGGAGACAGCGCAGAGCATGCCAGAGGTTGCGACGGACGGTGAACGATTGCCCATCGAGCAGGATATCGTACCGAGGACCATTAGTGTCACCCCATTCATAGGATAGCGCTTCGTACCGTAGGTTTTGATTGTCGAGGTTGCCTATGCTTAGGGTGCATTCTATGGGGGCGTCTTTGCAGGGTGATGGAAGAAGCGTCACGAGACGCAATTCCTGCTTCCCTTTTGCTTGCAGAGGCGAATAGATGTGATGATGTGACATTGTCCAACTGATTCGAAGAAGTGTGTTTCTTGGGAAATTTCGAGAGTGGGAGAAATGACGAGGCGGTCCTTGAGAACAGTGGGTGTGGCTATGTTCTGCAGCCGTGCAGTAGCTTCCTCGCACATGCATGTCAGCTGCCAAGCAGATTACCCCCATATCCACCAATTGAAAGGTTCGTTATAGCGAGGAGATTAACTTGCCTCGAAAGCAATTTTCGAAAAGATCGAAGTCGTGAAAACTACACTCAGTCTGTAAAGATCCATCTCCTTTGCCTATAGTACCTATGAAACGCCGCTGAGCTTAACGAGAGCTAAAATGATTCAATCTTCCGGATCTTATGACTGAATTCGAGAAAGGTCATTAGCGAATTCACGGATAGTAATCATGAGAATATGGGACACACTTACCACTAAGAACGTCAAATAGTCGTTGAACAAAGAAGAACACAATGAAGAGTGGAACTGGTATTTAGGTTACGTGTCTCGGAGAACACCTCAAGGGGAAAGTATTTCTACAAGCCGGAACCGAACATAGGCACCATAGATTTTTGCGATCCCTATCCTAAGATAATCGTGTTATTTTGAAGTTTCAAATCTTGAATCAAAGCCTGCATGCTCACTTTCCCTGGAAACATGAATTTAGCAAGACCAATGCGCTCGAACCAAGGTTCTGTCCCACCTCCGCCGCCCTTATTCTCGACAATCATAAAGAGACAAAGCCAAGAGTTGTTCATTGCTTCTCCTTCGCTGAGATCGAATTGATCAATCCAAGCGAACGGTCGTTCAGGGTTCCTCCGGCGTTGCACAACTATCGGCTCACGTGTGGCCAGCAGTATAGCTATGCACGGGCGATCTCGGTTTCTAGTCTTGAGAGTTGTAGGCTCATGTATCGTTGGTAGCCATTCCAGTGATTCATAGTGTGAACCGACATTGAGGAGGGAGCTGTCTCAGGACGCTGGTGAAATTGTGACTTTTGGGTGCCCAGATATCGAGAATGTTGCAGGCGCCATCCAACGTGTGATATGTAGGAAACGAGACAGGCCGTGACCACCATAGTTAGAGTATTGCATTACTGCAGTTGGGTAGTGCCAAAGAGATCCATCCATTCGTCTAGCATGTATAACTATATTTTCTCTGACCGGATCTGGCAAGTTGATTTGGAGGATATCCTCCGGGGTTACGATAGTATTGGATTGTAGGCTTGAACCGTCAGAAGAGGGCGGCTGGCTGGGAGTAGAAGCGTGCTCCAGTTTCACGAGAAGCCCGGGCTTAACCTGACCCAGCCATCCCGTCCAAGACCAACTCGGAAAGCCCGGACGTCTCTGAGCTGGTTTTAATAAGTCCCAAGCAAATCCTGTCATGTATTCGTAGCGCGAGGACGCTGAAAATAAAGGAACACCCCAGTAGTGGCGAACCGGATATTCTGTATCCTGAAAAGTTCGAAGCACTCCCCACACCCCATTGAGGATGTCCGATTCACACGTGAGCTTCCGTCCAGAATATTCGTTTACTGTCTTGTAAAAGTCTGCTCCACCAATGGCTTTACCCCTGATGGCGAAGACTCGGGACTTTTGAGAGTCTTCCCATACAACTTCGTTGAACAAAGGGCCTATTGACTCAAAGCAATGTCCGGCATCGCACTCGAAATAGACCTGTTCTTTCGTGAAGAATATCCGCCGTTTTGACAAAAGACCTTCCTGGTAGGTCCATCCGTGGCTCATCCAAGTCGAGGCTTCAATTTCAAAGCGAGGGTCTGATGGCACCGAAAACAGAACTTGGTCCCCAATTTGAACACGATTGGAACCTGAACGTAGTCTTGACGAGACACCGGGAAGGCCATACCAAGGACTCGTACCCGCGCATGCTACTATGGTAGCAGCTGCTCCTCTGTATATCAGATCCATGTGCCGAATTTCTCTATGCTTAACGGCTTCCTGATCTTGAGGTATGCAATATCTGTCCACCCAGAGGTACTGAATGTCCAGCTTTAGCGTCACCTCAATGGCATCTAAAATGGTTTTGGGTACTGAATCCGGTAGCATCTCTTGGTTGATGATGCTTTCAGCAGATTGTTCTGCGCCCCATACATAGCTCAGAGCAAGATATCGCACACCGTGCGGAAAGTCGACAACTTTCCGAGACCTGCAATCGATGACTTTCAACGGCCTGTACGCACCAGGGAAGTCTGTACGACATGTTACGGTGTGTTCGAAAGCGCATTCTTCCACACATGTGCGGATAAATTTCCAGTCGACCATTTTCCTTACGATTTTCGGCCCGAGTGATCTAAGATTCGCTCGGGCTGGACCTTGAAGGGCACGTATGTAACCGGATCGGGTAAGACTTTCAAATAATCGGTCATGGAGATAGGGAACCGTGTTTGATCTCGGGCTTTCAACACCTTTAGAAGGCAGTACCCCAAACATGATATGTTCATCCATCCTTGCAAATGTGTCCAAACATATCGTGGCACTGTAGAGGGGGCAATCCTTGAAGCTCTTGGAAGGAGGTCCGGATTTCCATGGTCTGGCCCAATTGCCATTAAATTGGACAAGAGAATAATCTGAGCCGCCTCCTGGATCGCTTGATGCGGTTGGTCGAACTCTGGAGAGCAGTTGACAAAACCCACATTCTGGATTGCTGAGCAGTTCAGTCACATCTCCAAGTTTGGCGATTACCTTGAAGAAAGGAGGCTTCTTTTCCGGAACCTTGAGATCTAGTGCTTTACAGCGCGGGCAGAGAAGCGTTGATGATATTGACAGAACCGGCACCGCATTATTTGCAATCACCGCACCCGGGTTGCGGCCAACGATGCTGCGTCTCTTTGTAGGTCGATCATCCTTGACACTTTCCTCAGCGAGTTCTCCCTTGACTTGACGTCTGCTCTCTCGTGATTTTTGCGATTCAGGGATGGATATCGGATCAGGCTCCAAGCATTCTTCCCGATGTGTAGAATGTGCAACTATTTGGTGTTGATCCTCTGGTGCACCCGATCCATGAGATTCTTCCCTAGATGGAAAATCAACGTCCGAGGGTTTTCTTTGCGCTTCTATTTCAGATTCGCTTGGTGTTTGGGGTCGTAGTGAGGCCTGACATTCAGGGCGGGATACCGGTCCAGGTCCAAGGCATCCATTCATTTCAGCCTCCTCCACTCGGTCAACCAGTGAAGGTTGTTTCTGCGCCATCGATTCCTCAGGAGATCTATCTCGCAATCCCAATTGCCGTTGGTGTTGTCACTTCATGAAGAAGGTTTAATGGTGTGCAGGCAGATAGGACGATGGTGCGGCTGAGTCGTTCGCCTAATCCCAAAAGCCCAGTCCAGACTCTATCGCATGAAAGGGGCCTGGTGGACCGATATCAAGGCAATTGGAAGACTTGTTTATGTATGGGAAGTGTGCTAGGACCGAAGAATGATTGAT
This sequence comes from Hyaloscypha hepaticicola, assembly GCA_002865625.1. NCBI lineage: Eukaryota > Fungi > Ascomycota > Leotiomycetes > Helotiales > Hyaloscyphaceae > Hyaloscypha > Hyaloscypha hepaticicola. The sequence continues at coordinate 164,873 of KZ613512.1, forward strand.
GCTCATCTGGACCACGACGGGGAGGTAAAAGAGCAAGTCGACGGTGGGAAAAGGGGCAGTGTCACGTAATCATGAGAGAAGACAATTTCCGCCGAGAAGGAACCTTTTTCACGACCAGCAACTTATCTACAGATGTAAAAAAATTAAAAAAAAATTGATACAAATGAGAAAATGCTCCCTAAAAGTCCTAAAGTGCCTCTAAATATTTCTATAATACTAGAGAACTTCTCACACTAAGTGAATTTTCTTTTCTTTTCATCCAAACGCCAACTTGGAAGTCCACCTTTTAACTTGAGTCATATCCGGCCACATACCTACTGCCCTTCCATCCCCGCCGCTACCCCGCTAGCAGTGAACTCGCCCCAACTCCAGGCCAAGCATCCCTAACCGCAACATTAAGCGTCAAAAAATCTCCGTCAATGTCGTCCAAGTCGACTGATCCTTCACCACCAGTAGTGATACCATCTACGTCAACCACATCGAAGAGCTCGTCAGCAGGCCAGACTCCGCCCAGCAATCCGAGCACCCTCGCTCCTTGCCCTCTCCGTCCCAAAGAGGCGCATAGCATTGATTTTCTATTCTTCCGGCCCAAGTGCCCCAGCATATCCTCACGAATAATCTTTCGACAATCCCAGTGGAGGGTGCCCGTTGTCAGATTTTGTGACGCAGTACTGGCTTTCAATGTACTCTAGCTCGAGGGACATTTACAGCCTAACTGCCATTTTGCCCTTACAAATATTCCCTGATCTGAGGAAGAATCTGAAAAGTAGTGGCTCGTCGCTTTACGAATGTTCCACAAGTTATTGTACATTGAAACGCAGCTTTGCACCATAAATTCTGACAACCCCTAGTTCAGCCTGACCCCCTCAGCCTCAAGTAAATCTTCACATCCACCACATCTCTCCTCCCCTCGCCGCCCATTTCGCATAACCAAAACACAACTTCCTCTCACCAAACCCCAAGCCAAATTCACGAATAGCGAAGTGAAGCGAATGCATTAATTAATCCATCATCCATTCATCAACTGAACGGTAAATGACAGTACTCCAACTGATATAACATACACGTTAATTTTTCTTCCTTCCATGTGCTTTCGTGTTTCCCCCGATGCACTTCTAATAGCTCTATCAAATCCACTTTGCAAATGCAACATCATTAAAGCCATCCAACCGAGCACTTCAAGTTGAATTTTTTTCTCCCCTCATTAACGACTCCTCCCCTCCCCTCCCCTCCCCATCAATAGGCTGTTGAAGCAAGTAGAAAAATGGGGATGGCTTATCCAGCCAAAGAGGCAATCGGCGGTGCCCTCTCACGACTCGGTGTGATGCTCCCCTCGATCCGTCGCTTCGCTTCCGCCTTCTCCAACTCCGTGATATCTTCGTCTTTCTTGCGCATATCGGGTGTGTGTTGGCCCTGGCTTGGGTGGTGGCCTATTGACATGCCGACTCGCAACTATTTATCATCAGCTCCGAACAAAAGCAAACCAAATGTTGAAAGGATATTGAACTTACCAGCGTTTCCAAAGCCGTATTGGAATTATCCACAAGGTCATCATCGAACTTCATTTTCCCTTCCTCAAACAGCAGCAATAACGTACTGCCTCCGAATTTGAAGTACCCCAATTCCTCAGCGCGCTTGACATTCTCCCCTGCCTTTCGTGTGATAACCGTACTGCCCACCATCATAGCACCTACACAGATAACCATCACGCGTCCATGCTCTAGCGAATCGATCGGGATGACAACCCGGATATTCTCACCATACACATCGAGCGCACTTCTGATGGCCATCGGATTGACAGTGTAATACTCGCCTTCGATCGGCTTCGGGGTGCCCATCACACCATCAACGGGAATGTGGAAACGGTGGTAGTCTTGCGGTGCGAGACGGAATATGCCTAAGGCGCCGTTCTTGTACCGGTAAGCGTCATCCGGGTAAGCGTTACCAAGGAGTCTCTCGATGCTGAATTCTCTGCCCTTAACCCAGATCTTAGTGGCCTCATCCATGCGGTTGAAGACCACTGATCTGCAGTCCGCCGGTGACACAATGATCTTCGGATTATCTGGTGCAGAGCAAGGTCTCGCGTCAGGCTTCAATTGTCGGTAGAAGAACTCGTTGAAATTCTTGAATGCATCGACCGGGAGCAGAACTTCAGACATGTCGAGCTGATGGAAGTTGATGAATTTCTGGATCTCGGCTTTGGAGGCTGGGTCGTCGTATTTGTGGCCTTGCTTGAAGGAGAGGCCGCGGAGCAACTTCCGAACTGTATGGGTGTGAGCTACTGTTATAGGGGGTTTGGCACTGGGTACGTAGTGATAAATTTCGCGATACATACTTCTCTTCTTCTCCATTTCTCTAGATTTCAAACCTTTATATAGTAATCTGATTCCCAATCGAACGTACACACTCATGCGCTCTTCGTTGATTTGGCCTGTGATGCGGTCTTGGACCAAGATATTGGCAGAGTTGGCACCAAGTTTGTACCCCCCATAGGAAATCTTGGTGATGACCTTTGAGTACCATTTGCGTTGGGCTTGGCTGGATGTAACAAAGCCAGCCATGACGATGTTGTTTACTTGGCGCCAATCCTGACTTGCACAAGTAGCGATATGAGTGATAATGTCGGCATCAGAACGCTTATTCAGTCGTGGTTGATGACAGATTGGGCATTCCCGAATCTCCACAACATGCTCTTCGGTCTGGTCGTTCAGATCATCTCGATCGAGAAGTTCACCTTCTTCACCAGTCGTGTTGAGCTCATCAATCTGCTGAGTTTCAAATTCAGATTGGGATTGATCGTTCAAAGTCGCGCTGTCCTCCGACGCCCCTACTCCAGTTGTGGAGGTAGCTGACGAGGGTGGTTGTCCAGCCGTACCACCGAGTTGGTGCGGAATATGAGCCTTGACTCTATCAGAATCCGGCATCAAATTTCTCATCTTATCACCCACCGATGGTGGTTTCGACTTCTCAATAAGCTGCTCTTCAAGACAAATGATAGCCTCGCCGAAACTGAGATCATGAATGACTTCGTCTCCATTCGAGTTTTGGTGCGGGAAGCGTTTGAAGAAAGAGTCAATCGTAGATTCCTTCAGTGTTGAACCGAGAGTATCCAGCATAGTGGTGAGTTCAACCTTGCTGATTCGACCGCTCTCATCAGTATCATATTGCTTCAACATCGCTCTCCAGAATTGTTGACGTAGTGCAGGGTATGGAACATATTTGGCCTTGAGGAAGAGCACTGGGCTGTGCTTATCTTCCCATTTCTCCGCATTCTTCAACTTCAATGGGATCGTGAAAGAGTGCAAATCCTGATCTCCTTGGCCATTCTCTGTATCAGCTGCATTGAGATTTGGGATGTCACTTGGCTGCAGAAAACCAGGATTACTTGTTGGACCTGAGGTTTGGACCGGTGTAGTGGTTCCAGATTGGTTTGGACTTTGAGGAACTTGAGAGCTTGACATGCTCTTCACCAATGTGGGACGAGCTAGTTTATTCAGACTTTGTGAAGAAGAAGATCGAGACAATGGTAGCTTGAAGCGTGATCGGTTGGGAGCTGGAAGAGCACTGGCGTCGGGTGGATCCTTAAGAGAGTACAAGCCGGTCTCTGGGTCTGCTTCGGGTGCTGTGTCCGTGATTTCTTTGAGCGGAAGTACAGTTGAAGCAATAAAGTCGTTTCCAGACAGCTTGTCTCGATCAATCACTGTGAAAGACAGTGAGTATGCTTGCTCGTGCTTCAGAACCTGAAAGATCATTTTCTCATTGAACACCGGATTGAGATTGTGTCGAATAACCGGGGTCCGGTAAGTCTTCTTTCCCAAAGATGCCACAACAAATGGGTCCATGTCGAAAGTTGTCCGGGTGAGGTTCTTTTCTGGCGGAAGGTCTGTGATCTTGCTAATGTCTAGAAAAACGATCCCGACAACCTCACTGCCACCGCTAAACTCATACGCAGTCAACTGCTTCTTCTTTCTCAAACCCTTCAGCCTCAACCTTTTTCGTCTCTTCTCGACGTTCTGCGGTTTTGTTGGATCATCTGTCTCATCACTCGGCTCCTCGTCCTCATCAAAGTACTCGTCCTCTTCTTCCCCAGTTGTCGTTCTGCTTAACAGCTTTGTAGGCGTTCCGACTTCCGGAAGGTCAACCACTCCAGCCAACGCTCTGAACTTCGCCAACACCTCTGCTGGGGTAGCCGCATGATTCGTGCAATCGAACAAGGTAAATTGAAGCTGTACCTCGCCAGATACATTGCTGCTCTTCTTCCCACCAGGACGCTTGCTCTTCAATGAGTACCATTGCGGCAACTGTTCCGTCAGATCATTGGCAAAGATATCCTCAAGAGCCAAGTCGAATTCGCCAAGGTAGTCCTTCCCAAAGCGATCCTTGTCCCAGCAAACGCAGTCGAGCAGCAAGCTATTTGTTCCAGCCACGGGCATTTGCACTGTCACGTTCCATTCCGGATTCAACGTCTTGGGAACCGAGTGTGTTGCGCTCTTCGATTCGCCGAGTGTGAGGACGAGGTACTGCAATGCTTCAGTTACTCGACATTCTTACAGGCGATTATTCGAGGGCGTATATACTTACTGGGTCAGAAGTACCACTCTTATCCTTCGCCGCGAGGTTGCGAGCCTGCAGAAATTCTAATCAGCTTTATTTTCTCCTAAAGCCTTCTCCTTCTGCTGGAAGACCTACCTTGAGCACCACAACCTTCAACATCAACCCGGTCCCCTTTTCTCCACTGCCGTCCGCGGAAGTGATCCTCTTCATGGTGCCGTTGGGATTAGGACTCGTGCTGCGGGAATGGCTCGCGCTGTGTGTGCCTCCGCCGTTGAAAGATTTCAGGCGGTTGGGCAGAGAGATGCGGACCATGGTGGATGGTAGAAAGTTGCCAGCGTTAATTCGGCTTTTCGGTCTTGGCTGGCTGCTGCTGCTGACAGCTCAGCAGAGAAGTCTGTAGTGCTCAGCACAGGCACAGCCGGTCAGCTAACAAATGCAATGCAGCGGAGCGGGATATATTCCCTGAATGGTGGTAGTGAGCGTTACCTATTGTTCTTGTGCTATGATGCTGTACGGGCACGGAGCTGAAGGGACTGTCTTGGCAGGGAGCGTGATTCTCGTTGGTAGACGGGCCGCTGGACGACGGGATTGGCTCAAGGATAGGGGCGGTGCGGCACTGCGGGGTTATTGAAGTCGCAGGGCTGCAACGCTGATGCTATTTGTCGATCCGCGTGTTACAGATCTGGGATCGTGGGTGTTGGAGTAAGAGTACGGAGCTTCGAGTGATGCTTCGGGGAGGCTTAATGAGGTGAAGAGAAGGCCAAGGAGGGCTCTGTCTTTTCGCGCTGCTGCGGCTAGAGCGCGGAAGTCGTAAAGGCTCGAGCTGTCTCCTTTGCAACGTAGCTGCCAAGTGCGTTTCGATCCACGAGCGGGCTAAGAAAAGGGTCAACTGAGAGGCCGATCTGTCTGATTGTATTTTTGGAGCGGGTGGGGTGGAAGCGTGCGTGATATTAGGCTGACTTGGGCAGTCGGAACAGCGGCTGGCTGGTCGCACGTCACTGGACTCGTGAACACATGCAGGCTCGATAGAAGTAGCGTGGAGACTGAGGGTCTCTTGCTGACTTTATTGATTCTCGAACGTTTGTCAAAAATAGATTCTCTGTTTTCAATTAAATGAGGAGGGCGATGATCTCGGGGCTCAGGGGGCTCAACACGGGAAAGTCGTCTGAGGATTGTTTGCTTGCTGCCGTGAAGGGGCCGAAGGATCGAGCAGTGATTGGAGTACTCGGCACAGTATTCGTATTTAATGGCTCATGTTATTTGGTCGCGTCTTATTAATCTGTTTGCTGGTTTCAAAAGCAGTATGCAGTCAGCCAAAGGCTGTGTTCATTCATAATGCTCAGTCTCCATGGCTGATGTGCATATTTAGTGTTCCCTGCGAGATCAGACTTACAAACTTGTGAGATCAGCATTAAGGGAAAAGTCAGGAGCCGGCTGTTACATGTTATAGATAAGGAAAACATTGGAGATCATCGTGGTCTCAAGAGTTTCTGATGAAGAAGTCCACCCGAATCCCGAAACTCAATCAACCTCATAATCAACCACCGCCAAGGGTCAAAACTTTGAGAATGAGCATTATCCATAAAGTAGCACCTAGTTCGCTAGTGAATCTGAGGCCACATTTTGAGTCCTTTCGGAGGTTGAAATAGAAATTGAAAGACCAATATACATCTGAGATGTTCCTTCTTCTGCCAGCTCCATAATATATCAACCCCAAGGATCAAAAAGTTGAGAATGGAGCATTATAAAACAAAGTATCTCCTAGTTTACTGATGAGTGAATTTAAGGCCAAATTATGAGTCCTTTCGTGGCTTTGAAGAGAAATTGAAAGATTGATGCACACCCGAGGAGTTCATTTTATTTTACCTACCAGCTTCACAACCAATTAGCCCCAAGGACAAAGTTACTGAGACTGAGATATTTTCAATAAAAAACCCCCCAATTTTCTAGTGAATTTGAGGCCAAGGTGTGAGTCTTTTGAGGGCTTGAAAAAAAGGGGGCGAGATCGATAGATAGCTGAGGTGTTTCTTTCCCTCCTATTCCCAACCTCAAAGCGCCATCACCATATCACCAAAACATCAACAGCGACCTATTATCCACAGCACTGCATTCCACTATTCGACTTGTGGCCAGATCCCACAAGATACTGATGGGCGAGTCCAAAATTCTGGACGTCTTTACACTTCCCTCACCAAGTATCAGAATCACGCAACAAAAAATGAATGATATTCACTTCAATTCAAATCTATAACGATCTAGAAGTCTGCTTCTTCTCAAAGAACTTCAAAGCAAGAAATATTGCTTAGTTTTGACAGCCCAATCCCAAGCCCAGTCCAAAGCCATCCCAAACGCCGTGGCAATGCCAATAAACAAAACATCTCAACCAACCAACACAACATCAAACCCCAAAAATCCACCCCCTTACGCAGCAACACTCTCCGCGATCCTCTCCGGCCCATTATGCGCCTTAGGATTATACTCACTAAACGCTCCAGGCCACAAAAACATCTTCTCCTCCTTACTCGGCGTACTCGCCACCAGCAGCGGCACCGCCTTCTGACTACTAACCCTCCTCCACAGATTCGCTCTCGGATTAAATCTAACCGGTCTACCCTGGCCCCGTGTCTTCCTCTCATCCTCTTCACGGATCTTCTCTACTTCTTTCTGGATGTCCGCGAAGGTGTCGAACGGGATATAAGCAATCTTATGCTCGATGCAGTACTCCTCTAATCGGAGACCGCGGCGCGCGAATAGCACGTCTGCTTCCCGGGCAGCGGGCAGGTCCGACACCCCGTCGCCGATGAAGACGATGAGCGGGATGGTGCCGTCCTCAGCTGTCAACTTCGCGTTCTCGCGGGCTTCGGTGATGGAGAGCGCTTTGTCATGACCGAGCTCCGTGTCGTGTCTCCAGACTGGCTTCCACTCGCTCCCGTCCTCTGAAATCTGCGCCTCGTTCGCCACGATCTCGATATGGCTGCTATCTTCCTCGCCTAGGAACGTGTCCAGCACTTTGCGTAAGATGGGCTTGAGGCCGGCGGAGATGACATTGAAGGGGATGTTGTTCGCGAGGCAGAATTTGTGGAAGGCTTGGAAGTCCGGGTCGATTTCGAGGGTTTGCTGCATCACTTCGAAACCGTCTTCGAAGGGGACGTTGAGGGATCCCCACATCTCTTCCGAGACTTCGCGGAAGGAGCGCTCGCCGGTTTTGATTTGCTCATCGAGGATTTCGCGGCGCTTGGAGCCGCAGCCGTGGGCGTCGAAGAGGATGTGGCCGGTGTCTTGCATGAAGATTGTGCCATCGAAGTCTGGGGACGGTTGTTAGATTTATGATTTGATGTCTGAGAAGTGACGAGTTGGGAATGTGAGGTTTGGAGATGTGAGGTGTGGTATTGAGGTGCAGAAGGTTCAAGGCGGAAACATGAGAGGAAGTGATCAACGGATCAACAGACGTACCTGAAAAACAGATGATCTTCCGCTTAGTGTGCAACATCTCGGGTCTTTGGGTAGGCATGTAGCTCGTCTTGGGAACAGAGAGGTCTTTCACTTCGGAGACTGCTGGAGGGGTGACAGCGGCAGGCATTTTGAAGTATGTTGCTGGTGGCGACAACGATATTATGGTTTCCAAACTTGCGTGACGAGTGGAGAATTAAGAGTGGGAGAAGATAGTGAAGAGACTGTGGGAAGTCTAGACAATGATGTGTTATAGTTTCTTTCGATCTTGGGAAAAGGGGAGAGAAAGTGGGAAAGACGTCCTTCTTATGATGCCTCCTGCCTCAACCAGATTATTGCCTTGAAAGCGGCAACGGCAGAGACGTTTTCTTCACGATAGCTTGATAACGCTCTCATTTTGCTAGGTGTTCGTGTGCCCACTTGGCGCGTGGAGGCAATGATTGGCCTACGCTGGTTGGCTCGAGATCGAATTCTCGACTCCCATCGAAACTTTGAGGGAGCCATGTTCGATTTTGCAAGTGGCTTCCAGCCTCCGCCGATCTTGGGGAGGATAGGTATAATTCCGAACGCTTACTCGCGATCTAGTTGGTCCAGAGGCAAAGACTATGACTGCATTGTGCTTAGGACGTAACCCAAGCACATGTTTTTTCCTCGCTTGTGGTGGGGCAGGTCTTGGCTGCGCTTGGTGTGGAGGGGCTGTGCCAAATCACGAGTCTGAGCATCTGATAAAGGGGTTATGTGAAATGAACTCGAGGGGAAAAGCAGTATCATGACAATTGAGTCTCCCTATCCTCATTGAAGGTTGATTTTGAACATTAGGTACATTTCTTCTGCTTCTCTAGAGAGTTGAGCAGAAACTGTTCAAAGAGAGGTGTGGCTGAAGTGATGTCATCGCCCCAGAAGCACACTGGTGCCACAGCAGAGCCGGTCCCGTTATCTTGCCCCAGAAAGCGGGTTTCGTGAAGTTTTCACGGGATGCACGGCAAGTCCTACCTAATTGCTCTTGATTCTCACGATGCGGCAGTCAACTTGATGCCTCACACCTCAGGCGATATTTATTCTAAGGGCCGACTCAAGTCACCACTCGGCAAAAGATCGACAGGCTCATGCTGATTCACGTCAGTTGTGCGGTGAGGCTCGTGTGCATCCCACCTTTCGTTAATGTCCCCTTCTATCCTCTCAGTGAACAACAGCGTGGGGGGTTGCACGTCGGCGTCACTGTGCATGGTAAAACCGTTATCTTAGACCCTTATTTTTGTTGATTGTGGGGTTGTACGGAGGACTCAAAGGCTGCATGCCCATGAACGCCATTGATGTCAATGTGCAGGTTAAGGGCCTTTCTGGTGGGGAGTTTCTGCTCAGTGCGAGCAGACGCGCGAAGAGCCGCCTTGCGCGCATGTGTGGAGCCAGTTGACACACACATCATGCCAAGTGATTGGACGCACAAAAAATGCCTTCGATTCTGCCATTTTCGGTAACCTAAACAAATGTACTGTAAATCCGATTCCCGCCTTCCTGTACGCCATCGTCATCTATCGCGGGGTATTCTATGCTGCAACTTTGGCCGAGTATTTGGTGGCTGCTTTGTCGAACAAGGCCGACTTCTCTTGCAGATCTGCAAGGAAATGATGGTTGGGTGCCGTATTTTTCAAGTCACTTAATCGAGTCGTTAGTGAGAGTCAATCTGCAAGAATCACGAGAATACGAACGTCTTCAGCTGCGCAACATCCTTGCCTTGAATAACGTTCAAGACAATGCTGTTGGATATGACCTCTGCGTTCTTAGGATCCTTTGCGAATGCTTGTTTGAGAGCTGCTTCCGCTTCGTCTAATCGGCCAAGGTGGATTTCCGCAACAGCTTGAGATATTAGACTCTGTATTGACGAGGTTGCGGGAGCTTGGGCCAGTTCTTCGAAAACATAGAAGGCTTGTTGGTATTTTTCTCCGCCCTTTGCACTGTTAGCTTAAGCCCTGCCCCGGAAGACACTACATACGACTCTTAGGCCTACCCACGACTCTGCGAGGTTGACAAGTAAGCTATCCTGCGCCCATCTCCTCGCTGCTGCAACTTCCTTGATAGCTAGATCAGTGCGATTTTGTTCCAGATGGATTTGAACAATCAGGGCAACGGCCTCCACTACCAAAAACTGTCAGCAATACTCAAGCCACCGTCAACATATGTTAACGTACAGTTTCCCTGATGCTGTGATAGTAACGCCAAAGCCTCCTCACTCTTCCTCGCAGCCTGCAGCACCGTCCCAGCCAAGACCTGGACCGTACCGTTGTCCGCGGACTCGCTGGCCAGCTTCTCCGCAATCTTCACAGCTTTGCTCTCATTTCCAGCAGCAGACTCAGCCAGAGCTCCAACAGCTACCAACTCGACATCTTTCTCTCCTTCAACATCTGCGATAACATCTTCTGCGTGTCCGAGAGCGATCTGGGCGCGGAGGGAAAGGACTCGGGCAGGGAGTTTGTTCTCGGCGGACAGGCCAGCGGTGTCGAAATCAACGGCTTCTTGGAATTGGCCCTGGTGGAAGTAATTGTGCAAGTTCAGCAACTCGCCTTCAGCGGAGAAGGGATCCATGGTGATTTGTGTGGTGGGATGTTTGTGGTTGTGATGAGTGTTTGAAGTCGAGAGCGGAACGTGCCGTGGCTGCAATGTTAGCGCCAAATCCGGGGCTGCTTGAAGCGAAGTCACTCCTTTTCCTTCCACTCTCGTATCTTCATCAACCACTCTCGAATCTCCATCAATTCCAGATCCTGTGGAGCTGTTGTTCTCTTCAGAACTGGCGATTGGGGTCTGGGTGGTGCACTTCTGATGCGTCTTCTGTTGGCAACGAAGTGCTTCGGTGGATTCAAAGGCTGGAAATGTTTCAAAGGATTGTCATCATACATCGAGGCCGTGCAATGTTGCAACTCCTCAGTGGGAGGCCACTCGACTACTTGCTCTTCTTCGTCCTTCAGTCGTCTCCTTACATCATCCCAGAAGAATCGAACATATTCCTGACCTCTATATTCCGAAGCGCCAGTCTCATATAAACTATATTGGACTTCCTTGTACAGTCTGTCAAACAGCAAGTCGTCAAGATACTCCTCATAGTCGTCCTTATCGAGATAACTCTCCATCGTTCTCTCCCTATAAAACTTTTGCCATCTTTCCAACCTCTCTTCAGCAGTCTCGTTGTGGTCGAAGGGCGATTCGGGCTCGTTGCTAGTGTTTTTCGTGTCGTTGCTTGTGCCTGCTCGAGAGCAGCGGTCTGATGAATCAGTGCTCCACTTCGAGCCCTCTGGAGCACATGGTTCAAGATAACTATGTGTGTCGATGAGGTCTTCCTTGTATCGCATGACCTGCTGCTTCGACATTTTGTCATGAAAGGTTGTGGTGATCGATGGGAGTTTTATTCCTCGTCGCTGCAGCAGGCCATGGTCGCCAGTCTCTAAATTGGGAGATCGAAGTTCGGTCCTCAGAAGAGGAGTGTTTGATTTTTGTGCCATTTGTACGTACTTCTCTTGCAGTGCTATTGTCTCGGTTGTTCTCGTAGCCTTTGTCTATTGTCAACGTTTTATATTGTTGTGGGACAATCATCGATCATAACTGGTTCTTTGTGATTGTCACTGATCAAATTCAACCTCGGATATGATTCAAGAATACTGTCAATAACATATATGAACTTCGGGGTCTGAATACCCAAGGCGCATATGTCTTGAATTTCTAGGAACCCCCCCACTCCCATAAACCTTCGTCACTCTCCTCTCCTTCAACCCCCCTACCTGTTACACTTGGGTACAGTGGCGCTCCATTTCTGGCATCAAATCTCGAATAAATGAGCAACTCTGTCAGCATGTCTAGGGCAGAACGTGAAGCTCGGCAGCAGAAGGCGGTTCGGCAGATGCTGCCCGAGCTCGCCGCTCTCCCGGAAAAGTGGATTATCAAAGCCGATGGTGAAATGAGGGTGTACTATGAGGGCCCAAACAAGCAGACTGATTACAATCATCCAACACTCGGACCTTTGCCAAAGCCGTGGATAATCAGATTTTGTACGGAGGCTGATGGGAAGCGATATCCTAGATACTTCAACAGGCATACGAAGAAATACACCACGAAGGATCCCCGTACCGACAAAAAGACCATCCGTGACCAGAACCAATATAGCAGTGGTGGTCCATTAGATACAGCGTTGCAAACCCGCTTGACGAAGAAAGACGATGATCTACGAGCCTTCAAACGGCAGGAGATAGCCAATGTAAGCTTACGAGACCAATACGATATTGTCAAGGTCCTTGACGATGGTGAGGGGGGTGTTGGTGGTATGAATGGTGGTGTTTTTGTCGTCAAATCCAAGACTTCACCTTACAAATTGATGGTGGAAAAGAGGTACGTTGAGTGATCAGACATGCTCGGCCTGTATTTACTAACTGGATCCAAGATTCAAACAACCAAAACCTTCCGACAGGGATTATGCCGTTAGACTTCGGATGACCAAGCAGGAGATAGACATGCTATGGCGGCTGAAACATTCTGCGATATCGTTCTACATGGCAGCTTTCATTACACCTTCTTGCGCATCAGTATATGTCGAGTTCTGCGATAGAGGTTCATTGGAAAACCTCATCTCTGCGTTTGCTACGCAACGCAGAGATGCACAAAGAGTTGGTACTGAGAAGCCGGAGATGCCCGAACGCTTTATTTGGCATGCCTTTGCAACACTCTGCGATGGGCTGGCATTTCTGATGGGTGGCCGCAGCTACTTATCGAACGACATAAAAAATTATGATCCAGAACCTGGTTGGGTGCCTATTCTTCATCGCGACATGAAGCCTGACAATGTCTTGCTTCGATCCAGAACAACTGTGGGGACGAAGCGATACTTCTACTGCGTCCTTAGTGACTTCGGACTGGCATGCGAGGACTGGCCAAAAGGCCATCCAAAAGAGGATCCGTTTCAAAAGGGTTTACGTCCACACGCGATAGGCACGAGGCATTACTACGCGCCCGAATTGCTTTGCGATCCGTATCCCTACACAGACCAAGACAAGAACTTCTTTCCCACTGGACAAAAGCACAGCGCCAAATCCGATCTCTGGTCACTCGCCGCCGCCATGTATAATCTTGCTGATTGCGGGCCGACCATGCTACGACATGGTCTTACCACCGGAGCGTTCGCCCACATAATGGGCACGAAGCAAGGAAGCCTTGATGATGGCTCTTTCTTTCAAGGAACGATATCACGCAAGTGTCCACTCGATGTCAGTGCGCTCAACGTCAAGAAGAAGTACACGGACGAGCTCAGAGACGCCATCCTCTTGGGTACCAGATGGAACCCGATGCAAAGAGCCAATCCGATTCAGATGGTCGAGGTGTTGAAAGGTTTGATGGAGCAGAGTGGGTTTACAACTCATGCCCCACCTGGTGCACATGATGAGGAGCTACCGAGTTGGGCAACGAAAGTTCATGACTATCATTCTCTGCCTCCCTTAGATCCGAGCAAGTTTGGAAACTAAGAGCGAGACCTTGCGGGAGCTTCAAGCATTGACTCAGGTTGGTGATGCAACAATCATGGCATCTTGATCATCACAACTCTCTACCCTTCGTAGGAGTATGTCGCCCGAGTCATGTTCCAGCTTCTTGTCATCTCTCGTTTACCTCGAGATCCGTACTTTCGCCGCCATTCACACACGTACAATGAGTCCGGGCACCACGACTTACCTTACTCGTTGTCCATTCCGTGTCATCGCCGACCCACACTCTTATATTCAATGCCCGGGGCATTGGTCCCGCTCCGAATCACGCTTCAATCACCACTAACTGAGCCATCGTGGAATCAATCATCATCACTTTACTACGAAGCCTGACCCGGAAAGTATTACGATGGATTCCTTTTTTTTTTTCAAAGGTCTATGTTTGTGGAGGGCCTGAGGTCTCGAACACAGTCTCTGCCAAATCCGGCATCAAGATATTTCAGATAAAAAAAAAATTGTGAAGGTTTTCCAATATCTTCGATTCCAACTGGTCTCGTACCATCTCATCATCCATCTCTCGTGACCGATCCTAAATTTCCATCAGTCACTCTTACATCTCCCTTCTCCCTGTTTTTTTCTTCCTCTCGATCCCAGCTCCTCCCCTTTTCTTCACTTCCCTTTTTCCCACTTCCTTCTCTTCATCCCTCTTCTCCCCACCCATAAAACCCCATACCAACCCCCCCCAAAACACACCCCACAGACCCCAAAATCACTCAATAAACAAAACGACCACCCCATTTCACCCACCACACACCAATTTCACACGCACTTAAAACTCCTCCTAAAGCTATGAGACTAATCACCAACTGAACAAGAACAAGAAAATACCCCACCGAGCCTTTAAAATCAAGTAAAATCCCATGTCGAGGGTTGGTTTTTCTTATTCTCGCAAGTCCTAATTCATTGTCAATATCCGTGATTTTAAGATTATTTTACTTTGGGTATTGAGAGGAAGTAGGGAAGTGGTGGAGGGGCCAGAAGCTTACGTTTCACATCTTGGTAGAGGAGGAGAGAGAGGATTATTGTGTGTGCTGCTATTAGCACCGCTAGGCCAGGGAGATTGAGTAGGGGGTTGGTGATGTTGTTGAGGAAAGGGATGTTATTTGAATAGAGTGAGGATGTTGGGGATGTTTGTGATGAGAATGGGGAGGATGGAGAGGTAAGGTTGGAGTGGTGGATTTGGAGGGCTTGGTGGGTTTCGTGGGTGGGCGGGGTGAGGAGTTTATGGAGGGAGACGGGGAGGGATCCGGATTGATCCATCTTATGATGATAAAGATGTGAAGAAAAAGGAATTTGATAGGGATCAAAAAGTATACATTTTCAAAGAGGTTGATAATTAATGGGGTTATGTCCACTTAGTTTATGACGTTGCGCGGAGAAAGACTCCGGGGAAGTCTGGTTCCCACTTCAAAATGCAAGATTTCTCAAGTCAATGATCGGTAAAGAAATGACGAAGATGACCCTCCTAGTCCCCTTTAACGACATGAAAAATACATTCGATCTATTTCTAAACTTAACTCCATCCTATATACATTCAAATCCAAAATTTCTCAAACATGAATCATCAATCAATCATATCCTCTAAACCTGCGATGCCTCCTCCCTCTGCGAGGCCAGTAAACTCCTCGTTGTAGGCGCAGCACCCAGCGCTCCCATCTCAGCAACCTTCTCTCCGATCCCCGAGTTGCCACTCATGTCCGTCCCCGTCCTCTTCAAACTCCTAATCGAACTCGCTCTGCTTCTCGCGCGCCCCCAAAATCCCTGCCTCAGTCCAAATCTTCCACCTCTACGTTCCTCCTCATTATCCTCCTCACCAATGAACCATCCTGTATATCTCTTAACCGCTTTCCAAGCTTCAACTCCAAGTACGAAGACGAAGACAGCACCGAATGAAAGACCCCATTCCCACGTAATACCTACGTGTTTGAAGACCTTCGTGTTAAGGCTCGGAATATAGACTGCTGGGAAAACAGAGAGGGCGCCAATAATCACGGCCCAGAAGAGGAAGCGATTCTCATAGACATCGCGGAAGAATGGGAAGCGCGAGTTCGTAGCAGGATCAAGACGGAACATGCTCCGTCGAAGACTCTTAACCTCCCACGCCAGAATGAGGATCAACCAAGTCAGTTCCGCAAACACAGCAGCGCGAGCACGGAATACGGGCTCGCAGGACGAGAGGTATGTGTCTGTTTGGTATTTCCTGTTGCAGTCGGTTCCGAGTCGGCCGTCGTAGACGCCGTAGATGATAATGACGAAAGTGAGTAGAGTGCAAGTTCCCATTAGGATGCCGTAGACGAGCATATCGACGATGATTTGCGGTGTGAAGACACCGTATTTTATTGAGTGCGGACGGCGACGCATGATATCCGAGCTGGCCTTCTCGCGACCGAGACCGAAGGCAGGGAAGGAAGAAGTCAACATGTTGATCCAGAGGATCTGGAGTGGAGAGAGCGGGAACACTGATTGGTTACTCGAGTCTTGAAATCCTAAGCCGGCGATCAGGAGGATGACTTCCCCGACGTTGGAGGCGAGCAGATGCATTACGAATTTCTGGATGTTGTCAAACATGCGACGACCTTCGCGGATGGCTGCTACGATGGAGTTGAATTTGTCGTCTGTGAGAACGATTTTGGCGGCTCCTTTGGCGACATCGGATCCTGCGAGGCCCATGGCAATTCCGACGTCTGCTGAAGATAGAGAGGGGGCATCATTGACCCCATCGCCGGTCATGGCCATGTAGAGTCCACGTCGACGGAGAGCTTCAATCATCCGGGTTTTCGTATGGGGTGCGCATCGTGCTAACACGAGAGGGAGAGAAGGCAGAGCATCAATTTGTGCATCAGTCATGCTGTCGAAATCGGTAGCTCTTTGGATGATACTGGCCGACACTTCAGAAGGCAGGATATCTAAATTGTGCGGGATGATGCCAATTTCTTTCGCAATGGCGGTTGCTGTGGCCGGGTGGTCACCCGTGAGCATGTGCACCTTTATGCCGGCTTCTGAGCATTCTCTGATAGCGTCTTTGGTTTCGTCTCGAGGGGGGTCGTAGATACCGACTAGACCAATAAGAGTGAGATTCTCCTCGACTTCTGAGCGGAGTGAGTCGACGTTGCTGCCGTGCTGTTGAGGGAATTCTCCTTCCCAGGTTCTAGATGCAACGGCGAGAACTCGTAGGCCTTGGTTTGCAAACTCATCCACTTGAGCAATGATATGGTCTTTTAGTTCGTTGGTAATTGCTTCGTTGTTTGGTCCAGTTCCAATGGAAGAGCAAAGATCGAGGATCCTTTCTACGGCTCCCTTGGTGTAAATCATGCTCTTATGGGTGTCTGGATCTTGGTAGACGACAGACATTCGCTTGATGCTGCTGTCGAATGGAAACTCGGCAATCTGCTTCCATCCGATGGAGTCGAGGCGTTTCTTCCCAAAGTCAAATCGACGAGCGAAAACTTGTAAAGCGATTTCAGTTGGCTCGCCTGTAGTCTGCCATTTCCCTGTGCGATTGCCTTCAGTGTTCTCCAGCAGGACGGTGGCCAAGTTGCAGAGTGCTGTAGGAAGCAAGAATGACTCAAGTTCGGGAGTGAGTTCTGCTTGTTCTTCTTCGTCGTCGTTGAAAAGGTTCTTCTTTTGTTGATCTTTTGCCACTTTTGCTGCTGGAACGTCGAATTTCAAGTGGCGGTAATCATCGTTCTTTTCCTCTGGAGCACCCTGCCGAGTCGTCTCTAGACCCTTGGTAACCTCACCCTGGGTTGGATCGTTGGGGTCGGTGGAGTTATTGACTGTGTAAATCCCGGTTTTTGGTAGCCAAACTTTCTTGACGATCATGGCTCCTTGGGTGAGAGTTCCGGTCTTGTCGGAACAGATATTGGTAATACCACCAAGTGCTTCGAGAGCTGATAAGTCTCGAATCACAACATTTGCTTTACGCATTGCTGTCATTCCAACAACCATCGTGATTGTAAGGACGCTATCTAATAGTCAGCAAACATCCACTGTGTTGTCAAGGAGTGAGAACCTACGCAATCAAAGATTCGGGAATGATGGCGATACCGGTAGAGATGGCATAGATAGCAACTTCGTCCTAAAACCCTTAATTTGAGAACCACCAACTCGAGGGGAGATACTTGCTGTAACATTAAACTGGTTTACCCCAAAGACAATGATGGCCAGAAGAATAGCACAGCCAAACAAGAGGTAAGAAAGTGCGGAGAGCTTTCGCTGCAGTGGTGTCCCCTCAGTGAGACCAAGGAACTTGCCAATGAAGTCATAAAAGCGCCGAGCTCCTCCCTTCACGGGTTGAGTCTTGCCATACTTCTTATAGTTCATTGACCGTCCAGGTTTTCTAGTCTTCTTAGTTGTTGATGCCGCGATTTTTCCAACTTCCGTCTGCATTCCAGTGAAGGTGACGATTCCTCGACCACGGCCTTTGGTGACAGTTGTTGTAGAGTATGCCATGTTAAATCGATCTCCAATGCCGACTTGTCCCTCCTCCGTTGCCAAGTCTTCGGTGCCGGGCACGAGGATATCGTGAGCAATGCGTTTTTCGACTGATTCAGCCTCTCCAGTCAACGATTTCTCGTCACAATTGAGGTTCATGGCTTCGAATACTCGAATATCGGCTGGAATCGTATCACCTGTCTTTAGGATTATAATATCTCCGGGAACAACTTCAGCACTACATGAACATGAGTAGATGACAGACAGCAGGGTTGACAATGTTTCATACCTAGGAATAACTTCGTTCTTTCCATCTCGTAAAACTGATGCACTTGGGGATGAAAGAGCTCGCAGGGAGTCCATCTTCTTCTCTGCCTGGTATTCTTGGAAGAACCCAATAGAGACGTTCAGGAAAATGACCGCTGCAAGGACTCCACCTTCGATGTAGTCGCTAACTCCAAAACTCAGAGCCATTGCAAATACTAGGACCTATTGAAATGTTAATTATCTTCGTGGATATCGAAAGCGAAAGTTGGTTTACCAAAATCATGGCATTACTGATCTGCTTGATGAGGATCTTGTACCAAGACACTCCTCCGCCACCCTCGAGTTCATTAGGTGGAACCTTGTTTTGAAGTTCCGCAACCTGCCTGGCACTCAAACCGGTCTCGAGGTTGGTACCCAATTGTCGGGCCACATCTTCAACAGAGAGCAGAAAAGGGTGACGGTCAGTTCCTTGTCGTGTCTGTGCTGTGGGTGCCATCATGAACGTGTGTTGTCTGATGGTCCTTGAATTGTAATATTCTGTATGTAAAGTTGGGTCTATTCCTAGTCAAGGGAATAGTAGGGAATGTCTAAGGTAAGAAATACAATAGAAATTTGAATATGATCTAAATCCTGGAAGAGGGTAACTACCCCACTGTATATATATCTCTCTTTTGCACGGCAGAACGGCTGAGTCAACGATAAGAGAAAGGCGAACAACCCCACCGTCCAAGATAGGTGCCAAGGTTAACATCTTCGTATGATGTCTTTCTACCAATGACCGTGGTAGTGGAAGATGGTGACAAGAGGCCAAGGCCTGAGTTGGGACCGAAGAAGACCTTGGCTTCCACTGAACGTCTCCTAGTGGGCGGAGAAGCTTGGCGGAGCCATGGGGAGGCGAAGCGTTACGAGGAGGCGGGGAGGAATCTCAGATAAGCAGCCGGTGGATGTGGCAAAGAAGGAAAGGTGTGCAACAGGGGAGAGTTGTGAGTGGATGAAGAAGAGTTCTGGAAGGTGGCGTGATTGTCATGTGACTCTTGGCGTGCTTGGCGTCCGCTCTTGGCCCGCTCGGCAAAAGGTTTCCGTTAGAAAATCTGGCAGTGACGACAGGAACCACTTTTGATTTCCCCAAGTTGGGTATTGATTGAAGAGTCCTTGAACCAAAATTATTGGTAAGCTCAAATTTCCTTTGAAAACTGGTCTTGCCTTGGGCGACTTGTCGCATGTTTCCTGCCAATTTGGCCTTACTCGCTGCCTCACATGGCGACAAGGAGTTGAGGACATTCTCCTCGGTTGCTATTATCTCTGGTCTACTAGCATTTCTTATGGAGTTTAGTTGTTTTAGAAACTGTTATGCTTGGGGAGTGGCATGGTTATCTTTTAATGAGACTAGTTGGTGTTTTACCACGGAAGACCAAATAGGGCTCGAATGAATGGCACCACCCCACAACATGGGGTATCTAATTTCGGTACAGTTATACCAAGCCTGGATGAAGGCGTTCCCACAGACTCACCTCAGTTCTCCGTATTTTTCGAATGCTATCTCGAGTTATGCAAAGAGTTAAAGCTTTATTCATCGTCACGTGATAAAGCATGCCGCTGTTATCTTTGGATTGTTTTCAAGATAGAAAGGCAAAGCAAAATATGTCCAGCTACTAAAATGGGTCTGGTAAATAGGATAGACTTCAAAGAATCTTCCAATTCAGCGAGAATATCTTAAGTGCCTGCAGGCACGTGGCCACGCTCGCCAAAGTCTCAGCACCTTCTTCCAACCACAACATAAGCACTCAATCGAATGCGGCACCCGAATGCAGATGACCTACATTAGTCTTGGAGCAAATCAAGACTGATGAATTCCCAACATACTGTTGCGTACCAATAAGAATCTTCCCTCTACAAATCCAGAGCCGAGGCTGCGCGGACTGCATGCGGGATCAGTAATCACTTTGCTATCTTTGATTACTTTCACTACGGAACGGGACCTAGTGTCATCGTGGCTCCTCGATATTTCAAGTATGACTAGGATCATATGCATGTACGGAATAGGTAGCCCTTAAGTACGAAGGGCGCAAGTGTGCCACTATCATGACTCGGGCGAAGTTTGGACATGCAAGTGCTCTCTGTAGCCATGGCTTTGACGGCGCTTAGGTTTGTTTTTTTTTTTTCTCAGTACAAGTTTATTAATCTGCTCCGCATGGAATCCTCAGATATGCGCATTTGCGGAAAAGGCGTTCTCCAAACCAGTGATCATTGCCTCTCTCCACATAGGTATCCAGCATGGTAGCCAGTAAGGATAATTGGCCTTCGAGCTGGACTATATATGCTTCCGTGGGGCTTGACCCAAGTCCATCACCGTCAACTTTGAGCTGAGATTTGAACCTGTCAAGATGGCCGACTCACAACTGCATTCTTCAACGTCTACCATTTCCGTCGACCAAGATCTTCCAGAAATGGAGAAACCAAGACCAAGTGCCGGTGATATCTATGGTGAGGACGACTCTGACGGTATTGAGAGGGGCGTTGAAGCAGATGTTGGCAAGGGGAATCAGGACCTAGAGAAGGGACCATCAAGTCATACCCCACCAGCACAGCTAGATTGGGATGGGCCAGATGACCCAGGTAACCCACACAACTGGTTACTGGGGAAGAAGATCATGCATATTGTAGTACCTGCAGTAATATCGCTCACAGCGTAAGTTCTCTCCTGCATCCATTACAGAAGCAAAAACTGAAAGTCAAATTAGCTCTTTCGGTTCCTCAGTCGTCTCACCACCAGTACCATATCTCGAGAAGCAGTGGGGTATAAGCTCAACCGTCGCGCTTCTGCCTCTAACAACCTATGTAGTTGCGCTAGGACTCGGACCCGTCATTGCAGCGCCGATTTCTGAGACTTATGGAAGACAAGTCGTCTACCTTTTCTCGACCCCACTGGGAGCAATCTTTACTCTAGGTGCTGGTTTCAGTCAGAATATCTGGAGCTTTTGTATTCTTCGATTCTTCGCCGGTCTCGCGTTCTCACCTGCTCTATCTATTGGCGGTGGCTCAAATGCAGATGTAGTCACAATGCAGTATCGAACGGTGGCCTCGACGTTCTACATCTTGAGTCCTTTCCTCGGCCCTGCGTTAGGGTAAGTCGTGCCCCAGTTCCCTCTCTTTTACTGAACTTGTCCCAAATAACAACTGATTTCCAGACCGGTAATCGGTTCATTCGTAACCGTCCGCAAATCCTGGCGCTGGACTCAATGGGTCCTCGTTTTTTTCGCCATCTTCTCCTTCCTCCTCACCCTCTTCACCCACGAAACATACAAGAAGACCCTCCTTCTGCGCCGCCTCAAGAAACGCGGTCTTCCTCCACCACCAAGTCCCTTCCCCTCCACCACCGCAAAACTCAAATTCTTCCTCACTGTCACGGTCCTGCGACCTATCCACATGCTTGTTACTGAACCGATCGTTGGTGTCTTTAGTCTATACGTGGCCTTCAACTTCGCCGTCTTGTATGCTTTCTTTGCGGCGTTTCCTTTCGTGTTTGAGAGTGTGTATGGCTTCAATGTTGAGCAGACGGGCTTGGTGTTTTTAGCCATTGGGATAGGCTGTGTGCTTGCTGTGCCGACTGTGATACTCTGTGATATATATCTCTATCAACCGCGTTTCCGGGCAAGTAAAGCTGCTGGGAAAGCAGGCGTTGTTGCTCCTGAATATCGATTGTATCCTGCTATGATGGGGAGTGTGGGCCTTCCTTTAGGATTATTCGTATGTCCTTTATTTTGACCCTTTCATTGTTTTTGGAAATGGATTTGCTGACTCCATGAAAGTGGTTTGCATGGACCGCCAAGCGAGAAATATCCTGGGCCAGCCCAGTTGTAGCAGCGATTCCCTTTGCATGGGGCAACCTATCCATCTTCGTCGCAGCCGCAAACTACTTAATCGACACATACCAAGCACAGAATGGTGCTTCTGCGCTGGCAGCAAATGGACTCTTGCGGTACATACTCGGTTCCATATTCCCGTTGTTTACGTTGCAGATGTATAAAGGTCTTGGTATTGGTTGGGCGACTAGCTTGTTGGGTTTTGTCACGGTAGTGCTCATGCCAGTCCCGTGGGTGTTATTTAAGTACGGGAAACAGATCAGGGCGAGAAGTTCGTATGATACCTTGAAAATTTAGAATTTGGATGAGGATAATAGGTGCAGAGGAGTTTATAGAATTTGAAATTGGATTTTTGGACGATTTCTTTTTGTTGTATTTAGTTATGAGTACTCAAGTAAGCTGGTCCTCCTTCTCGTCTGCTCTTTCAGTCTCTTCGCTTATGTCTTCCCACACGGGCATTCTCCTGAAGAACAAACGTCTAGGTCCCAATAAAATATCCTGTGCTTTTGTCGGCCTCAGCCGACTTAAAGGTCAAAGTGACTCGATGAGACGTCTTCTTTCCTCTCGCCCTCCCTTCTCCGGTGTCGAGGTTTCTACAGTCTCCTGCAGCTGATTCGCGCTTTTGTTCTCAACGTTCTTCTCTTCGATATACCCGTGCGGATCGACTTTTTTCTTCACTGAGATAGTGAGGTTGATGTCATGTGGGGACGTCTGTTTTCTAATCAAGTGGTCTCAGTCAATAGTACAAGGCAGGAAAATGGGAAAGAGGCATACTTGCTGACTTTCGATATGTGCCCCCCTCGCCCTTGCTGTGACATCTCTATGATGCTCGTTGTGTTATGTTGCATCTGACAAAGGACAACTCTGCAAAATCTAGATATAAGCTGCGGCTTGAAAAAAGTGGGTGCATTGAGTTGTGATAATGTTTAGATGCAGATCGTTTGAGGGTAAGAAGCATCGCTTGAGGGGAAGCCCCTTTTTACACGAACCTCACTAGCATCCCCCTCACACTTTAAAACTTCCTCGCCTCCTGGACACTGAAGCTTCTTTTAATCCAATATCAAATAACATTCATAGTGGATAACAGCACTAATTATTAATTATTGAGTTGGTAGATATTCGGAAGTGTTCTAGTGTGTTTGAGAGAAGGAAGCTGTGGTAAGCACGTGACCTCAACACACTGTTATTGTTGTATTGCGCACGCTAGAACCTATGAATTACTCGAAACACCAATGAAGAAAATGAAGAAGAAGAAGAAGGTGAGATTGAGAGAGATCTGGAAGGCTCTAATAACTATATGTGGAATGCCAAGCCTCCCAAACAGTTAGAACTTGGAAGTTCGAAAATCCTTATACTCGAGTTTCGGTAGATCTATGATTTGTGTATGCTTCTCTAAAAGTTTTTCTCTATTACTGATTGTGAGAATTAGTCTATGGATCTCTACTCGAGTTTGAGTTAAATCTAATTCAAAAATCCAAACAAAATATCATTGCCGACAGGGTGGTCAATAAGTCAGTCAGTCAGTCATCAGCTGAGGATATATTCGAGCTGACCGGCTTACGTGATTACTAAGCAAAGTCTTCAACTGACTGACTGATTGACGTCGACTGATAAGCGGCTGATCAGTTGTGGGGATATATTAAAAAAATCGAGAATTTTAATCTGAATCATCTGAACCCCAGTCGATCTCCGCCGCATTAAAGGCTTGTGATATCCGAATTGCCCCCCTCCTTTACCAGTTATTTAGGCATTCTTGATACTATAGTAGTCGTCTTGTTAGCCTAGAGCTTTCAGGGATAGTCTATTTTGCATATAATGAAAATACTCGCTCGCACTTAGCACTCATGGCCGGAATAGCTAGGAAATCGAACACCATAGAAGTTAATTGAGGCCATTTAGGTTCCTTCGATCGCCAGTACTGTATAATAGGCATTTTGCTTACTGGTTCCTCCAGGTATTAGGTATACTGATCCTTCCGGGATGATTCCCTAGCCGGTGCCGTTAATTGAGGAGCGATATGATTGAGACGTGGTGGCAGTAGAGGTTGATCGCGTAGATCTTGAAGATGGTTTAGGGGAAGTTAAATCGATATTGGAAGGCATTATATTGATGGTATTGATGATTTAAGGTACAAGATACAGAGTTTTCATAATAATTATGGTCGGGATTCCCTGAAATATAAGGCTATTCAGGCTCAAGTTGTATAATTAAGTGTATATAAGTGTATAAACTATGCATAATCACAAAATTACAGGGCCTTAACTTATAAGCGGCTGATCAGTTGGGCATATTACGAGCTGACCGACTTACTTAATTGTTGGAACGGCTGCATACTGTAAATATTACTGGTCACGTGACAGCGCGCACGTTTCGCGTGGCTAGTCCCAATTAGGCTTAGCTGCATCCGGGAGGGGTATCAACACCAAGGTGTCGATCACTCTTCCTCACTTAATAACCAAGAGACAACCAGCACTTTACGCAATTAGCATTCCACGACTTACGTGACGGTGCTACGCGTTACAGGTGGACCGACATTAATTTTATAACCTCAACTGACTAGCTGATAACTGATGTACTAAAAATTTCATAAGCGCTGACTGAAAGCCGCTGACTTGTTGACCAGCCTGATTGCCGAATTTGACCATGTAAATACAATCTTTCACTCTGGGCTGACTCTCTATATGCTTATTAATTTATTTAATGATACTTATGATTTGTAATAATACTATTGTCTTTGATATCAGATTTATCTTTTCGCCACACACGACCAGGCCATGAAGGTTTGAACGTGCAGGTAGCGCCCCGGCCACTAGGGCTAGGTAAGCAAAGGGGGAGGAGCATCAACCCCAATCTATCTCTATCTCTCGCAACTGGGACAATATCGGGAGACGGCTGGAAAGGCATAGAAGGAACAAAAGACGAAGCGGAGGGACCGTTGGATAAATTTAGGGGAATGGGACACTGTCTGAACGAGGACTTTGGACAGGGGATTGAATTCCGGTTTGTATTTACGATCGTAGGATTTGCTGCATGGATGTGGAGAAGTTGGCGAACTTTTTAAGAAGTCGTGCTGCTCACCTTATACGAGGCCGACTTTAGGTCTCTTTCCGGCTCATGTCCTTTCATGAACACTGCTCTAGCCTATGGCTTTGAGGTTCTAGTAGGAAAATAGACTTGCATTAACCCTAATGACTGCGATTGCATAGGGCGGGACCATATCTGGGCAAGGCCTAAGAACAGTGGATTTCTCATCACACTGGCGCAGCACCTTCTCCCCGCTTCAACTATGCATCGAATTCCTGCAGCCTCTCAACTCCCCACTTCCACTATCAGCGCCTCAAAGCATAGTAAATCCTGTCTCATCGTCCTCAATGATAATTCTACCGAATCGAGCCCGATCACACAACAACAAATTGTCCTCATCAGGGGTCTTGAAATTGTCGATTCCAATCTTTTCGCCATCGACATTCAGAAAGCAACGCGTATTTGCCTTTTCGTACTCAATGCTACCCTCTGCTTCGATTACCTCCTGCACAATACGGCACACTTCTGTAAATCTTGTAGGTTGAGAGCGTGCCACGCCAGCCATTCCGGCCAACATGTGACTGATGCAACCATTCAACTTAGTATCACCATCATACTCATGCCTTGGATAATCCAGAGGTGATTCCTCGACAAAAACTGTTTGGGCTTTTCGGAGCATCTCAACACAGCGTTCGTTCAACGTCAAGAGATCGAATCGGAGGATCTTGTCTTCTGACTTGAGACGCTCTTTGAAGATGGAGAGCATTCTGAGAGGGTGAAACTTCGGACGCGTCAACGAATCTTTGTTTCCGTTGGTGGAGGAGCTTTGAACTGCCTCAAATTTTCCCTCTAGCCATTTCGCAACTAGTAGCTCCAGCATGGCGAGTGGCTCCTCTGCTGCTCTGGTAGGAACCCAACGAGGAGTTCCAGGCTTTCCCGAACCATGACTGGCCCACATGAGATCAACATACGTTGACATGATCTTCAATTTTCGATTCTTTTTTTGTGCGAACGGCAAGGTGGCATTCTTGTGATAACGAACGGTCGAATTTCCACGGCGATCCACCGAGAAAGCGGTTGCGCTGACACCCATGACGAGGTTGTAGTGTTTGAAGCATTTGCCGGGGAGCGTGGGGCGATCACCGACAAAAAGCCATGAGGAATCTTGCCACTCGATAACTCTCTCAAGGTCGATCCATTCTACAAGTTGCCAGTTAGCACAAATACTCTAAAGATGCAGGCCGAATGATTTGCGTGAATTTATTGATAGAGAAGAGGAGGGAGGGCTACTAACGTAAACTCTTGGCCACCTGTTCGCTTTGCTGACTTGCGTTATACAAATGAATAGAGGTGATTATAGCTCCTTGGTCGCCACCTAGTCCGATACCAATCAAATGTACTTGCATTAAGAAATATTGTGTAAGTAGACCCAAGATCATTGGATGGTTTCGAAAAAGGTAGAAGGATCCCCAGCGATAGAGATCAGCGCGGTCACCCAAATATTCGTTCAAAGCCTCTTCCATGAAGTCTCTCTCCAACAACTTCTGGATTCCCTCCTTGGTGATTCGAAACAAGTGGTCATTTTGTTTGTAGTAATTGTTGACCTTATTGGTTTGTCCAAATAGGAGAGATCGCTCCAGTGTTGCCAACATCCACTTCCGCATTTTCTGTGCTTCATCAAAGACTCGGTCCAGCTCCTTGCCAACAACACGGCGAGTGTCAACAAACAGTTGGACAGCAAAAACCACCCAGGTGTAGACGGTTTTGTTCTTCTTGGCGACATGCAGAGCTTGGATCAACTGGTCATTGTAAAAGTTGCCCGAACAATTTGCATTGGCCATTGCAAAAAGCGAGAGACATTTCATTAAGACTTCCTCATCATCTGAAAGTCCAAGTCCTGCGGTACGAGCTTGGTCTTGTTGATAGAAAGCCACTTCACCGCCCATGAAGAATTTTGCCAGAATTTCGTACACCAGGTCGCAAAAGAAGACTTTCGATGGGAGCTTGAAGTTGGAACCAGTGTAAGTTGCGAAGTCTTTGTCGTGGCTCTCGTAATTTGGGTCGCTGTATCCATTGAACAAATAATTGATAATCTCGCCGTGGTCATCAAATTGAGGGAAGTTGGAAAGGAAGTCTTCGTTAAGACGACGATAGACCGAAATCGCCGTATTCATTGTAACAGCTGCAGTGGTGAAGGTAATCTGATACTCTCGATATTCTGCCCACTTTCGGTAGAAATGTCAGCGTCTATAATTCTGAATTACGTAGGAGAAATAGAAAATACGATAGCGAATGAACGTCTTGGACACCTCTCCAATGTTGGTAAAGAGCTAAAACAAATTGTACAAGTATGAGCAGCACTCACAGTTTGACGAACGTAGTAGCGAATATCCGTCATGTCCTTCAGGAGGCAGAAGATTGCGAACGATATGTCTTCATCTGTTGGGTCGAGTTCGTAAGTGCACGTGGCTTTGGTTGATTGAGGCGGAAGGTTGCTGCTACAAGTGGACCATTCGGTAGGTTCATCGACCTCCAAGTGCTCGAAAAGGTTGCTAAGACCAGAGACACCCTGGTTCGTAACAGCAGTGCCATCCTTAGAGTCCTTTGACTTGCACTTATCTGCTTGAGCCTGGTAGTGGGAAAATTAGCAGATTATTCTGGGACAGAAGGGAATATTGTCAGCCATCCTGTGATTTGCGCTTCGGCACTTACAGAATCTTTGTTCAGTGGCTTCAAGATTCCAAGCGTCTCACGGAGAACTCCAATGAAATATTGATGCCTCTGGTTTGATGCTTGCGTGGATGCTTCCATCGAGCCTTCGAAGCACCGATTACACGCGCTGCGTGCCGCAATAACCTCCTCGAGCGTTTCGATGATTGTGCCAGGCACTTCCTGGGTTTTCAAGCCTGCAATGGCCTTCGCAATTCGAGGAATAGCCGCGAGAGGTATCTGATGTGTTTGACCATTTCGCTTTTCGGATGCCTTTTGCGCTGCTCTTGCTTTGCCTTTGAGTCTGCCCTTACCCTTAAAATTGGCTCCGGAAGCATCTAAAAACAAGTCGCTCAGAAGGTTTGCCTCTCGTGCTTTGCTGGCTAGCCATGTCGTAACCTTGATCGTGCCCGCCTTGTACTGCTTGTATGTGTCGAACAAATTCAATGTGTCAATTGAAGCCATTTTTAAGTTGAAAAACTTTATCAAGGCCTTCAGGTCAAACGAGAGCGTTCAAAACTAGAAGTGAAGCAGTCCAGTCGTCTCACCTTGCAGAGCTGATTCAAAGGACGGTTGGCTCGAACATAGAACAATTTGCGCAAAGATAGCAGAACAGAATTTAATTGCCTCCGAGAGCTGGATCAAAAGCAAGACGTTTAGTTGAAAGGGAAGACGACGTAAAGGTAAAAACATTAGATGGGAGAAACTTGCTGGTGGAGTTCGTCAACAAAGCTAAGCGAAGCGAAGGTGATCAGGCGATGAATCTGGGGAGCGTCAAGGTCGCTTACAAGTATCAGGTGAATCGAATATCAAGGTGATTTTGAGGAAATTTCACCTTTCGCGCAATTACATTAATTAAGCTCGAAGAATCTGTGGCCTCAAGGGAGGAGAGGGCGTTGAGGTGAGGAGCACGATGTGTTAAGCGAGTTCCCCCTAAATTTCGAGATCATAACGCTTGCAGTTCATATAAATTTCACGAAGCTCCAAACCAAGGTGCGGCTTGCCTAATCTGTTTAATTGTAGTAGTGTAATGTATTTGGCATATAAGCCTCGGCTCTATAAAAGATTTGCAGCTTCACGGCGTTAGGACAGAGTTATCCTGTCACGTGACTGCAGGTCTGTTACCTACCTAGCTAAGTGCCTATCTAAATACCAAGGTGCTTTTGAGGAGGAGGAAGTATCGAAGAGCAAGTACTATCAACGCAGCAGTTGTCAAAGACTCTCTAGATAACATAATTACAGTCAAGCTGCGCGTGTCAATTTGCATAGAACTCAGTCATGGCAACGCAAGTCGCATACTGTCTCACATGAGTCAAGGCGTCGAATGAAAAGTCGAGCTTTGCGAGCATCGAGGACAATTTCGGTTTTAAGGCCCTAACTGGGTAGAACTTATCGGAAACCAGTATCTAATTCGGAACCGGCTCGGCTCAAGGAAAAGTCCGCTGAGCCAGAACCTCATTCATCTGAAGCTTTCCAGTGCTGCCGAAGTCTCATCAATCATCCTGGAACCGAACGTAAGCATGCTTGAAGTCTGCCTCGTAATCACGACAATCATTTGACATTCGTCTGTTGTGGCAAAACAGGAGCCAAGCGACAGATCCCAAGGCAAATTTCAAGGAAAAGATTAGAATAAACCTTAACACGAACCTAACATCTTCTAAATAAATGGTGCACACACCCTGCGCTCCTTCCAGCATAGCGGCAATGCAAGGCGATGCGCATGATGCTAGTTGAAGGCCCTTGCGTGGGAGTGAAGCACCGGGACGAGGCGAAAATCTGATACTGAATCAGATTTTCTTTTTGGGCCGCTGGCACTACCACGACGAAGGAGAAGGAAAAATTGTATGATGGGGCTTCCAGTCAGAGCATATACTTCCTCTCGTTAGGAATCAAATAACCAAATGGGTGCGATCTCATTCGCACTTGTTGTCTGAAAAGTGAGCAATGAGAAGATCAGCAGAACGAGGCGACCAATCCGAGGTGTGTTTAAGGGAAATTTGAGCGCCAAATTCAACACGAGGTGGAAAATGAAGCCTCAAGTCCAACCATCTTGAAGAACGAATAATTACTACTATTAATACTTGCTAGATATGTCTACTGATGAAACGCTGACACCACCACCCAGACAAAGAAAAGCCAGAGAATCAGAGAAGTGAGGCTGCAGACTAGATTAGCCACGAGAGCCACTCAAAGATTCGGGATATTCGAAGACACAAACGGGCATCCGATCCCAAACTCCATAATGCATGGCCCCGAACCTGAAAATGATTCTCCGCATACGATACGTCCTGTTTTCCATATCGAGTGCTAAACTTTTTCGTCCTGCAAGCCAAGACCTGTACCTGAACCGGCGGAGTTGTTCCTAATATTTACAAAAGTCACCAGATGCTAATTATCCCCCAAACAGCCTAATCAGTAGTTTGCAGGCTACTGGAACACACTCATGCAAATATACAAAGATCAAGGGATATACGGATTGATTGGTCAGTCTCAATATAGATAGGGTCTTAGCCACGGGGAAATAATGCCCGATGGGCTAGAGCTCAATTCACTTTTGTCGTTTGCTGGATGTTCCCTATGAACACGACCAGTACTGCGCAATATGCAGCCGTTGCTGCGAAGACTTCTTGCCTATTCGCAGTTGTAAATACCGACACTGCAGTGGCGAATATTAATGCAAATATGAGGGTGATGGTTGCCATCAGCTGCAACGAAATGCTGCAGGTGAGGAAGATGTATATAGGAATCAGCAGTAATGCAGTCGAGGCCACTGCAATTATGACTTTGATAAAAGCGCCCATGCGGTCTTCTGAGTAGTAGTGGATATGAGGGTCAGTTGTCTTAGCTTGATCCTCCTTGGAGACGAAGATGGTCTGACGAGATCCAAAGTCAGCCTTGCAATAAATTCAAGAATTGCAAGATAGTGCATCTTACCCTCAGTATCCCTGTCTTGCAATGGTTCATGAATCTGTGCATCAATTCATCAAGCCAATTTTCCTCGTGCTTTTCGAGAGAAACGAAATCATGCTCATGGTATACGAAACGCTCGTCGGAGTCACTGAAAGGGTGTTCCGTGTACATGAAGTCCATAAAATTTCTGTACATCCTTTTCGA
Organism: Hyaloscypha hepaticicola; assembly: GCA_002865625.1. Classification (NCBI taxonomy): domain Eukaryota; kingdom Fungi; phylum Ascomycota; class Leotiomycetes; order Helotiales; family Hyaloscyphaceae; genus Hyaloscypha; species Hyaloscypha hepaticicola. The sequence continues at coordinate 195,807 of KZ613512.1, forward strand.
AGGTCGAGAAAGCTTTCGTAACTCAGCTTCGCGGAGAACGAGATTGTCTACCATTGTTAGAATCCGCGAGGCCCTTCATTGAAGAAGAGGGTATACCGTATTCCTCAAGCTTTTGATCAATCTGCTTCATCAGGTCCCTCCGCTCCTCATTTTCTTTTCCCCCAGCTAGCGAGATTGAATGTCCCAATCGCCATTTATTGTCGTCTGCCCCAGGCTCTCCTTCATCTTCCTTGTCAAGCTTGTCTAGTTGTGCTTCGAGCTCTGTAAGCTCGACCTGTTTGTAGAGGAGGGTCCGAGCGTGAAGCGTGCCGAATCGTCGAAACAGAACAGAATCAGAGTCGCTGTCAATGTATGCCGATACTCGAGGGTATCCCTCGGGGTAACGTTCTACTGAAAGTTCACATTAACGTGAGCAGGAGCTTTTGCACCGAGATTTCGATGATGCTAGTTATGGATCCTTACATTGTCTCTTGACGATCCTGCCGTCCCGATTGTCATTGATTATTGCCCGTTTATTCGAAAATATACTGAACATTCTGAAAGTCGGTTTCCACAAGTTCCGTGAGGGGCGGTGAGCATCTGTCGGCGTGAGCATGCTTTCACACTCCCTTTACGCATTATTGCCGCTGTAACCTACTTGAATTTCGATTGCTGTTTTGGCTTTCAAGGCTGCCGAGCCCTCTACTCGAGTCGTGTATATGCTGAGGCCAGTAAGCCTGCTGTGGGCGTACGATGGATCCCGAGGGTTGGACAGGATGTTGCGCATCTCTAGAAGTTCTTGTGACAGAGACCATCAGCACTGAATTGGCCATTCTGCAAGTCAATTTGCCAGTTGTATCATGATCTGCACTCACCCGGCTGGTCGAAAGTTTGTATACTATTGTGAGCAGTATATTGGAATCCATGGCAAGGCGCACTTCAGTGCTGTCGTAGTCTTGTGGGATGCATGAGCTGTGGGAAAGCGAGGCTTCGCATCGAGTGGGCAAATTACACAGTTAATAAGTTGGACAACCCCTGCTGGTGCTGCTCCCGGGGGCTTGAATCAGCCATGGGTTACAGTAAGCGATAATAAGTAATGGCCCAACTCGCGTATTTTTCGCGACTCTCCCACAACACCATCTTTTAAAATCACAAAAATGCCACCACAACGTTGCCCCCTCGCGGAGCTGCTTAATAGCAAGCCGCGGGGACCTGAATATTACCCTTATACAAGAGGAAAAATCGCTGGCTTGCATATTGCAGGCCTCACTCAACGCGCAATCATGGATATCACCGACGCGTCGCGTCAAGCAGTTCGTGGCTCAATTGCTCTTGAGATCCTCAACACCAACGGTGCCTCTCTTCCTCGTCCAGGCCGTCCAATCATTTATCACCCTCGAGATCGAAGAATGATGCTTCGCAGCTTGCGATTAGAGCCCAAACTCACGTTCGATCAGCGTCGCGCTTCTACCGGCCTCACAATGTCGAATGCCTATATCAAGAAGATTGCAAAGGAGAATGGACTCTCTCATTGGCGTACGAAGTTACGGCCAGCTCTTACGGAAGAAGTAGCAGCTCTCAGGCTTGCTTGGTGTCTTGTACGACGTCACTGGAAAACACCACAATGGAGGAAATACATGTGGAGTGATGAGTGTTCAGCAGAGCGGGGTAAAGGGAAAAAGAGGGCATGGGTTTGGGGGACGCCCAAGGATAAATGGAAGCCTTCGCACGTCGACACTTATCGAAAAGGAAAAGATCTTCGTGTAATGGTTTGGGCCATGTTTTGGGGAGAAGGACAACGCTCAGAGTTATATATAATGGACCGGGACTTTGAAGCAAAGAAGCATGGTTATTCCGCGACCTCCTACATCGAAGTACTCGACGCCATGCTTCCTGGAACCTACACAGAAGACCTCTACTTCATGCAAGACAATGCCCCAATACACACAGCGAATAAAGTCAAGAAATGGTTTGAGGATAATGGGATTGATACCTCCGACTGGCCTCCCTATTCCCCCGATCTTAACCCGATTGAACACGCTTGGAAGAAGCTCAAGGAAATGGTAATGGAACACTTCCCGGAGGTTTGGGCCGCGAAGGGATCGTCGGAACAAGACTTAAAGAATATGGAGGAAGCGTTAAAAAAGGCCTGGCTTATGATTCCCACCAGTTTTTTTGAGAGTTTAGTAGAGAGCATGGAAAAGAGAATTGAGGCTGTAATCGAGGCAGATGGGTGGCATACTAAATATTAGACGGACGCACTAGAATTCTGTCTAATCCATTTGATTCAGAGGATAATTCTGGTCAATTTGGCTATTTCAGAATTATTTTAACGCAGTTGGTTGCGATTATTTAATTAAATAAAGTATGGTTAAAATCTTATGGATTTTGGTGTTCTGACGCTTGGGCCATTATTAATTGTCTAGTACTGTAGTGGGAACTCGGCCAAGCGCCTCGCCTCCACATCAGCCTCAAAGCTTCAAGGACATTATTCTGAGTCAAGCAGGCCAAGAAGGGTGAAGTTCTGCTCCATGAAATTTCTCCATAAAAACTTAGACATCACCTGCTACCGCCCAAAAGATTTCCAGGGAACCATCTCCACCCCACGGATCACCAGACTGATAGCGCCCGACAATGGCCAATTCTGACTGCGTTATTTTTACACAAGACAGAGATTTCCGACAAAAGAAAATCGAATTCATGTTGCTGACGCCAGAATATGCAAGATACCACCTCCACGCGCAAATTACTGTCCATTTCATTACCCTTCCCTAGCCAAGCTCCTGAAGTCGCGTGGGCAAGGAAGAATTTTTGTAAATTGACGCAAAGTTTAGTGTGCAACGGCGTACAGAGTATCGTTTGTTGCAGAATATGTCTGCTGAGTTTCATCGCATGGGGAGGAAGGTCGAGGAGTATATGCGGAGTTAGTTGCGTTGTTATTGGAGTGCAGCGAGTAGTTACCATCAGCAGGGAGGTTATACATCCCTCCTTCACCGAATCCAGGACCGGTGCTGGGAAGAGCAGGGTTCTGCTGGTCATGGCTGGCTGATGATGCCGGTTCGTGAACTCCATATTCGTCATCGGTCGCACAGTCAGATGCAGACGCACCGTGCGAAATTGGTCTTCCACCTTCCGTAGAATATGAGGAACTTGTGTATGGTCTTGAGCTTTCCGAGTATCCAGAGCCTATGGATTTCGAAGAACGATAGTCTGAGGCTGCAAGCCCAGCTACCCCTAGTATATCCGTCCCAAGAACAACGGGATTCTCCAGGGGGCATTTCCTCGTAAGGACAAACAGCGTTGCGTCCTTCAATTTTGCTCCTCCCGTCTCGATAGTGACTTTTACTCTATCTTTGATCTCGTACTCGTCCCTATACCACCAAGGTGACTTTATTCTTTTCTTCTCCAGCTTCAGAATATCAACCATTTCGGATGAAATCAAGCTCTCCTTTGATGAGCTTATCATTGCTCTAAGAGACTTTTTCTTTATCGTTACGAGAATTTCCTAGGCTGCGTAAATTTTCATAATTCATTGAAGCACTTGGTTCTTGCGGCAAACTCACCTCTGGGTGGTATTCTTGCGAACTACTTGGCTCGTACGATCTTTTATCATATCCTCCTCCATAAGAGGAACCATATTGCTCTGCTGGAATATCTGAATAAACGGGTGAAATCGGCGACGTTTCTGATACTCCATACGCACTGCCATAATATACGTCTGATGACTCGTATGAAGAGCTCGAATGCTGGGTTGAAGGGAATGGAGGAGGTTTGGGCCCCTGCAACAAAATTAAGTCAGCTCTTTTCTTCTTGCAATCGCGCTTGACTTACTGGTTTAGGTGGTCTTGTCGGAGAGACCGTAGGGTCTCGGGGCTGGTTTTCTCGTGACTAGGAGATCACTCCAACGTCAGCATCTGAGGGTCTGACCAATGTTCTGTGCTTAAACTCCCCAAATCCAGCACACGGATCTTGAACTTTGAAAACATCGAGGCTCGGCTTGACAAACGTTTATCTCTTGGTATCGGGAGTATAACCTTTTTGCGACCCCTCTCGTTACCTGCTCCTATATCCAACTCCCCATATTGTTCATTCAAATCGTCGACGGAACTCTGTGGGGCAGGGACGGTACTCGATGGGTAGCTGGAGGCTTGCTCTGTTGATTCGTTTATGCTATTTTCATATTTATATTCGTACTCGTACTCGCCTTCCTTCACGTCAGCAAGCGTTTCCAAAGCAGGCTCCATCCAGCCGGAGAATCTCACCATTCGAATCCAAGCGGTAGCAAGCCCAACGATTGAGTGTCTCGTTCCATTCCCACGGACTCCAATCTGACGGCACGCCTCTTTTTTCCTTGCCTTTTCGACGCTGTTTTCTCGAGGACATGACGGATCTGTCGTAAGCAGCGCGTTGTGAGCTCAAATGGGCCTCGCGAGGTTGGCATCAAGGTTAGGCTCTATTTTCGTTCCATGGTTGACTCCCGCGATAGACAGAGGCACTGGATTATGACTCTGGCGTTGAAGTATCCCACGATGCTTGCGGCTACAAAAACGTGTCAGGCAGACTCGAAGGCCCGCATCAATAACAAGCCTGATCCTGGGCTGAGCTAGTTGAGAGGCCGTCGGTCCAATGATTTTGTTACGTCCGGCTTGACCCGCAAGAATCGTTCGTCTCTGATAATTTGGGCAGCAAGGACTTGCCAAAGAGCTCGTTGTCACTGCGTTGTGGCAGTGTAATACCGGAGAAGATTGCGGGAAAATTTTGGCCTCTGTAGAAGGTAAAACGAGCGATTAACTAGCATGTGCTGTGGCTCGCTCTGCCAAAAGAACGCATAGGATGCGTTCATACGAGTGGCTGTTCGAAAAGGAATCTGACGGCACGAGACGTGATCGCCGCATCTGCCTTAAAATGCTCTTTCTCCAGAATAGGGCTTGCCGCGGCGTGTGCGGGGGAGGGGCGATTGGCGATGTTAAGCAGGATCAGGCTATATATGGCACTGATAAGTGAGCTAGGTCATGGGTAAACTAAGGCATGGATTGGTCAGTCTAGGTGGTGGGTGAGGCTTCAGTATGCACCTCCAACTGAAACGGGAACCGAACTTCACGCAGCCTCGTACAATCCAATCCGAAAGAGACAGAGCCTCAATTCTTGAGCTATAGTGCTGATTGTACTTCTTGCATCTCTGTGCTCAATTCCAAGAGTTGTGCAAGTACTCTTGCTACGCAGCCTTGAATCCGGTAGGATGTTTGGGAAGTGAAAAATGCCGCAGAAAGAGGTTCTGGAGAAACGGAAGTGGAGAAGGGTTGTAGCTTTGAAGACGTCACTAGTTTCCGTCTCTTCAGCAACTTGCAAGCGCTTTGGGAGTTCCAAAATTCAGGTCTTCGATGCTTTCATTCTTCCCAATCTTTTCATCCCCTTTCTTCTCAATTCTTCGAGACTGCATAAACACAGGTGCATTTGCTCGTCTCCCAGCCTTCTAGCCTTCTTCTACTCTTCAACCTGGACCCCCTCGAGCTCTTGCCCCATCTATCCAAGCGGAACTATCCTCAACTTTTGCATTATCTCGAATAACGTTCTCCGACCTTCTGGTTGTTTCGGGGAAGTATCCAGAACCCCGGATGAACCTCAACAGAGTCCGCAGCATCACTTCCACTCCTTCAACCCTTCATCCCAAGCAACTAGACAACCCTAGCACTCGCCTGATCTGATACGCAACAACCGTATTCTCCTCCAGGTAGGTATCAAAGTCCCCAGGAAACCCGAGTCAAAAAAACAGTATCAAAAACCGGACCGACCTGTTGCTAATGAGCTACTAGATGAGGTAAAAAGCCCTGAGCGCTACTTCTTCTCCACTCACATCCAAGAATCCACTTACAGCCTTCATTCCAGCCCATTGAGATTCAAATAGTTACTCGTCGGAAATATCATGGTTTCGTGGTCTCGCTACCTGATCCGCCAACAGCTATAACCCAAACCGCGCCATCTTGTTGAATATTCCATTCTTCGATGTACGGACTTCCTAGGTAAATCAGCTCCGACTTGTCTGCACTATCGCATTCTTCCTCAACCACACAACTCTCTACAAGCACTCACCTACCTATCTCGAAATCCGACTACTCGTATAAACTATCAAAAACCACTCTCTCGGCTGCTTAAGCTCCACCCTAGGTCGACACTGCAACTTCTCAAACCTCTCTCTCCTCTCTTTCTAAATCCCCTTCTTTCTCTCTCTCAGCTTTCATCCCTTAAATCAACGGGGATTTCCATATTTCGTAAAGGGTAGTGAAGGGATGGACGCGAGTGTTGACAGTGAAGACTATTAGGTACTTGAAAATTTCGAGGAAGACAATGCAGATGAGGATGGAAAGGGATAAGAGGGCTTCACTCGTGCTCCTGGGCGAGGCGATCCTATCGCTTTACTGAACAGCAACAATTCCTCGACAAAAATCGTGATTCATATTAATTATGTTATATGTCTCTAATTTAGAGACAAGATCCGGTGTTGGAAAAAATATTTGATGATGTGACGTAAGAAGGACCCGTGCCCAGCAACGCGGAGACATTCTTGATTTCTTCGAGATGATGGGCGCACGAGGATCAGGATACCAAGAAAATAGAACCACGCTGGGTATGTTAGCCTGGTTGAATATTTGTTTGAGGAGCTCAGTTACAGAAAGGACTTCTGATCGGATACGTGGCCGTCGCTCGCCTGGAATTTTCTTCTGAAGATGCACACAAAACTGCATAGTTTGTGAAGTGGAATTTTCATTGAATAGGGCAGCCGGTCGCTTTTGGCTTCTGGCTTGAAAAGCCCCAAACCCGTCGCTCGGGTTTTCCAAACAGAGCTTAGAGATGCGCTTCTGTAGTACTCATCATCATTTCATTCAGAAGACCTAGACGACTGCTGATGGGTCCCCTGAAGAACATTGGAAGTAATGGAGTATCTCCAAGAAGTGCCATTCCACCTCTAGCTGTTGGGAGATAGATGCATTGAAGAGATATATCGATACTAGCCACTTGACGACCTCTGCTCATGTTTCTCGACTGGGAGAAGCTGTCTCTCGGACGCGAATTTGAAGAGAAGTATAAAGTATCAGAACATCTTCGATAGGTTCCGCATTGCAGGCCTTCATGTCCTGTTCTGGCTGAGTTGGTTTTTCTACTGCCTTCCACTTTTGTCACGAAGCATTATCTGGAACGGGCTGTTTCAATTGTATGCTCGAATCTAGTGGTGGGGAGACATGTTGGTCCCAGTCTTGAAGAGCGTAGAATTGCGACCCAGTCGACATGTTCAGGGGCGTCCCCTTTGTCCTCGCAACTTAAAGTCAATCGATTTCAAGAATCCATCAATCCGGTTCAATAGCTCGAGCAACCTCTCATGAACACCTTTGTCAACCATGTCGCTGGCATCCGTGCTTTAACTCGAAAGCTTGAAAAGGGTTCGGAGGAGGGGCCCAGGCCAAAACATGAGATGACACGCGTGATGTGACAAAGATCTTACCCTTCTGTCTAATCGTGCAGGGGGCCCCGGCCAGTGCCGTCATCAGCTACCCCATGCTCCAGCGAATTTGCTTTTGCGCGGCAATCTTGGCAGGAACGTGCCATTCTGTGATCAATTCCGGGATTTTCTCCATTTGTCTTCCAATTGAACAGAGAGGCGCGTAACTGAGCCACAGCAGCCTACGTCACTCAGAATTAAGCTTGCTGCCAACTTCGGTAAACTGCTGATCCTCACCTGATGAAGTTACTATGCCAAGAAGATTGGAGCCCTGAAATCTCACGACCTGTGGCGCAGTCCATGTTGCGGCCGCTGTTTCCCTTGACAACCCCAAATCTGCTGTGCGCAAAGGCAATTGAAATATTTGGAAAAATGCTTCCAAGTGTTAGGTCTGGCCACATAAAACCATGAAGAAAGCAGCGCACAGTTATGTCCAAGATGAAACAGAAAGGGTATTGGCGAGAATTGGCCAGGGCTGAGCCACGACCGAGGAGCTGTGCACCCTGTCACCCCAGAGTGAAAGGCAGGGGCTGACAGGGCCTAGAAAAACGCCAATGACGAATCAGGGACAAACAGTCCACATTCCTTGCTTTTGTGGCTGCTCCTTCAGCTGTGAATTTCGGTAACAACACACGATCCATTTCACACCACTGGAGTGCATGGCTGAAACATAAGAATAAAAAGCTGGCCACTCGCCCCTCACCACGATTCTGTTCTGCTTTCCCACCCAACATCCTTGCGCACCAACCTGCTCACCTTTAAAAGCCCTCGGTCTCCCTCGTGCTCTCTCCTCTCCCACAACCACTTTGTCCCACTACCAACCAACACATAAAATTCAGATTCAACCACACACAGTCGCAATGGCAAAGACGGGCATCTTCCATCATGTCGGCACCTTCCTGCTCTTCGCAGCAGCGATTCTACTTCTCATCACCACCATTTCAGCACCCGTTATTGGTGACATTGCCATCTTGAAGGTCATGCTCACCAACAAGACCGATATTCGCAACTCCTCCGTCACATTCGGCACCTTTGGCCACTGCGTTCTCGATGTTGCTCCGGTCCAGTAAGTTCTGGCAGTATTGAAGTGTCAATTACGCACCGCTGACAAGCTTGTGTCAAATAGAACCGATCAAGACTACTGCTACCCAAAGCACATTGGGTACAACCCCGCGGATATCATGACCACGATCGATCATACCACCTTCAGCACCGCAGCAGAGGATTCCTCGAAGGCGCTTACGCGTGTCATGATCCTCCACCCCATCGCCTGCGCCCTCGCCTTCATCGCATTCCTGTTCGCGCTCGGTGCTGGCTTCTGCGGTGCGATTTTCGCATCAATGATCGCCGCTGTGGCATGGCTGGTTACGCTTGTAGTCATGGTGACGGACTTCGTACTGTTCGGTATCATTAAACGCCACGTGAATAGTGATGGAAGCGGAAGCCACGCCTACTACAGCGTGGGCATGTGGACCATTCTCGCCGCCATGATCCTGTTGTTCATCGCGACCTTCATCGTGCTATTCACTTGCTGCTCATCCAGAATGCACAGAAATAATCGCACGTCCAAGGAGACTGGCTACAATGGCACCACCACGACTCGGAGACACTTTTGGCAACGCCGGAACAGATACTAAATCTCCCGACCTCTGCACAAACGAATTGAACAACGAACGAAATGAATGGACGGGAAGGGGGTCATATTTCAGCCAAGGCGTTTGGAGGCGTCTTCATTGACCGAAGACGGGCATGATTTTCCTTGAAAACCTTGTATTTTGCCTTCCAGCGCTTGCAATCGCGAGAGATACCATAATGGATCGCAGAAGATTCACATAATAGTCCTTTTCTGTACTATGATACCAATCAAATGCATAAAACATGAAAATCAATCAATTACTTGCCATCTGTGATGTGTTGAATGTGATGTTGGGAGGAGAAGGTGAGGATGACGAGGTGGTTGCTAAGGACGCTAATGTGCGCTACGGCCTTCTAAAATTATCCTTACAGTAAAAGGTACCTCAAGCTGCACAGTCGGCAGGCCCCACCCTCAACCTCGTCCCATCAAAAACTCGAACGTCCAAAGCTTCATTTGAGTCTATGCACATTATCTTGGCCCCCAAATGTCTTCGAAATGCTTCAATTCTGTTCCCCCTGAGGTTTCGAGCCTTACAAAGGCCCGAATTTCCTTTCTGAACCGGCGAACCCGGAACTCGCGGATCTGGAGCATGTGGACTGCCACCATGTTGAAGTGGAGTTGAAGTATCTCGAACAACCACAGTCCTTTTATCTAATATGCCAGGGAGGCTTGGGACAGTTTTCAAATGGATCAATTGCTGGTAAGTTTCTCGAACATTGTTTGTTCTCACTTTATTGCTACCATACAACAACAACCTGATTTACATGCATACAGTTCTGGGAAAGACTCCTTCATCAACGCTCGGCCGACTCTACTTCTTCAGCTCAAAAGTAGTCGCTGTCCACCCAAACCATTTGTTCATTCTCCACCCATTGATGATCATCTGAACAGGGTCGTAGTATGTCTCCGGTTGCGGCTTGTGGAAGACGATTTTCCCCTTTCCAAACCATCTAGAGCTCTCATTAGGCTCGAAACTGAAGCCGGCGCCTCCTGATTGGTGCCGGGCAACGAATCCAACCTCTCCTTGTCCCATTGCATTAACGAATTCATCCCAGTCTACATCCTTGCGATGTTCCAGGTTGCGGCCAGGAAACATCGCCTTGAATACAGAGAGGGTTTTCTTCGTGACTGCCACCGTCACTCTCTCTTCTGCTGGTTCTGTGGGATCTTCAACTGTTTCTTTTGGTTCTGCAATGCCGCGGGGTTTGATCTTCAATTTGTCGATTTTGACATTCAGCGTTGGTTGATGCTCTAGGTCCCAATGTGTTTGGATTTCCTTCACTGCGCACTTCCCTTTTTGTCGCTTTAGAGCCTTTTCTGCATTCTTTTTTGCAATTTCATCAGTAATCTCGTCCCTCTGAGCTCTGATGGCTTCAATATGTTCTGGGCTGGTATCTGCTGATATTGCCTTCAAGTCTAAGATTATATCTGCTTCCTCGAAACCAAGGCGCAGGAGCGTGCTGCGATGTCGTTGGCGCATGCCCTCCCAAAATCGACTCAGTGCGGCTCGCTGTGCTTTATCGTCGTCGAGCCAGATTTGTGAGACTTGGGGGCCCTTGAGCGGCGGCAAGTATAGGAACTTTTTAAGGAGCTCTGCCAGATGTTGCTCAGCTTTGATCTTCTCCGATCCCTTCTCCCTGTTCACAATTGTATGAACCTCTTCCCATTTACCGTCCGAACCAGGTCGTATGTACCGCCATAGGCTCTGCTCAAGAAAATGCTTGTTGATGTAGGTCCAAGCCCGCTCAGATTCGCTTCTTTTGACCGCATCAAAGTCGCGCCTCCCTGCATAAGGCCGATCAAGGCGTATCAAAGCCAGAATCTGATGGATCACTGACATATCCGGGTACAAGGCATACAGGACCTCATCTAGTCGAGAAATCTCCTTCTTCTCCCCTTTCTTCTCACAGTCTCTGAGGTAGTCATCTAGAATGGCGAACAATATAGAATAATCATGCCGAGGCGCGCGGTCTGGATTCTCTTCTGCCAATGGATCCCGAACCATTCCCGTCAGGCAGAAGTCAAGCCGATCCTTTAAGAATAACAAAGGAAGGATCGTTTCTGGGTGCGCTCGGTTTGAGAGAGAACTCGCTGTCTGCTTTATTTGTACCCAACCGTTCTTCCAGGAGTCTCGGAATCCGGGCCGGAAAGGAAGAACGAAAGCGATCTCCCGGGCTCGGAACTTCAACTGATCGACCAATAATTCCTCGACGGCGCTGAGGGCTTGTTGGGACCGACTTGAGAGCATCATGGAGTTGCATGATATATCTCCATGCTGGGCGAGCTTCTGAACTTCCTCCAAAATCCATTCCCATGTCCAGAACCGAACGGCATCTCGCATCTTCCACATGGCGCTGATAACTTTCTGATTGTGTTTTGTCAGATTTTCAGCCATATCTCCGGCCATCACAAGAGCAGTGTATCGTCTAGTATATGCTGGCTCGGTTTGAAGAAGCCAAAGGTGGTCTGCGCACAACTCGATTTGGGATTGGGCAATCGATATCAAAGCCTGCACGTTGAAGATTTGTGGTACTGAGAATAGCTGGTTCAGGTAGAATGATTCAAACTGGTTTGATGCCGATTTATCATTGAATCTCCTGAGACCATTCTCAAGCAATTCAGCGAAGCTGTTTGAATGGGCCGCTGCATTGTTGCGGACAAGGCCTGTAAGAAGGGTATCAATAACTCCTCGAAGAAAACTCATGAGTCGCTGCAGTGCGTCTAGGATTAGGATTCCACGCGGGAAGCCAATGATCTTCCAATGATGAGCCGGATCACGTTTCCATGGCGTCAATGCGCCATTCTTCTCTCCGAACATTACAATGCAATTTGCGTTGTATGTTGTGTCGAATGATCCAAGCTCCCAGTTCTCATCAAGCAGAAACTTATCATAAGGAGCCCATTCCTCCGGTGTGTATGGCGTTCGATGGTACAACAGACTCAAGAACCTCATCGGGTCATCCTTGAGAGCCTCCTGGTTAATGTAAGGCAACAAGCAAACATTCCGATATGGTCGACGATCTCGGCCTTGTGTCACATCGCAGACAGAATATGCGCCCTCCGCAATCGCCTTGGCTTTTGGCACGAATTCATGGGAGAAATAGGCATTGCAGCACTGATGAGGGTACATCTGAGGGTGTACTTCTAGCATTACGGCCTTTCTCTCGTCGGAAGTCTTCTTCTTCCATCTCTTCAGTATGGTATTTCCGTTCAGTTTACATTGCTCTTACAAGTATTGGACGTTGTCGAAAATGTCTTGTCTGACCCTTGATACGGTCTTTTGTGCTTCTTTGTCCGAAAGAGCCGTGGTATATGTCCCTCTGCTTACGCACTGGTCCTTGTAAGAACGAAATTGCTGCTTGCATTCGACGCATTCGCAGGGGGGGACGAAAACGTGTCGGTATATGCCCCTAAAGAAACCATTTCTGGACACCTTTATGTGAGTGTGGGTTGGCCCGAGAGCTCTACGATTACATCAGCATTTGATACATTTTAATCGTGAATTTCCGTTATGATGAAGTGTCTCAACTAACCCAAGAGCCTCCATCAAGGTCTCATCTTTGAGATGCCAGACCATCACGAGTGACGACTCGAGAAGTACCACAGTCGATGGATCCTTGCCAAGAATAGTCTCGATGTTCCTGGTCCTCAAGGTACAAACACCAAGCAGCGGTAGTTTTGATATTGGAAAGTTTCCGCCGTTTCTCCCGAGTTTTATGGTGGAGGTAGCTGGTTTGCGGGGTCAAAAGTTGATAGATATTTGGCACGCGAGGCGGAATCCGCCTCGCTTTCGCTGTTATGTTCTTTGATCCAATGCAGTATAAGATTATCAGGTGAATCTCTGAGGCCGAAGCCGGTATCTTAGGCGGTGATTTTCTTTACTTGCTCAAACTGAACCAGAACAATCGCATATTTTGACACGTCTCAGCACCAATTTCTTCTCGAAGGCCACACATCTTTGGTTGGCCTGCTTCTTTTTTGGTTTTGAGAGAGAGAGAGAGAGAGGGAGTCCCATCTATCCGAATCATGAGTTGGTACCATAGCAAGCATGATTGTACTTACTTCACTCCGTTGACATGTACCTCCTCAATGTTTTGCCTCATCCCTCTTCCGAATTTAGCTTCGAATCATTTCCAAAGTGAAGGGCTGATTATTTCATGACCAAGTCAACCAATTTTGTATCGTATATTTTCTTGCCCGCAGCTCTATTGTACTAAGACCGGGCGCTGCAAGATCTTTGTAGTGTTGATCTCCATCCCGTAGGTGCTTGAGCCATGCCTATCGAAGGCCTTGTTTTCTGTTATGATTCAGGGTCAAGTAGGTGAGAATGATCCTGTTTTTCAGCATCAAGGCCTTAGGAAAGGCAGAATGATACGGGGCTGGTCAATGGATAGCGTCTCCAAGCATAAGGATATCGGCAAACCAAAACAGAATGGATGTGGTTGTCGAGTCAATAGCTGGCAATACACCGGTGCGGGCCCACGCCCCAAGGCATGGGTTTGCAGTAAGTGCTTATGCGGTGATTGATTTGTGATAACGAACATAAGACTTGCTCGTATCCATATTCTTGTTTTTATGCAATGGCCTGAGGGAAGGGGAAGGGGAAGGGGCGGTGGAAGGGAAAGTGATACAGAACAGAGAGTCACGTGTGCAAATGTGGTAAGCGAGGAAAAAGGGGGCACATCAATGACATCATTGGCCAGCGAAGACGGATCTCTCTACCTGTACGCGGTGCTGGCTACGAACTGGTAGTACTCTTGAGTATCTACCTGAGCTGAAGAGAGAACGCAATAGCAGAAGTTGGAGCGATCAACGGAGGTGGATTTTTCGTCTTTTGGGCGGGCGAAATTTTTTTTCACGGATATCGATATCGGCCAAAACAGAGGATTTCTGCGCAATATCAATTGGCAACATAACTATCAGACACTCTAGTTAGGCGTACGGCTTAGTGACCCGGACGACTATCGACATGAACGACTGACTCCTCTAGAGTACCTTGCAGGATTTTCACGTCTCTAGAGATAAGCCCAGCTGCGGCCCTGGCCCTTTTTAACGTATTGACAGACTCGAACCGAACGATATAGCAGTACAATACAATCCGAAATATATACAGGCGTATAGTAGGAAACTACGAAAGGGTAGAGGGAATGGAGGGGACGACGGTGCTCGTATGATCCTTCTACAGATACAAGCCCGAGGACGTTACCGGATTATAACTGGCTATAAGTCTTTGTATATAGAAGATTGGATTGGATTGTTATGAAGGGATGAATGGATGAGAGGGAAAACGACTGGAATACTTTGGTTATTGCTTGCGGATACGGATTTTGGGGATAGGGGTCATGATGTGGAGATCCAACTGCATTGGGAGGGCAGTAGACATTCATTCTTGAGAGAACAATATCCGGACAGGCAATCATGTCAACCTTGCCTGGCCGCCCTTCTTCTTTTAGCGCACTTGCGTAGTTTTTAGAAAGCGAACACACCAACTAGCTAGCCTAGATAGAAACCCAGGGGCCTATCTCCCCTGGCGTCTTATAATCCTTTGGGTTCCCTAGGACACGTGCCTTGAGCACGTGCTCCGCCAAACGAAAAATACAGACACACACACACACACAATGACATCATTTGACCCCGAATCCATGGACTTCATGTTCCTGCCAATCTTTGATCTCCAATCGCGCCAACCCAAAATATCGAATCGAACTATTCTCTGAAGTCCAACTCGATGAAGTTCACAGTTTTTTTTTTCCTATGTCGCCTCCAAGTATCAGACTCCTACAATTGTACTCGGGCCTGTTTCACTAGCTGCCACCTTATCTTTGCCAACTGTGCCCATTCTGTATTCTCAGATACAGGACTCGAACTTGTGTCTAGGAATCAGTACGCACACAGGGTTCGGAAAAATCACTGTATAAACTTCAAAATCATTTTATTGTGCTGATTAGTAGTCGGTGCGTCCTCCTCTGTTCGCTTCGCTTACAGTCGGGGAAAGCAAGTGTCAGCGGAAAGCAAGTGTCCTGTTGAGATTTTTGTATGGGAATCCCACTAAAACGGCCACTTTTCAATCGCAAGCCCCCTTAAAAACAAGAATAACTCCACCACCTTTACGATGCACAACCTAATAATTATTAAGAAGCAAGAATACATATAGATGCACATTTGCATCACGTCAGAATAAAATTTAATAGGGTTATGTGGTTTTAATTTATGATTTTAAGCCTGTTTTGTAACGAATTCTAATAGATTCCAATCACTTTTCGGTCGCAAGACTTCTTAAGAACAAGAATAACTTTACCAACTTTACGATACACGACCTAATAATTATTAAGAAGTAAGAATATATATGGATGCACATTTGCATCACGTCAGAATAAAATTTAATAGGGTTATGTGGTCTTAATTTATAATTCTAAGCCTGTTTTGCGACAGATTCCAGCTCTTTTTTTTGGTGTGAAAACGATTTTTGGGGAGGATTCCCATACAAAAATCTCAACAGGACACTTGCTTTCCGCAGACACTTGCTTTCCCCGATTGTAAGCGAAGCGAACAGAGGAGGACGAACCGACTATTACACTTGCTTTCTAAGCGAAGCGAACAGAGGAGAAAGAACCGACTATTATTTAGCATAAGTAAATAGATGAAATTGACACCATTACTACATATAGCGAGGATTGTCAGGGATACGGCTACAAATTGCAAGGAGTTGCTTTCAAGAATTTGAGAACTAAGGATAATACTTATTTCTCTCTCTCTCTAGAATTTCTCTAGGGTCGATCTCGACAATATGACTTGCCTCTCAAGTCATGCCTAGATAGAATACCACTTTTCAAAAAAGTGTTCGAATTCACCACACGCCTCCCTCAATGAGTTTGCAGACAGGATTACGAACCTGCTACAAAATATCATATATCCTAGTTTCCACTGTCCCAAACCAATTAAATTCTCGACTGGCTCTCAATCTCCAATCCTCGACACTCTCATTGTGTTTCCTGCTTTCTGTACCGTCGGTCTGATATTCAAAAGTTCCCAACCTTGTAAATGAATCCTCTCCATATCTCCAAACAACCAAGCCACGCGTCGACCATCTCTCGTCTGTACACAAACCAGACAACTCTAATAGATCAATACCACCATCATCCGCCGCTTTTCTAGCCTCTTCCAAGCTGTCAACGGAGATTCTGATATCGAACAACCCCCCAGTTTCATTCATTTTAAGCGACGTTGCCGATGTTGATGTTCCACCAAACTCCGATGGGGAAAAAAAGAGCACAGCAGTCAATCGGCGGCCTTTCACGATCAGGCGTCCAGAGCCTTCGATAATTGCGCCGTACGGATTCGCGGTATTCCGAAGGTCGATATCGACGGCGACAACATGCGGCTCAACCGTATCTAGAGACGAAGCATGAGGGAATTCTACCGGGCTGGATAATGAGACCCATGACCATGATGGACCTTGCCAGACATCTGGACGCGGCCGGGTATTGTCAGTCACCTTCCAGTAGAGCGATCGTGATAGGGTCGAGCGCCAGAGGCCAGCAAGATATGAGTCGTTCAGGAACCGGCCGTATCGCTCGGCGATTCCAGAGATGGCCAGAATACGGTCCTCTGGGAGCGTTAGGTTACGGTGAGAGTAAACGGCGACTAACCGGTACCATGTCTCCATGACATCGTAATAAACGTTGACTTCAGGATTTTTAGACTTAATGTCAAAGGAGGCCTGGAGGACTTCTATACTCTCGAGGTTGTCTTGTCGAAACTTATTGTGTTCTGGCTTGAGCCGCCAACCATCGGTGGCTCCTCGTGGATTGTGTTGACAGATGAAACGTAGTTGGCGGGATCCAAACTCGAGTGTTCTAGCTGAAAGCAAACGTTCTTGGAGCGTCCAGCCGCGAGTATCAAGTGGCTCAGGGGTTATTTGCGTGCGGATGAGGGTGATGGAACCAGGGCTTTTAGCACGGTTGGCATGGTACTTCAGGGTGAAGACCTCGGGTATGAACTGCCTCTCAGACCGCTCTTCAAGGAACCCCTCGCGGACATTGCTAGCTCGCGAAGCTGCAATGGTCAGTGTGGAGTTATAATACACGTTTGGCATTTGAGCAATCTCGATTGTCTTATCCTCTTGGTCGTCTTGCACAATACAAAAGGCATCTACCCAGAGGTATTTAATGTTCAACTTTTGGCATACCGTGACAGCATCTCGTAGGGTCTGTGGTAGGTCATCCCAGGGAATCGATTCCATCCATGTCAATAATGAGGCTTTCGTCGATTTGATATGTTGCTCGCCACCCCAGCAGTAGCTAAGGGCGCAGTATGGTTCTGTTGGTGAGCCACTTGTCGCTTTCACTTTTAGTTTGAAATCGTCCCCAACCTTCGTGATCTCAATCAACCTCGTTGGCAAGTAATCATCCCTGGGGCTTGGACAGTGTTTGTGCAGTTTCTTGCCCCTAATCTCTCCCTGGAGGCATTCATGAAGCCAACCTAAAACTTTGGCTAGGATTATATCGGACCCTACTTCCTTTTCGATAGCCCGAGTTGAAATGACTCCGGCAGCTGGATCCCCTGCTCCGTTTAGTCGTATCGTTTCCCGATTGTCATATACGAGGGGGTCTACCTGGAGAGGTGAAGACGCTGAACCCGTGTCTGGTACGATAAACAAGATGTTTCTTCTTCCAATCCCACAGCCCAAAAAGCCGAATATCCATATGCTTTTCGAAGGTACAAACCAACGTCAAGTCATCCATATCCTCCTTCGTGTTATCCTCAAAATACTTGCTCAAGGTATTCGCCGGATCAGGGGGTGGCAAGTAGTCGTCCATGCGAATAGATTGCTCCGCCAAGGCGTCTATGACGCTTTCATAACCCGGCTTCACATTAGTAGCGCGTCTGTAGGTTTCCTCAACTGTCACTGATCTGTGGATCCATTCGGTAGCGAGAAGCCATTTACAGAAGGAACAGCCATACGTTGCTCCTGCAAAGATTTTCCGACAGTTGAAGTTGAGCGGCATGTAAATGTCTTCCTGGCTGCTGTGGTTGTCGTTCTGTCGCTTTGGCCTTGTTGTTTCGTCGATCTTGAGCTGTTGACAATGCTCACAGGAGTGAGGATCTAGGGCAAGAGGTGGCATTCTGCTCAGTGGAGTTCAGGTCACCAGAAACATGTTTCATCTATAAAGGAGATGACCTGATTCGGCCTTGTTATAGGCTCTGCTTTCAATTACTCGGGCGCCGGAGAAACGAGAGAGTTCAGCGAAAAGCCTCAATCGGGAAGTTTATAAGGTTACATGCTTCACAACCGGCTTGAACTGGCCTCCGTACAATTTTCCATCCGAACTTAGCTCAACTTCAACATCACTTCTCTTCAACACCATCAACCATGATCCCACGATAGCACTCACCACAATGGCTTCATCACTGCCCACCCGCACGGTCTGGCTCAAGCTGCACCCGTCTGCACGCACATTCGCAGAACGGCGCGAAGTGCTGAGGGTGCTCGAGCGATTTGGTGAAGTAACGATGTTTAAATCTCACAAAGTAGCTCTCTAACACCTCAACCTTCACGCCTCGATGTATTGCTAACAATACTCAATTGACAGTATAATCCTCGTACACCTTCACCAAACACATTCCTTGCGCTATTCGTCTCAGAGTCAGCTGCACAGGACCTAATAAACGCATCCCCGATTCGATACCGATTGATTTCGAACCCAACCCGTCCCTCAAATTCTCCACCATTGGAACCAGAAATTGCACCTCAAGCCGACGTCTCGAAGACATCTCCTTCCGAAACCTCCACACCCAATTCCCAAGACTCAGCTCCATCCACCCAGCAAGCCCCCACAAACGAAAACCCGCAAGCTCCCCCTCCCTCTCCAGATTCCCAACCAGCGCCCCCCTCCCCAGAACCAACAGAACACCCCTATCAACTACACGCCTACCCCTCGACCTTCAACCACGCCCTCTTCCTCAAATCCCGCCTGCACAACCCTCTCCACGGCCCCTACATCCCTGTCCCGGCAAGCCAATCCTACATCGCGTCCTCGCTCTCCCAGAACATACCCAAGTCCCTAATGTCCCCCGGCCTTTTGGATTGGGAAACTGATAGCCGACTCGCGCCTTTCTCTGAGGAGCGAGCTCGTGAGACCGGAGGTCGAGCTAGTGATAGAGAGAAAGCTGGGATGGGAGGGGGAGATGCAGAGGGGAAGATGGAGGGGGGGATGTACTGGGAGAATGGTGGGGTGGGCGAAGTAGAGATGCAGGAGAAGCGGAGCAGTGATGCGGGTTTCTACTTCCAGCGCCGACAGCAGAGGAGGCTTGTGAAGGAGACGCCGGGGGTAATGGGTGGGCTGCGGAGATTGAGGGAGGACTTTGAGGCGAAGGAGAAAGAGAGGGAAATGGGAGTGGATTGAAGTAGGAAGCCCTGCTTTGGCACGAGCTTTGGGATTTATGGCAGGAGAAGGGATGTAAAAGAACAGTCGGGGCCTTGGACGATCGTCTCCAAGCCATGACTGTCGAGGTGAAGAGAACAGGCGTCAGATGAGTGGTTTGGAATTGGGATCGCAACCCATAGAGCCGAAGCTCATTTCGGTGGATTGTAGCAGCAAGAGGGAGTCTCGACTCGCCGTGCGCTGCAGAGGAGCAAAAAAGCACCTGTACCTCCATGACCTTGGAAATCGCAATGATGCTAGACTAGGGAACGTTCGGTGTGCAGTTGGGGAAATGAAGGAATAGAAGACGCAAATATGGCATGCATCATACCACCACACAAAAGTGACGAACCATCTCAAGATACTCAATCTCATAATAATGCTCTCTATCCATTCTACGTCCTTATCTTGCAACACTCCAGCTGCCGACACTAGTCCTCCAGTACCACGCATCCCACCCCTCGCCCACCTCCCGAACCACCTGCGACCCAGCCCTGGACCCAGCCCATTTCCAAATGCAATCAAAACCAATAAGAATCATACCAACAACCCATTTACCTGGCTCGCTCTGCCTCATACTTCTGAGTCCATCATTCTCATTCACAAAAGTAACCGTTTTGTTTACTATCAACCCATCTCGTCTTGGACTCTGCTCAGGTTCCTCCCTTTGCTGCCCCTCCCCCTGCCAAGTCCTTTTCCAGAATTCCCTCTTGAACCAATCATCTCACGATGCCCACCAAGATCGCCTTGCTCGGGCACAGCATCTAGCTTACTCCTTCTCGATGCTCTCGAGCTATTTCGAGACAGGCTACGCCTGACATGATTAACAACCTCCAACTCCTTCTCCCTGATCTTATTCTCTAGTGCTTCCATGGCAGCACGATTCGGGTGCTTGGCTTCAAGACTCTTCTCATCAACGAGTTTGTTCTTCTTACGGATCTCGCTGAAGCGGGACATGCTACCAAGCTCGAGGAGGCACATGCGCCGGGTATGATGGTGTGGGTTTCCGATGATGACGGGCCGCCAGGGCTCATCTTCTTCGATGCCTTCTTCTCGACGGATTTGAGAGGTGCGGCGAGCATTATGGTAGCGGTCCATTTCTGGTTTCTTGGAGTCAGGAATGATTTGGACCTCTGTGAAGCGGTAGAGAACTCCGAGAAGCATGAGCGAAAGTATGAGCATGACACCAGCCATGACACCGCAAGCTGCTTGCTGGCCCAGATGTCTGGTAAGGACTCCGCCAACTCCAGAAGCTGCAGCAGCAATCAGATAACTTATGGCTTGCGTGATGGCAAACGCTGAACAGACACGAGGGAAAGACGAGTAGTTTGTCCGTTTATGTGCAGTCTTATCGCCCGAAGATCCACGTGGGCGGCCAGTCATGCCAGGCTGTAGATCAGACGTATCAAATGTTTCCATGATGATACCATGACATTCGGCCATAGCAAGATTCGAGAGGAAGCCGATCAGTCCAGCAAACACGATTGGGATGATGAATGGAATTGGAGGTCCGCTTGCTGTTAGTGTGTATCCCAGACCAGCGAAAGGAAGTACCAAGACGAAGATAGCACGTCGGACCATGTGTGAGCTCCAAGAGATCTTCTTTTGGAATTTTGGATCATCATTGGGAGGTCGAGGACTACTGAATTTGCTGACAATGCCTTCTTTCTGGAATGGAATTGCCAAAAATGCACCAATTGGAATTGCCATGACACTGGCTCCAACTTTAGGTGAGGTGAACTTATAGTCCTTTGACATCAAAGCACCGAGAAGCTGGCCTAATTTAGCATACACATCTTCTTCGAAGGGATATGGAACTTTACCAGAATGTTCAACACCATCTGTCCATAAATCCAGGCGACATACACGGCCATCACCATAAATCCAGGCTGTCGAAGCATTTTCAGGGACAGCATCACACCGTAGTGAAATTCCTCGCCCCACCACTTAGGACCACTCTGAACCATATGCATCTTGACTTCACCACGCGCTAATCTACGAGAAACCGCTTCCTGGCCCACAACCTCAGCAACGGACCTTCTGAATGCAGAACGTCGGACTTCGGGGCAAACAACGTTCAGAAGCATGACGAATGCAATGATACAAATACTGACGTAGAAGCCGTAAGCCGGAGACAGGCTGTTCACGATGGCAGCACCAATCAAGAAGCCAAGGCCTATCGAGCCCAGAGCAGACCAAGTCCACAGGCCAAGCCAAACGCCCATGCCTCCGCCATGTCTTCTCACATCAAACACATCCACGTGTTCCTGGTGGGGATTCGAGCTTTGTAGTGAAGCGCCAAATAAATCCGTGAGCATAGACTTGAAGTTCATGTTTGCGAAGCCGAGACAAAAACCCATGAGTGATCGAGACATTATGAGTCCGACTCGATATGTAGCTACGTATGGGGATCTGAACGATTCGACTGCTAGTGCTTGTGGAAACAGGAGCGGCATAGCAAGAGACATTGAACCTAAGATATACGGCTTTCGTCCATGGAGAAGAGGTAGAGGCCAGAAAAAGAACGTGGGAATGGCGAGGCCGACAAAAAAGAAAACGTTGCCGAGAACTGTATAGTGATGGAAGTCCACAATGTAGTACTGAATGGCTGGAGTTTCGCCAGCATATATTCCAACAACAATACCAACAAGCGCAGTACTGAAACAGGCAACCGATGCGACAAATCTTTTCCGTCCGGGTGACCAGTCTCTAGCAATTGATTGTCTCTTGTGGGATCGGGCAAGACTGAACCCCTTGTGATGTTCGTTTAGACTGACATGACTCTTTCCCCGAAGACTAAAAGCTGGACGTTTCATGGGTTTGCTCGTCTGGGGCAAGTTGGGATCAGGGTTGTCTTTCAAATCCACACCTCGTCCACTGCGACTTGGTTCACCTCCGCCTCGTTGTCGAACTCCAAATCCGACATTGAAATCAATCTCTTCGGTAGCTTGAGTACCATCGAAGCTTTGAGCACAGTCGGGCTGCTCAGCGGCGGGAGGTTGCTTTCTATGTTCCTGAGGAGCTTCTGCATCGTTATCCTCGACAAGTGGCATCCGTTCCATGTCAATGTTCTGCCAATCATACGTTTTGCCTGTCGAGCCTGTCTGGCGAGTTGAGTTTGACAGTAAATTTCGACCCTGTGCTTTCTCAGCTTGTTTTCTCAAGTTCTGAGAGCTTGTTCGAGGTTGTATCGGCACAGTCCGGTTTTCTACAATGTAGTCACGTACCTCTTCCTTGTTGGGAACTGCCTTGGAAGCAAGTTTGGCCTTGACAGCTTCATGCTCTTCCTCGGAGTGAGCGTCTTGAACATATCTCCGAGACGGGGCTGTGTTTCGAGGTGTGAGTTTTGGCATTGGAATGTCCGGGTAATCACTGAGATTTGGCTGTGGTCCACTTTGAGTCTGCCTGGTCGGACTCAGTCGCTTTGGAGATCTTGCAGAGCTTCTTCGTTTTCCTTCGCTCCCACCTGGAGAAAAGAACGGCTCAAGATTCCTGAACTCGGGTCTTGGCTCATCGAAATCATCATCATAATATGTTATATCCAGGTTGGTACCAGTTTCTACTGCCATGGATGGCTTCCTCGGCCCTCGGAGCTCTGTCTCGGCAGGTAAAGACCGGGGATCAGCTGAAGTGGGATAATCGACAGTTTCTGGAGGTGAAATCGGGGACTCCTTTGACGGAATTGTAGATGCTGGAGGATATGGTGTGGTGACACGACCGGTTGGAGGCCACCCAGAAGCCTTCTCTACTGGCAAATTCTGGAGTGAGATGGTGATTTTCTTACCAGGCTCTTTTGGCGGTGGCATATAGAGCTCTGGTTCGTCAGATTGGCAAGAAGCGTCTGAGTCTGAATAGCTCCGTAAGCTTTCATGAATGCTTGGCACAGGTGAACCTTCAGAGTCTCGGATACCGGAGAGCTTTGCCTGGTAACGATCTCGCCCACTTTTCAGGACTTTGGCTGCACTACCAAGAACAGCCGGGACATATTCAGCGTCCTGGTTATCAGCAGCTTGTCGGGCGATGATTAAAGCCTCGTTCATCAGATTCTCCAGATCGTTGATTGTCCTCGAAAAGGTTTCTGATGGGTCAGCTCTCTTCGCACGTTTGGCAGTAGAGCGTTGATCATCATTCCGAAGTTGTGCGGGAGTTTCGACATACAGCGCTTCTATAGGTTTGACGGGAGCAGTCTGTGATCTCGTGCGTCGTTCACTTCGTGGAGGCAAAGCTGTGAATCGAGTCTCGTAAGGTTCATTGCTCGAGAGAATTCCTTTGAGCCACTGGACAGTGTTTTGACGACCCGTGATCTCCATGGATGCCGAGCTGTGCTCGTTGCGTCTATCAAATTCTTTCGCTATCAAGAGAGGCTTTTCTCCAGCTCTGTCCTGCTTCATTGAAGTTTCGGATGAGATGGAACGAAGATTGGCTCTTTTTACGACGCGCTCGGAGGAACGTTTGCGAGGGATATTCGACGATACGTTCGTGACGGATGTCTTCGTGCTCAGAACACGGTGTTTTGAAGAGTCGCGCATAGGAATCGCATCGTATTCAAACCGAGCTCCGCCTCTAAAAGGTCTGGGACGTTTCTTTTTGGCTTTTGGCTTGTCCTCAGTGTTCAGTGGAACGGAATCCATGTCGTCCACCGACAAGCCAAGATTCGGGACACGCTTCCCGGACGTCTCGACATTCTCTTTCGAAGCAACACTCGGAGCAGGATCTGCAACAATTGAGTTGTCTAGCTGAACTCCAACCCCACGAATAATGGTTGACTCGGATCCTCGTATCTCCGAGGGTGGTTCATTCCATAGCGATGCACGACACAAGTAATCATCAGCAGTCTTAGCTGCGTTAGCTAGAGAACTGGCAACCAACCTGCGGTATTCAGCTGAAGCTTGATTTTTCTCCATTCCCGGTGGCACAGCGATCTCTTTAACACCATTGTGCACAGCAACCTGAACCGCATCCTTAACAGTATCTTGAACTGCTGGGCCAAACCCCCAATATGCTGCATTAACTGAGTCGGTCTGCGATACGGCAGCAAGTGCTTGCTTGGCTGATTCGGAATTCTTGCCTGGAGGTGGAGACTGTGATGACTCTGCGACAACTCGTGGAGCACCGGCAGCTGCCTTGCCTTTGACGATCGTAGGTGGAGGGGACTGCGGGCGTGGTGGAAGAGGTTGCTGTGCCCGTGCTCCTTCAACACAGGTGCGAACGCTTCGAAGAAGATCCCCCGCAACTTGAACACTGTTTACATTTCTGACGACAGGAGATGAGGTGGCAGGTTGGACGTCACCAGGAACGACTCCCAATGGCTTGACGACCTCGAGTCCAGCACCTTTCGGCGGTGGAGGGTTGGGAACATCCGCATCCTGACTGCTATCTTTGTCTACTCTGCTGAAGTCCGTGATGGGAGCGACCTTCAATATCTGGTCATAGGCCGGTATCACAGACATTGCTTGCTCTGGGATGCTAGCAATCGGTGACAGCACCGGAGGTATTGGAAGACCAGTATCGACGGGTTGGGTTTCCGTGACAGAAGGCTTCAGCAAAGCATGTCGAGCTGAAGTCGAACGTTTCGAACCGCCAGAGAAAATGGAAGGCGGCTTCGATTTGGACGTCAGGGATGTTTCAGATTCCTTCTCACGAATGGTATTTTTGGGAGATACGCATATAGTTGGGGTACGATCTGGTTGCGAGAAAGTAATTATACGTTTGCGACTCGAAGAGGTATCGATTTGTGGCAGGGGCATTCTTGATTCTTCTTTCGAGGGAGCAGGCCTGTACTGAGAGTCTCGTCTCGACTTGTATCCTGGTAAGCTGAAATTCGTATTGATACTTGTAGAAAGTCTCTGCGTCTGCGGTTTGCCCTCATTGGTAACGAGTTCCATTGATTGATAGGCGTGAGGAAACGCATCAGAAGTTGATGTAACGCTGCTGCATAGATCTGGGTTGGAAACTTCATCAGAAGTATTGGTTGGAGGCTTCACGGATATCGATGGCGCCCCCTGTCCTCCATCGGTACCAAACCGGGCAGAATGACCCTCGTTCCTTGGCTCCAAGGCTGGCGGTGCATTGATCGCGGGTTTAGCTGTAGCAGCAGACCAGAATTTGACATCCTTCAAAGAATTACCAAGTCGAGCAATATCCTGTGCTATGCTTTCAGCCACGCCCTTGAAATCCTCTGCAAGTCGGTGATCCGTTATGGAGTTCTCTGGATCTCGACGGCGGTGATGCTTCTTGCATTCGAGGTGGCTCGGAGGACATCCTGCAAGAAAGCAAGCGAGATCTCCTGGTACAGCTCGAACAGCTCCGCCCGGCCATCTCGGGTAATTTGTAGTGTACTTTGACTTTGGAACATCGTTCGGATCACAAGGTGGACAGCAGAGGAGTTCTGTCTCGTGAATTTTCACATCGTCGTCTGGTATTGATGGGTTGATCTCAATACAAGATCTGACCTTTCTGTTTCGTTTCTTCTTGTCTTGTAGAACCAATTTGGGCAGTCTGAATCGGGATTTTGTCTCGCCAGGAAAATCGGGATCAACATCAACATTCGGGGTTGTGGGAGATTGTATATCATCACCGAAGTGAGCCCTTAGATCGTTCTCCGAGCTGGAGTTTCGGAGGCTTGGTAGTCTGATGGTCGGCAGACTCGGCCGAGGTGTCTTTCGAGATCCCATCCCCGCAAGTTCGGCAGAAATATCTTGACCACTTAGTTGTTCAGACCTCTGACGTGCTTGCTTCCCGACGCTTTTCGCAGTGCTGTAGTCAAATCCGCCTGTTGTAGCTTGGAGCTCTGTGCAGATATGGCTGTGTTCGTCAGATGGGCATGGTGTTCTTGGAGGATAGTGGTCGTTGCGTGATAGGAGGAGAGATTGAATGCGACAGTTGATGTCTCCATCCACCAAACGACAGCTGGAGTAGTCGAGGCCGGTGCTGTCGAACGTTGAGCCTCGTCGTCGCGACAAAGTCGGCCTCTCGGCCTCCGCGTTCATTGAATCGTATTGATAGAAAAAGGATAATAGGGATAGAGTGCGGCAGACTAGAATCTGCCGATGAGGAATTGAGTAGAGGATCAAACGAGTGGCTGGTGATGAAATGATGCAGAGGCGGATTTTGGAGAGGGATATGAGAAGGAGGAAAGTGAGGTATCGGCCAAGCTATCAGAAAAGGGAAGGGACCACTAGGTCATTTGCTGATCGAGGGCAATGCGTAGGAGAGGAAGCCGAAGAAGGAGCGACCAAGACCACTTTGAAAAACACATGTTTAGGGAAGACATTAAGCCTGCGTTCGCAACTTCGTAGGAAATCCTACCCTTTGTACTTTAAATGTTGCTTCGTTTATTGTATTAGAAGCTCTAGGATCTCTGCAACCTTTTAGCAGATCCCGCCCAAACTCCCCGAGCGCCAATTTTCATCTGCATTCTTTAGCATACTTCACCAGCCCCTCGGCAAATACTCGAATTGTCTTCACCTGATCTCCAAACCTCAAGCAACGGACCATCATGGATCCTCTTCATACTTCACGGCCCCTTTGCTAACATCCGGGTAAACCTCAAATCGTCTCTGTTCGGAAACTGGGATGCCTTTCCTGGTCTTCTCAATCTCCGCTCCATCCAACTCGGCGTAGCTAGGTCAAACGATTAGCAAAGTCCAATAAAGTCTCGACTTCCTCTTCCTCAAAACTACGTTTTTGCTCCCAGCTCTTTTACCCAAGCCTCTTTATTCCTCCCCTCCCCTCTTTTCTGCTGAGCAGTTTCCAGCAAAGAAAGAGCAAGAAAAATTGCACCTACATAATCTCCTCTCCCTCCCCCGCCTCACCCAACACTTTCCCCATCGGATCCGCCACCAAACTATGACCCCAAGCCCTATAACTCGCACTCTCATCCCTAGCCGGACTACACATCGCCACATAAACCTGATTATCGACCGCCCTGCTCTGCCCCAGTAGTCTCCAATGCAACGGCCCCGTCGTAGTATTAAACGCGCCCGGATAAAACACCCCCCAAGCCCCCTTCCTCGCCGCCACCATCGCGAGTTCCGGAAACCTAACATCATAACAAATCCCCAACCCAACCTTCCCGTATCCCTCGAAGTCGACAATTGTAACCTTGTTCCCCGGACTCAGCACCTCGCTCTCCATAAACGTAATGCCTCCTGGTATATCAATATCAAACAAGTGCACTTTCCTATGCGTCGCCAACAGCTCTCCCTTCCTCCCGAAGACTAAACTCGTATTATAAAGCTTCTCTTTCTCTTTCCCCTCTTTTTCCTTTTCTTCGGTCCCAGCTTTACCCACAACCTCACGCTCCGGAATCGACCCCCCAATCAAGAAAACCCCCGCATCCCTCGCCATAGCAGCCAGCGCATAAAAACTCGGCGCCTGCTCCTCACTCGGAGGCGAAGGAAGCAATTGTTCTGCGTACTTGGGGAAGTACTGCGTGCCGTAGGGGGAGTTGAAGCATTCTGGCAAGACGACGATTTCGGCGCCGGAGGAGGCGGCTTCGAGGACCTTTTCGCGGGCGTGTTTGAGGTTTGCTGCTTTGTCTGAGCCTGGGTGATGTTAGTTCTTGTTCGAGGGTTTGGAAATGGTGCTGGTAGAGGGAGAGGGGGGAGGGGAACGGGGAGAAGGGCAAAGGGGGAGCAGTGCAGAGAGCAGTGCAGAGGGGGAGAAGGGGAAAGGTAAATGACATACCAGAAGCCAACTGCACCAAAGCAATCTTAACCGGTTTCTTCAGCAAGCCTGCCATACTCGCGATATTCCTCTTCCCACCAAGTACTCGTATCTCTCTCGATAAGCTCCTCGATGGTCTCAAATAGCAGCAAAGCGTGCGCAGACACAATTGCGATGTTCTGAACATCTCTCCCTCTGCCCTCTCACTCCCTATCTGGCTCACGAAAGCTCGATGTCGTCAAAAGTGGGGTTCCCGCCCCGCTCCGCCTACATTCGGCAAGAGTCAGGGCTAGCTTCGGCTTCCGAGCAATGGGATGGCGAGGATGGCATGGGCGGGACGGATCTCGATCTCGATACGAGGATAGAGGAGATGAGACATGAGACGGGATGCAGATTAATTGGTTAGGGGAGGTCGGAGCTGGAACTATTGTCAGGGGCACAACGTGGCGGTGGTCATAGTGTTGTAGATTGTCTCCGTGTAACCTGAGCTTAATATTAAACATGACGGGGTATCTAGCCAATCAACCGGAGTTCCTTTTTTGTGAGATCAGGAAATCAGATTTGAGAATTCTTGGTATGAGCCTAAGTTCTGACGGGCGAATTTGGCACTTTGATGAGGTCCAAAGAGCGAGGATATCGGAAAGCAACGTATTTATTTTGTATCAATATCTGTAGTAATGCAGGTCTAGTGATTCCTGTACAGTATAAGCAACGCCAAAACTTTTAAGTCATCGTCCATCACCAATCGTTCCCATCATGGTATCATAGCAACTCAACAAACATTTCTTTCCTCCAATGACCGTCCTACCAAGACTTCTCTATTGAAGAGCAACACGAGCAAAAGTTGGCAGGACGAAGCTTGCCTCGTGGATCTTGGCGTTGTAGTATCGGCACAGCTTGTCCTCTTCCTCGGGAGTCCACTTGCGCAGAGGCTTGCTAACATCGCGGTTGGCATCCTTGCAGCAGACCATGAAGCCAATTTGACCGGATGGGTAGGTGGGGATGGTGGTGTATGCGTATTCTACAGTTGGGAAGACCTCCTTGCAGTCCTTCTTGAGCTTGGTGATCAATGGAAGGTGAAGCCATTGGTTCTCAGCTGCATCAAATTAGCCTAGACTGATCTTGAATAGGGAGAGAGAGAAAGAGAGGAGTAAAAGTATAATTGAACATTCGCGAAAAATCAAAGAAACACTCGCAGAAGACAGGATATTAACAAAATACATAACCAGATCCACGCGAACGTAGGAGAACGTACAACCTTGTGTGGTGATTATTCCGCCCTCCTTGAGAGCTCCAAAGAGTAATTCGAAGTATGGCTTCTGGAACAAGCTTTCTGCTGGTCCCTCTGGGTCAGAGGAGTCGGTGATGATAACATCGAACTCGTTCTTGTAGTCATCCAAGAACTTGAACCCATCTCCCACATGGACCTTGACCTTCGGGTGTTGGTAGCTGATGGCCATACCGGGGAGGTATTTCTTCGAGAGGCGGATCACAGCCTATGAAACAGCTTAGTCGAGAGCCACAAAGCGCATTTCCATCCACCTACCTCATCGATATCGCACAAGACTGCCTCTTCAACACAATCGTGTTTGATCACCTCCCGCAGCACACCTCCATCTCCACCACCAATGACCAAGACCTTCTTTGGGTTTGGGTGCGAGTTCATTGCCAAATGGGTAATCATCTCTTGATATGCAAATTCGTCTCGCTCGGTGCATTGGATGACGTTGTCCAGGACCAGCACGGTGCCGTAGTCAGTGGATTCGAAGATGAGGACATCCTGGTACTGGCTCTTTTCGTGGTGGAGGACGTTCTTGACCTTCAGGGTCATTGCCTGACCTGGCCACATGTCGGAAATCTCGCGGAACCAGCCATCTGTAGAAGTACATGTTTGTTAGCCTCAGTTACTGTTGTAGGAAGAACAATGCCGGATAAATCTTGAAGCCTGGAACTTCATGTGCGAGGTGGCGGGGTGTGGAACCAGTTTACAAACGCATTGTGATGCTTTGCATAGCACACACGAGTCGTCAACATAAAGGTGAAGAGGCGCATTGGAATTGCTCGTGCTTCAGTAGTGGAAAAGGGAATGCGAGGTATTCACGTAATCGTACCCTTGATGGTGGGGTGAGTAATGTCTGACATTGTAACTGCCGTGAGACACGGGAGCTGGGAGGCTGCTGGTGTTTTTTTCTTTTTTGCGAGAGAGCGAGCGAGGTTAACTGCGGTTGATGTTGTACAATTGAAGAGAATAATAATTTAGGAGAGAGATGGGGGATGAGGGGTAGTTGAGCAAGAAGGAAGTGACGATGGAGGGGAAAACTGTGATGCGCGAATATTTTTTTTGCTTGCTCGCCCAGTCGGCGTTGACTGCTGTCAAACTCCGTTGGCAGCTACTCCTGCCCAATGACAGGGAAACGCTGAAGCCCAATCGGCAGCTCCCCGCTACAGATTCAACCCGACCCAGTCAAAGACTATCAGAACACGGCACGGTACGGTACAGCATCTGATTCATTCCAAAATTACTTCCAGCCACAACCACGGCCACGGCACACGCACGGTGACACGGCCGCGCCGTTAGTACTGTAATCGACTAACTGCAATCGACTTCTGTATCGACCTCAACACGACGGTCTAGCCAGAAGCCTGCCGACCACCTGCCGCTGCTGAATTCAGCCAGTGGCCCAATTGATCCAACCACCGGCCGTCCATCAAACCTCCTGTCTCGGTGCTTTTAGAGGCAAACGTCAATATCGTGAACGCCTCACCAGCCTATCAGTGCCGACCCGCCTTCACTGAGAAGCTTGTCCCTGCCCGCGTCGAATTCGGCCTGCTCTTTTAAGGTTACGAGGTGCTTAGTCGTCTAGGAGTCTACGGTAGTACTGCATTAGGTACTGTACTGTACTGTACTTAAGGTACTTGCTGAGGCCACGCTCACGTCATTCCTGTTCCTGGAGCCGTTCCATTTTGACTGGGGTGCTGCAATCTCCTTCCCATCCGAAGGGCTCCATCTACAAAACCACAACTAGTCCGCTTTGGACGGCTCGGTTCGAAAGTAAGGTTACAAACCAAACTACTTACAAAACCCGACGCCAAATTCTGAAAGTATCTCTCAATCGCGGCCAACTCGCGCAGGTACACGGCTTTCCTCCACCCGCACGTACAGTACGACCGTCCGATCTTGCCAAGCCTCTATCCTCTATCTAGCTGCCGTGTTTCGGGTTACAAACACACAACCGAAGCTGCTCCTACCCGTTGTCGTTCCTTCCTCGACCTTCCAAAACCTCCACTGTACGAAGGTACAACCTCTGTGCTGTGATCTCCAAATCGGCTTCGCCCCAATTCCCATTTACCTCCGGCAGCCTCTCGTCTTCTGCCGTGCGACTGTCAGTGCGCTGCAGACCGTCTAACGATTGGATCTTTGACTTCGCCAAAATCTCCTTTATTCCTGCATGCACCCCTCCCAAAACTGATACGGCGAGCCGTGACACCTCTGGGTCGTGAGCTCCTTCCAGAATCATAACGACACACCACAGAAACTTTGCTATCGTCGCTGATGCGGCGCCCATGAGATAATTCGTCCCCCGTCGCAACTCCACCACGATCTCATCCATCACCATGTGTTTCGGCGGCCGGGAAGACGTTGAGGCGAAGAGAAGTAAGGAGATTGATCAGCTCATCCACCGGGACGAGAAGTTTATGCAGAAGGTCGTGAAACTCCTGCTATTGGGTACGTATCGCGGCCGCGAATTTCAACGTCAATACCCCAACGTATATGGCTAATCGTAAGATACAGGAGCTGGAGAGAGTGGTAAATCGACGATTCTGAAGCAGATGCGATTGATCTATACCAAGGATGGATTCTCAAAGAACGAGAAGGAGGAATGGCGGGTTATCATCTTCAACAACATTCTCGATGGCTTGCGGATGACGATTGACGCTATGGAGGAGTTTGGCATTCCCTTCGAGTACGAAAATACTACTGTGCGTATAACTTCAATATTCTCAGCCTTCCGGTAGATGCGCCGAACCAATTCTAATTTTTGCGATCGCAGGTCCATCTCCCAGTCATCATGCAAGAAAAGGATCTTCGCCCCTACGAACCAATCCCCATCGAATATCTGCGAGCTTTCAAGGACATGTGGAAGGACCCTGGAATCCAAAAAGCGGTTGAGAGAGGCAATGAATACGCGCTACATGATAATTTACCATAGTAAGGGTTCAGCGATTTGCAAACCGTCTTGACAAAACTAACGAGTCAAACTCCAGTTTTTTCATTGATCTTGATCGATTGTTCAGCAAAGAATTCGTTCCCACCGATCAAGACGTTCTACGAGCACGCCTCCGAACCACTGGTATAACTGAAACTGTTTTCGATTTAGGCTCCTTGCAATATCGAATGTTTGATGTTGGTGGACAACGATCGGAGAGAAAGAAGTGGATTCATTGCTTTGAGAATGTCAACGCCTTGATGTTCTTGGTAGCAATCAGTGGTTACGATCAATGTTTGGCCGAGGATAAGGATGGCGTAAGGTTTACCAGCGTAGTTGAAGATATTACAAATTGCTGACCCCCACAGAACCAAATGCAGGAAGCTCTAATGTTATGGGAGTCGATTGCCAACTCTCATTGGTTCAAGAACTCGGCTCTGATCCTTTTCCTTAATAAGATGGACATCTTCAAGGCCAAGATCCGTCACAGCCCTATCACCAAATTTGGCTTCTCCGATTTCCATGGCGATACGACCAATGCTGGACAAACAAGCAAATATTTTATGGACAAGTTCGTCGCTCTGAATCGAAGTCCTGGCCGGGAAGTCTATTCACATTTCACCAACGCTACGGATACCGATCTCCTGAAGGTCACCATGTCTTCCGTTCAAGACATGATCATCCAACGAAATCTCCAGAAGCTGATTCTGTAATCGACCTTCTCCGATGTTACGAAGATACCACGAAGGCCTCAGCTAAGATTGCCAGCTCTTGTCAAGGAAATATAACGATGTCGACGACTCAGATACCCACCATAACCGCTCTTGCAATCCAAACAACCTTGCACACAATTATCACAGATCAATCAAACCTCATTTCCATTTCCCTGTACATCAAATTCATCACGAAGGCATATTTGATTCTGGGAGCACCTTTGCTCGCAGGCGCACGTGCGCCAAGCACATTCCAGCATTTGGGTTCTGGTTCTTTCCTTTTTCCTTTCATTCTGTTCACGGTCAATGCCCTCTTACCTTAAATACGGGTCTGGGTTTTGCTAATTGCCCAACGAATGGCACTTGCGCATGGGAGGAACTTTGTTAAGGCGACGAAGATAGGGGTTCATAGAGGGACGCACGCAACCATAACGCTGCGATGCAGATGTTCATGTTCATAGATGAATCCGGAATCAGCATAAAGCATAAGACAGAGAACAGAAAACAGACATAAGCGAAGTGGGTTGTTCGTGATGGCTTGCGTGCACGGCTTCGCTACCTTACTAGATATCGATGCCTGCGCAGAGCGAGTCAAGCCGCATCCACACACGCAGACCTCCGTGACTGAAGACCCCGAGCGTGCAGCGCACTGCTTCATCACCAAAAGCATCGACGCTTCCTGCGCCGCTGCCTTCCAAGTTGCACATCCATATCCATATCCGTCCATCTCCGTCCATGGGTCGCGGTCGTGCCTCTATTCCCGTAACTTCTTTCGAGTTCGGACCACCACCTTCTACCAGTACATTCCTTCGCTTTTTTGGGGGGGGGGCCTCGGCATATATCTAGTTCTCCTACTTTGTACATTGATCTACAACCTTTCTAGGTTGCGCTGGGAGGTGGAGGTGGGTGGTGCCATTGAGCAAGGGGCCGCGCTCGCCAGGCCCTTCTGCCGAGATCCTGCAGCGCAGGGAGCATGCATAAGGTACACTGCAACTGCATACCTACCTAGGTAGTCTAAATCCCACTGTGCGTTCAAAAAGTTATGCCGACGCTCCTTCCGTTTACCAGCCCCAAGGCTCCTCTTCCTTTAGCTGGTGCGTGCAGGGAGAAACCGAGGAAGTTCATGCGTCGGCGGGGATTGTACAGTACTTTAGCGTCCACCAATTAGGGGTGGAGGTGGGATTTCTCCGTCTAAGACGAACGGCGGTTCGCACTACTGTACATAGCGGAGGCTCCACTGTACTTAGGGCGAGGAGTCTGGCTCAGTGGATCTGCAAATGTATGTACAGTACGAGTAAGCCTTCTCGCTTTATTCTTGAAAATTTGACTTGGTGAAATTGGTGAATGATCATTCATTACTTGATTACAGCGACCTTATTCCCGGCCGGCCCTGCGCTGCCCCTCCAGGGTCCCACACCTCCCCCTCACCTTTCTTTTTTCTTTTGTT
The DNA here is from genome assembly GCA_002865625.1 of Hyaloscypha hepaticicola. Classification (NCBI taxonomy): domain Eukaryota; kingdom Fungi; phylum Ascomycota; class Leotiomycetes; order Helotiales; family Hyaloscyphaceae; genus Hyaloscypha; species Hyaloscypha hepaticicola. The sequence goes on from KZ613512.1 coordinate 230,376, forward strand.
TAATTTCTTTCCTTTTTCCTAAGCTGATAAGGTTAAGTGATAAGCAGGCGCATCCCGTCGTTCCGGTCCGACCGGAAGAAGAAAAGTACTGGTGGGATCGTGCACCCACGTGTTTGTTGTCAGGTGTGATGGGGAGAGGGAGAGGGAGGAATGTGTTTGGGTGGATTTTAGGGGGTTAGATTGGTGGCGCTTCTGTGGCGCGGGCGGGATGGCGGGATGGGAGGGGTGGTCCCCGGTTTGGTCGGCGGAGGTTCACCCGGAGGACGAGGATTTCGGGATTGGGTGGATTTGCGCGAGAGCGGGAGTCAGGTGAGGGAATGATGGAGGACGGAAGATATGGAGGAGGTGGAGGAAGAAGATGGTGAGAGAATGGAAAAGAAGAGAAGGCAGTTTACGTGTTGTGAATGATCTGGAGGCTAGGTAAGCTTGAGGTGTGGAAATAGTGTAGTAATTGACAGATAAACAAAAAATTGCTGAATTAAGAGCATTCCATACCATTCAAGGATCGAGACACTTCTTGATAGAAAATTTGAAGTTGGAGGGAGGATTTGATTTGCGACGCTGTGGCGATGCGCTTTTTCGTGTGGGGAAGAGAGTAATTTGGGGGCGGAATGTTTTCGCTAAAGCCCCTTTTTTCAGTACGACATGGAAAGTTCATTATGATTGGGAAGAGGAACGTATCATACGACAAGAGGAATTAAGACTCCAATGCAATTTGGGTGGGAGGAGAATAATTGTTGTGTAAGGTGGGTTGGGTTTGTGCTAAGTCTGCACTCAGCGATGTGGCGTGTAGGTGTTCTTTGTTTGCTTTTCCGTGGGTAGACAGGAATACCTTGCATGTAAGAGAATATACCTAAGATAATTGTATGCTTTGAAACCTCCTGAAATACGTGAGTGATGGAATGATGCGAAGTTTGAAGTAAGAAATTAGGGTAAGGGGGCGGCGTAGGTAGAAATAGTAATTTCTACCCTATATCGAAGTCGCTTGCTTGCAAGAATGTGTAAATGTGGAAGAGAAGGGCATCTATGTGATTCTATCAATTGCAAGGGGTGTGTGAATCCTAGTTGAGGTATGGGTCGAGCACAGTGGTCGCTTCGCTCCTTCTTTAGGGTACGCTTATAGCAAGAACCAACTACCGGTACCTACCTTCACAAAAGCAAGTGCGTTTAGGATAAGCAATCTTTAAGTCCAGTTCTTTCCATAAATTCGCTTGCGCTTGAATCTTGCTCGTGTTGAATGAAGGTTTGCATTTAATTTGATGCTTGCGGATTGGTGATTATCTGCGCCAGCTACGTGCAGGAGATTCCTGCCAAAGTTGAAGCAACTCCAATAAAATATGCGTTCAATTCACCAAGAGGTGAATATCAAAATTTCTCATACTGCATCACGCGCATCACCTGATAGTCCGAGTAATTGCCAAGCCATCAGCGCTCTTTCAAGTTCCGCCTACCTCGCTAACAAGTCTATATATTTGGGCTTCGCTGCTCCTCTCCTTCTTCCTACTAAACGTCCACAATATCGCAAAGACGTAGCTCCAGTTCCGTCAAGAGCTTGTTCTTAGTGTTTTTCGCGTCTGTATCTTTGCTCCTCTCCGATCTCAAGTCGTTGTGAGATTTTCGGGTCGTTGCACGAACTGCTCGCTTTTGCGCATCTCCTTGTGTGCTCGTGACGCAATACCATCCAACGTCGTCGTCGAAAGATCTCCACAGCCCTTAAACAAAATCGACATGCCCCCTACAAAGAGTCGTGTTCACAAAAAGCGCAAGGGAAAGGTTGCTGCGCGAGTTTTTACAATTCCCCAAGAAGGTAAATGCCCTGACTTCACCATCCGTTCACCCGCAAAACACTGACTTCATCTAACAGCTAATAAATCCTTCACCTCTGCCCCTGCTGAGATTAAGCGTATGATTTTTAAGCTCTTGGATGACGATCCAGCTTCATCAGTCTGTCTTGGCCTCACCTGCAAGCATTTCATGGGCTTGCACAAGGAGTTCCATCCCGGACCCGTTCCCCTCAACAGCAAAACCTTCTTGCCCGATGGTCGGGAGCGCAAGTTGAAGATTCTGCTTCGCAACTGGATCCCTAAAGATTTGGTCTTCAACTGGGAGACCGGACAGTACGCCAATCCGCAAGTCTTAGACGAGCAAGCCGAGAGATATCGGGATACTTACGAATTGTTGAGACAGAGGTTTGAGGCTAAGTTAGAGAGGGATAGGGAGAGAGTTGCAGAAAGAAAGCGCGATAGACGACGATATGGATATCTGAGGAAGCAAGATGAGTGGAGCGAATTCGAAGCTATTGAGGGGGGCTACTACAATGATTCTTTCTACGAGCCATCGGAGGGCACTTGTGATGGAGATGTAAGTGTTTACTTTTGTTGTTGCTTTTGACGAGACGATTGCTCAGTGTTTTTGGAATACTAACTGTTCCAAACACAGTCTGAACACTCAAGAAAGTCGTGGCAACGGAGAGCAGCTCTTGAAGACAAGAAAGATGAGGAATCATCTACAACCTCTTATGATGATCGTTATGGACCTCCGAATGATATGTACAAGCTATGGCCGGACAGTCCTGAGGAAGATGAGTGGGCTTCAGTAGACGGTGAAAGTGACAACACTGAGAATCTTGAGGAAAGTGAAGCCAGCTCTGAGCATTCGGAATCAGATTAAACCATCCCTCGCCTCACTTGGGAGTTTATGATACTGATGATACCTTTAATAAACCTTCAGCAAGTTATTAAAGTGTAAAAAATTTGATGGGTTGTGCTCAGTCTAGAGGCTGTTTCCGGAGGGCTGGACATGGCTGAGGGTAACATTTCCCATCTGGAGAGATAAATCATTGTGAATAATTCAACCCTATTACAAAAGCTTTTCTTGAATTGGGATTCTAATGATATCAAAAGGAAGCTCTTTGGTTTTAATCTGGCAGAGGCGCATGACAGGTGTCAAAGTTCTGCGTTGAGATATGTTTACTCGGTCTCAGATCTCTAGTAACTAACGTCAAATTGCACTCTTACAACTAGCTTTTACAGTTGCACAATGAGACTATTGTGTTGTATATAATATAGCCGTTTTCGGAGTTCTGGACAAAGCAATTGAGCTCTTTGAGGTCAAGAGAAAGGCAGTCATTGTCTTGGAGTGCCAATTACAGTATTGCTTTTATCTCACTCCCACTTGAGATTGAGAACAAAGAAGAATTCGAAGGCTATTGCAAGTACAACCGCTTTCAACTCTATTTTCTTTGACACTGTCCTCGGTTGAGTAAAGCTGCAACTCGAGCATCGTTTTCAGCAGGTTGATAAAGAAGTAGTGGGCATATAACAGCATTTTAATATTCAATCGATGTACTTGAAGGTTTAACTTCAATCCAGTCTATATATTTACCTCTCTGAATAATTTGAATATGCCTCCAAAGGCCGTACCAGTCGTTTGGGGCCCCAATGGAGTCATCCCTAGCCATGTGCGTCAAGACCCCGATCCTCGGGAAGCTGTTGTTCAAAGAGTTGTCGCAGTTCCACCAGTTATCCCTCCTCCGCCACCTGCACCACCGGCAGGAGGACCCCCGGTAGCTCCAGCAGCTCTAATCCCTGGTTTTCCAGAAGTCCTCCTAGTTAAGATGTCAGATATTTGCACCTACAATGTCGACGCGATCGTCATTGCTACTGATGTGGATATGCGAAGGAGAAATGAGCCTTACTACACAAAGTTCCATCCACTTGCTGGTCCGAATCTCAGGCTTTGGAACGACACTGTTCACTATCGGGATACCGCTATTGGCATAGGTCCTCCAGTACGTGTATCAGAGTTACAGGTGGTGGGAAGAGCAGTCAGATCTCCTGGTAAGTCCTGAGAAAAATGACGTTCTTCGCTCCCTCACTCGTTGCTCTTGGCTCAACTGGATCTAAAGACTGAATTTGGCTGCTAACATATTTCAGCCTTTCGTTACCTGAGCTGCAACTGGATCATAATGGCCAATGTTCCGCCATTTGTGGACGGTCCGGTAGTCACCGAAGGATGGAGAGGAAATGGACACCAACTCTACCGCGCCTACATCCAAGCCTTCGTAGCTGCCTACGCAGCTCCCGATACCGGAATACCATTTCTTATCCTAGGCAACCTTCCCCCTGCAAATATCGTGAACAATGCAGGAGGACTCGCCAATCTACCAAAGTCGATCGCCTTCAGCTTCATGGGACCTGCAGAAGGCTACCCATTGCAAATGGCTGCCAATATTGCCGTCTGTGCCATTTATGATGCGTTCTGGCACCCTCCTGGTAACCAAGCAAGCTATTGGGGCGGACTTCATCCTACGCGAGTCAACTTGAACCGCGAGAGGTTCACACAGGTCTCGCTTTGTGCTTCTTCCCACAAGCCTGGGGGCCATACTTCTCGTGCTCAAGTGAGAGCTCTACAAGCTGCTTATCGGTAAGTGTTCTTTTTCGCCTTCCGTGTAATCTTTTCCCCCATTGGTGATAAATTGCCAAGAGATCAAATTGATGTAAGTTGTATTTGCTAACCGAGTTTTTAGCTGGAGGTTTGCTGGTGGTAATAGGCCATTTGTCCCCAATTTTCCCGGTGCTGCGGGGGCTGCCGCACCCGCTGCACCTCCCGTCCCCGCGGGAGCCCTGGCCGCTCCCCCCGCCCCCACCAAGTTCACGAGGTCCGGAAGAACCTATGGTTGATCTATTTCCGGAACTTAAAATTAACTAGAGGTTTTCTTTTATGCTTGCTATATGAACCTCTTATATCTTATCTACGCCATGAAGGATCTTTCATTTTGTCTGGGAGCGGTGGGGTATAGGAGGATTTCATTTGCTTTTTTTTTTAAGGATGTAGCTGCCATCGAACCCTTGTTTTCATCTTGTCACATTGATTATTTGTGAGATCTAGAGTAATGTTCTAATTGCAGATACTTTATTCTAAATTTAGCTCCATATTCATTTACAGCCGAGTTCACAGTCAATTGTAGGCAACCCTTCGCATCCCCTTTATCCTCTTCTATTGTACAGTGCCATATTTTCCTACGCTATGATCCGGCTCTTAACCACTCTCTTTGCAAAAATCTGAGAAGTTGAATTCGTTCTAGGCGAATATAGGATTGTCATTTGAATAATTGACAAGCTAAGCAAATCATTGATTCCCCTTTCTTAGAAACGCTACAAGGCATCTGCAGCCATGAATATGCAGCTCTTTGGATAGCTGGTACCGTGGTCGCATCGGTTTCTTCGGTTAGAGCAGCCAGTCAGAAGGGTAGGCTGTAGCCCGATTTTGGTGTGGATATCGGTGTAGCCTCTTTACGTGAAGTGTTACCACTTCCCCTCTGTCATGTAGATCCTCAAGAACGGGAAGTGCTTGAGCAAATAGTTCGACTTTGGTACGGTGTGAGAATGCCTCTCCGGCTATTGCTCTCAAGCCTCAGTCTCCTCGTCGTCCTCATCAAGTAGTCTCCCCTCTTCATCCGACTTAGTACGAGTATCCTCCTCCTCTCCATCAAGCAATCTACCCCGTTCTTCCAACTTGTATTCCTCGTCACGTGCATTTTTCGCACCTTGCCCAGTAGGTGACCTGTAAACCAGCGTCACAAATCTGAAAATGCCGTAAATCAAAGTCAAACCCCCGAGGACACTGCCGACAATGATGGCAATCAACCTCCAAGGATAATTCCCCCACACCTCGTGGAGCAAGTGCTTCAATGTTCCCGGTCTCCCATAATAATCCGACTCCGATATCAAGTAAACAATATGCCCATCCTCTCTTGCCATATCGTCCTCGAAGCCGAAGAACTTACGGATTTTGTCCCAAGTGCTCATTTCTTGATGTGACTCTGCAGGTGCAGGTATTCGTTCCACAAGTCTTGTGGAGTCCAATATCTCCAAACGTCCATTCTGATGTTGTTCGATGTTGATTTGAAGCACCTTCTGCAGAGGAGAATCAAAGTCTACGTATGGGTCTGCCATATACCCGTTGTGCCCTCCCAGCGCATCCACTCGAATTATCCATCCTCCCGATGCTGATGAGGAAAACGTATAATAGTCGTAGCTTAGCCGAACACCCCCGAGATTGTCTGCAACGCAGTCACATTTGCCATCAAAATTACCGCAAGGTTGTTGTGTACACTTGATCGTAGTGGACAGGGAGGAGAAGCTGTAGTTCAGGGGGATTTGCGGCGCGTAGAGGTTCGGGCGAGGGGACGCAAGGGAAGGAAATATTGGCTTGGAGTTGAGGAGGAGCTGGGTGTGGTTCTGCGAGAGACTGATATTAAAGAACTAAAGAATGGGATTATAAGTAAAAAATCAGAAACAGGCAAAATACGATCTGATGAGAACCAGGTATAGTGGGATTGCATACTAGAGCGTTCTCTTCATGGGTTATCTCGTGGCCTCCCTTTTCGTGCCTAGCCGTGGTTGGACAACCATAGCATTGAAGCTTTGCAATAATGAATTCGCCGGACTCCACGACGGTGATATTCGCCAATGAATCCGAGCAATGCTCAGCGGAAGAGGCAGGAACTGTACAATCTAGAAACTTGGCAGAGATTGGGTTGCCGAAAAAGAACACAGTGCTCATCACCCATGAGGTCCATCTACGCATATTCATTCTGCGGGACCTGGAGGGTGACGATCCGGGCAGGAAGAGTACTCGTAGCGAAGGTTGGGGGTTGTACCTGTGAAAGTTTAGATTCAGGGGATGAGGGAATGAAGCCACTAGCTCGGGATAGCACCCCTGTTGAAACTCTTCCGAAATCAGCTAGCCTGCCACAATACTGTTTCACTTACGTTGACTTCGTGACCTGCTTGGTTGCAACTTGCAATTCGTCCCGTATTCTCTTTCTCCTCCTATTCTTCTCCGGCAAGAACACAATTCAAAGAATCCTCTTTCGTCGCTGCATCAAACGTCGCCCCGATGTCTTCCTCACTGAACCTACCACCAGCTCCAGCTTTTCAAACGTCATTTCGATTCCTCGATCTCCCTGGCGAGCTTCGCAACAAAATATATTCGATCATTCTCTGCACCGTCGAGCCCCGCCCCCCGCTCAAGCTTACAGGCTTCCTTGAGGCCCCAAAAGATATTTTATATATCCGGCACAGCATTGAGCCTCAAATATTGAGAACCTGTCGTCTGATTTACAATGAGGCCAGTTACATTATGGCTAAAACAAATCTCTTTGTAAAAATTACAATCACGCTTCCGTTTGAAGAAATACGTCCAATCCTCAAGGTCAGACAATTGCCTATCTTGCCTTCGAATCAGGTTGTTCTCAAAAACCTCAAATCTTTTGTCATGTCCCACGAGATCGTCAAACGTGTTGATGACCGGGAATCGCCAATGACGCCTTGGACTTTCGTCTTTCTACATCGAGACCTTGATAGGTTCTGCGACGGTCTTGCAAATTATCAATATGTGATTAAGCAGCACGATGAGCTCGTCTCGCATATCATTACTCTCGTGGACCATTCTCAGAACGTGCCACGTACTTCGGGAATTTATTCACAGAAATTCCAGGAAATGCTCATTGCTCCTTACCGCGATAAGCTGCGGGGATTTCTCCGATTTACGATCAAAGGTGCCATAGCGGAGGATCTCGCTGTCGCTGCTATGGCACAGATCAATCGACCGCGAGCGGAAGATCCGGAGCTCGTTCTTTCAGAATTGGAGGAGCTGAAGGCGAAGGGAAATGATAGCTATGGACAAGGAGACTGTCGAATGGCTAGTGAGCATTGGGCTCGGGCTTTGCATAAAATGAATCGACTCATGAACGGTTCGTCTGGGGAAAGGTTGCGCGAGGCTGGAGGCCTAGACTTTGTTAATCGAATGCTTGCACTATACTTTGATATTTGCTCAAACCGCGCTCAGAATCATCTGAACGCGATGCGAGTACACCTGTCGGACCCCGAACTCGTTCAATCGTATGGGCAAAGCTTGCTTAACTCAGTTCATGGAGCACAATACCGAGTCAATATCGAAGAACTCTTCCCTAGTGCCACTTGGCAACCATCACGCGAGAAGCTGGCGAAACTCTTATACAGGAAAGCGGTTGGATGTAGGCTTATTGGAGAAAGGCAATTCGTCCTAGAAGCCGAAGACGCCATTGAAACTGCGAGCACTATATTACCTGATGATCCTGTGCTTGAGAGGGAGAAGGAAAGAATTTCTCTATGGAAAAGGCGCGTTACTGGCTAGGTATGTACAATATGTTTTCTTCAAAAGGTTTTTGCTGCATTGCTATTGGACCATACTACGGGTCTGAACTTTAAACCTTCCCGGATCTTTCGAATGACTGACTGTCCAAGAGCCGATCCCCACAACTTCAAATCTCATCTCAAATCTATTTCCGACCCTTATTTACAATTCGTTAATCCACTCTAAGGCCGTTGACGGCTCAATTCGCTCCCAATAGTGCGGATTGATATATGTGTTCCGAACCAACCCTTGCCCATCCACCAACAATGTTGCAGGCACCGGGACCTCAAATGAATCATCCCCATTGCGAGCCACCAAATCATGTCCAAAGGCCTTGAATGTAGGACGCATTGAGTCCGGCATGGGAAAGATAATTCCTAACTGTCTGGCAAATTTGTTCCCTACATCCGACAGAACTGGAAACTTCAGCTCGTTCTTGTCAATCGTTGAGAGTGAAGTGTCAGGCAGTTCGGGGGAGATGGCCACGAGAGTGACGCCTTTTGCTTGGAAATTTTCGAGATTCAGCTGCAGAGAACGGAGTGCAAGGTTGCAGAACGGACACCATTCTCCGCGATAAAAGCTGATTAGGAGTGGCCCGTTCTTGAGAAGTTCGGTGCTTGTGACCTCCTTTCCGAGTGCATCGTTCAGCGCGAAGGAGGGGAGCTTGTCACCGACTTTGATTATGGTCTGGGTCTTGAATGCATATTCAAAGTCAGAGTTTGCGATGTTGATGGTCTGTGAAATCTGGGCGGGTGCGTTCTTCTGGAAATTGTTGTAAACAGCGCTGAGTTGCGGCGCGAGGCTCATGGTTTCTTTGGGTGGGATTGTAGAATTGGGAATTGGGTTTTTGCTACTTGAAAGTGTTCTTTGCTGTGTAGGAGACTCGGAGGGAGGATGGAGTTCTCTTATACCCTCTTGTGTATTTTTGGGCTGCAGATATGGCATATTCAGACTCGTAAACAATCCGCATTTGTTATTCGGATTTGTCAGCTTCAGGCTTCACAACTGCATTGATTTACCTAATATAACAAGTCAATAATGGGAGAATTGCATGAGGATCTGTTTCTTTTCTGGAATGTGCAGGGTATTCACCAGGTTTCAATTTATGAGACCCCCAGTTCATCCGAGTTCGTCCGGATCCGTGCGGATTCGAGTGAACACAGGTACACAGACCACATCCTTTTGTAATAGCTAGAAAAGCAAAAGACTTATTGCGCTCTAGCTTATTAAGTACCTTACCAAGCACGGAGAATATATCAATTTGAACTTGGATGAACTTGAAGCAAAGTTCTGTTCGGAGGTGCCATTAGTTTATCCGCTGCAAGGATCTGTAAGGTTAACCCCATCCCCACGTACCCCGTCGACGCCACCTACGAAGGTACACCCGAAAACATCATTATTGCAACATCTACCCAATTTCCTCGGTCCAACTCGGAACCCCCCCCCCCCAAGATATCACTATGCAGACACCCAATAGCACCTCTACTGATCGACCAGCCAAACGCCTCCGGCTCGGCACGAAAAGCTGTGCCGAATGTCGCAGGCGCAAGGTGCGCTGCATCTTCAAGTCAAACACAAAGGTCTGCAAAGAATGCTCTGCACACGAATCAGAATGCATCTCTCAACAGCAGTTCGTTCAAGCTACTAAAAAAGCGCCGGATGGTGAGGGAACAGACGTCCAGGTAAAGCTGCAAAATCTTGAAGAGATGGTTCATCGCCTGTGCGAGGCTATGAATATGAGAGCAGAGTCTTCGAATTGTTCGCCCTTCGAGATGAGTGCTGCGGAAGCTCTTACAAGTCTTTCAAGCCAATATTTACCTGAAAACAATCTGGGAACTACGCTGAATGTGGGGGCAGGCTCGAGAGGAGTCTCAGAGTCTCGATCTTCGGCTTCTTCTGATCACGTTGAATCATTCGATGATGCACCTTTACTCAACTTCTTCCAAGAGGCTATGCTCATTCAGAGACAAAACCTCCCATCGAAACAAAGTGATCAAGACCTATCTTCTGATAATCGCACTAAGGCTTATATCAAGGCGATCAGGGCTCTGATTCCCAGCCCGGACGAGCTTGAACTGATTCTGCAGATGACCGAAAATTTCTGGCCCATCTGGGAAGATTCCCTCCAGCTTATGATTGGACCAGCCCCTCACTCAATTACCGGACTTGCTTCAGCCAAGAAGTTTATCCAGGATTCCATGAAGTCGGGGACCCCCATCATGGTCGCCAAAACCTGCCTCTTCCTTGCACTTTGCGTCCAACAACTTCCATCCACCTTCAAGATGACTAGTCTGCCCACCGCACCAAACGTTCTAGTCGATTCTTATATGCGAGGCGCAGATGCTCTAATTTCAATCAACGAAGGCCGCTCCGCTTCCGTCAACAGCTTGGAATGTCTAGCAATACTCTTCAAGCTTTATCTGAACAAGGGTAGGCCTCGCGAAGCATGGCAATGTCTTCGGCGGGCTTTCAATTCTGCGCTTCTTCTTGGACTGCACATTCCAAACGATGCCGCTCCTCACCGGCAGAAGATCATTTGGGCGTACATCTGGCAAGTTGATAGAACACTATCTGCACTCCTCGGCTTGCCAGCTGCAACTACGGACTCCCATCCCGGAGTTCAAATCCGGCCATCTGGGCAGCACTATGGAGAACAATTCATGTACGAGGTTGCCATGATAGCAGGGCACATCAGCGAACGCAACCAGAACCATCAAACAGCCACCTATGCCGTAACTCTGACCATCGACCAAGAAATCGAACAATGCAAGAATCGAATACCTGCAGACTGGTGGAATAGTATTTCCTACCCCTCAACACCACGGACCGCAATTTATGGCCTCTGCATGCTGAAAGTCGAATACTATACCTGCCAGAAAATGCTCCATCTCCCATACATGCTCAAGTCCTCCCTTGATACCAGCTATGAGTACAGCAGACTCCGGGCTTTGGACGCCTGCCGAGAGATAATCAAAGCCTACCAAGTGGTCAGAGAGCACGCTGATCTGAGGCTCACGATCTGCGATGTCATGGATTTTCAGGCTTTCATGGCAGCCGTAGTTCTCGTCATCGACCTCCTAAACCAGTCCTCACAGCTCGAGACACATCAGGAGGTCAGTGATTGGGGTCTGGTTCATAAAGTCACAAGCAGCATGAAGGGCGTGTCTGAGTCGATGGAATGTACGGTTGCTGGACAAGCATTCCACCTACTCGAACATCTCTCCACGTTCCGAGCCGGGGCTTATGCTGGTCCTGATAACTACGAGGTCACTATTCCAATGTTTGGGAGAGTGAAGATCAATCGTCCCAAGACTCGGACACTGCAACAAACTGCAATCAACGATTTCTATGATGGGAATCAGTTTCAGCAGCAGTTCATGCCGATGGTGGAGTTTAGCGCTAACTCGTTTGAGCCGTTTGGGGTGACGATGGATATGCTATCCGAGGCGGAGTTGGGGATCGATTGGACTTCTGGATTGAATGTGGATTATACTTACGACTGGAGTCAGACGTTTGATGGATCGTTGTTTGGATCGACTGCTTTTGGCTCTTGACTGAGCTTCAAGATGGGTGACGATGTATAGCCCTCTCGCTGCAATATGGAAAGAGGACAGAAGATAGGAGGTTCCGCACTGTCTACGAAGAATTTGCATCGTTCCATCACACCCTCGCAGCTTTTACATTCTTCGTAGAATTGCGTACCAACAGGAATCCATAACATCGTCGTCGATACCAAGGCAAAGTGGCACTCAATTCGTTACGCTGGACTGCCAATACTCATAATGATGAGCTGGTGTGATTGAATATGAGAGGCGAGTCGCTCAACTACCTGCTCACGTCTACTTATTCTAATGTTCAATCAAGCACCTTCTACTTCGTCGAAGAAAGGATAATCCGTATACCCGTTCTTAGGAGGATCTGCCCCATAGAACGTGCTCCTATCATATGGATTCAACTTTAATCCTTCTCGCAACCTCCTCACCAAGTCCGGATTGGAAACGAACCACCGTCCCATGACAACCGCATCTGCAGCACCACTACTGACCTTTGCCTCGGCATTCTCTCTTCCAAACCCTCCCGCAGCAAGGAACTTGATTCCTGCTTTTTGCAAGATCTTACGAAAAGGAACCAGAGAATTCACAGCTTCGCCAGTCTTCGTACCTGCTACAGGTGTTTTCGAATAGGCCGCGAGCGCAGCCATCTTCCCCTGCTCATCAAGCTCCTCGTCAAATCTCGGCTCAACCATATGCACATACGCAACTCTATTCTTCTCTGGAAGCTTAGCAATTTCTTGACACAGGTACGCCCAATGCGTGTTTGGGCTCGAGTCTCTGGTATCTTGATAGTAGTTGTAAGGAGAGAGACGGATACCAACACGTCCTGCACCGATGGCGGAAGTGACTGCGCGGATGACTTCGAGAGGGAAGCGGCAGCGGTTCGCGATGGAGTCGCCGTATTCATCCGTACGGGTGTTGATGTTGTCGTGGAGGAATTGCTCCAGGAGGTAGCCATTTGCGCTGTCTTGAAATTAATATAAAACAGATGGGAAGGGGAACAGCTGAAGACAAACCCGTGAATCTCAACTCCATCAAAGCCAGCCACATCCACAGCTGCTTTTGCAGCCTCTGCAAACTCTCCCACTACAGTCTGTATTTCTTCCACTGTCATTGGGCGGGGTGGAAAATCGGAGTACTCGTTGCCATTCACGGCCTTCCCTTTGATGGGTATATTACTCGAACTCAAAGTTTGGTGTCCTTCAATCAATGCAGGTACTGTGCCACGACCAACGTGCCAAATCTGGCAAAATATATATCCACCCTTCGCATGAACAGCATCTGTCACATTCTTCCAAGCTTCCAGCTGTCCTGAGGTGAAGACGCCTGGAATGCCGGGATAGCCACAGCACAGACGAGAGATATTGGTTGCTTCAGTGATCTGTAGTCCGCCAGGAGTTGCGCGTTGAGAATAGTACTCGACCATGAGAGGACCGCATTTCCAAACTCCTGGTAATTCGGGAATGCCGCGCATACGGGTGCACGGTGATTGAACGATGCGATGGGAGAGAACAAGGGAACCGATGGAGAGGGGGGTGAAGAGGATTGTGTCTCCCAAGGGCGGGAAAAGGGGATTTAGGGAACCCATATTTGTGAATGAGGAAGAACCTGGGTGTAGTGAAAACGTGATTATAAGATTTGATGAAACGTGTGTATGAGAGGAAAGATGAAGGAGAGATGGCTTTGAGTTTTGAAAAGTCTTGGGAATAGAGGTAATTGATTGAATCCCATTCTTGTGTTGACATGTACTGGTATTGCTAAGCTAAGAATCCTGAAATCTATGCAACTCATTCTGCTAAAATATATCTCCTTGCAAAAGTGGTGTTAAAGAAGAATGGTGGTAGTCGTGAGAAGTTTCGAGTAGTGGGGTAGGAAGTGGGGGTGGGGCGGCCGCGATTCAGGGGTCACTCTCGCAGATCGTCAAACCCTAGCTTTTTGTAGCTAGATAAGGTATCTCACACGACCTCTCACCTCCTCACCTCACTCTCCTCTTCTCGCCTCCGGATCATCCCCGCACCCACTCTTGACCTCGGTGGCTTGCATCTTGACTAACAAATTGATTTCGCTCCCGGTGCGGTGTCACCAATTTATATTCAAGATGTCGGACAGCTTCAAATCCGCCACCTTTTCTCGTCTCCCCACCGACCCTCCCTTCTTCATCTCCCAATCTCACCCCACAGCCATCACAGAATGGCGACAATGGAACTGCATCCTTCGATCACAGCAGTCTTCAAGAAGAAACCACTGGAGTTTTATTTGAACGGCACCCGCATAGAACTCTCAGACCCTAACCCCCAATGGACACTCCTCGATTTCATCCGCTCACAACATGGCCTCAAGGGCACAAAGCTTGGTTGTGGTGAAGGAGGATGCGGTGCATGTACGGTTGTCATACAAACCCTTGACACGAGTCAGGAACGCAAGGGAAGAGTGAGACATCTGGCGGTTAATGCTTGTTTGTTTCCTTTGGTTGGAGGTGAGTTTGTGCCATCTTTCCAGGAAAGGGATAAGAAGCTAATGGAGACAGTTGTTGGTAAAAATGTCATTACAGTCGAAGGGATTGGGAATTCAGAAAACCCTCATCCATTGCAAGAGCGGATGGCCAAGTTGCATGGCTCGCAGTATGTGCACGTGACACCGTGGCTGTTACACCGATGCTGATGTAGGTATTTTAGATGCGGATTCTGCACGCCGGGCATCGTGATGTCGCTTTATGCACTGATTAGGAACTCGTATGATCCAGCTACTAAGACTTTCCGGTTAACTGAGAGTGATGTTGAACTTGAGGGCCATCTGGATGGCAACTTGTGTCGGTGTACAGGGTACAAACCGATCTTGCAGGCTGCAAAGACTTTTATTACGGAAGACTTGAAGGGCAAGATTGCAATATCGGGAGAAACTGTCCATGATTTACAGGACAGGGAGTGTTCAGAGATCTCGTATATGTCTGAGGGCGCGGTCAAGACTAGCTTCTCGTGTGGCAGGCCTGGTGGATGCTGTAGAGATCCTCCAAAGATGACAAAAGAGTCAACCTCACTCAGCCCAGATTCATCGGTAAAACGTTCAAGGGACTCATCCGATACAGGAAGCCTTGAGCACGTCAGCGTTTCAGAAAGTGCGATTAGCACTCCCGAAGAGGACGAGACTGTCAGCGTTAGCGGCACCACTTTTGGAAAGCCCATGAAGTCAAACGAAAAGGAATCGCCAGACGGGAGCCAAGTAGAAGGAACTAAAGTCAAAGCAGGTATCGATGCGCCACCTCCAAAAATCGACTCTGGTATTCCACAATACAGTTTTGCTCCTTACTCCACAAATACTGAACTCATTTTCCCACCAGCTTTGAGGAAATTTGAGAACATTCCGTTATACTATGGAAACTCTACGCATATATGGCTTCGCCCAGTAACTCTGGAACAACTTCTACTTGTCAAAGGTGTATATCCCTCTGCGAAGCTGGTTGGCGGAGCAAGTGAAGTTCAAATCGAGGTCCGGTTCAAGAATTTGTCTTTCCCAATTTCAGTCTACGTGTCTGATATTGAGGCCCTTCGTCAAATTGACGATCCGAATAATTATGAGGATCTCGACACCGTTAATGAAGTTATTTTTGGCGCCAATCTTTCACTGACTGATATTGAAGCCTTTTGCAAAGACTTGTCAAGGAAATTAGGGCAGCGAGGATCGGTGTTGGAAGCTATCCGAAAGCAGCTTCGATATTTCGCAGGACGACAGATTCGAAATGTTGCTTCACTTGCAGGCAACATCGCAACTGCTTCGCCAGTATCAGATATCAACCCTGTTTTATTGGCATGTGGAGCTTTTCTGGCCGCAGAAAGTAAAACCCGAGGTCCCTTCGGGCTGGAGATGTCAGACTTCTTCACTGGATATCGAACAACTACACTACCCGCTGATGCAGTCATCACTCATATTCATATTCCACTTCCTGAACTGGGAGTAACCGAGGTCACAAAGGCATACAAACAATCTAAACGAAAAGATGACGACATCGCGATTGTGACCGCTGCGTTCAGAGTCCAATTAAGCTGGGACGGGCTGATTTCGAACATCTCACTGGCATACGGCGGTATGGCACCCAGGACGATTGAAGCAAAATCCACTAAGCGTAAGCTCGTTGGAAAGAAATGGCACAGCTCAACCACACTCGATTCTGCAATGGCATATCTAGCCCATGAATTCGATCTCAATTTCGGAGCCCCAGGAGGGATGGCAACATACCGAAAGACGCTCGCCATATCCCTTTTCTTCCGCTTCTGGCACGAAGTCATTTCCGACCTGAAACTAGGGGAAGTCAATCAAGACCTTATAACAGAGATCCATCGCAGTATCTCTTCAGGGTCGAGGGATGACAACAATCCGCACGAGCAGCGCGTTGTTGGGAAGCAGATCCCGCATCTATCGGCATTGAAGCAGAATACTGGGGAAGCACAATATGTGGACGACATGCCGCCTCAAGATCGAGAGCTATTCGGTGCAATGGTTCTTTCTTCTCGTGCACATGCTAAGTTGGTCGAGGTTGATTGGTCGCCTGCAATTGGTCCTGGACTAGCGTTGGGATATGTGGACAAGCACTCCATTTCAAAGGAAGCAAATTTCTGGGGCTCAATAGTGAAAGATGAGCCGTTCTTCGCTGACGGTGAAGTGTTCTCCCAGGGTCAGCCCATTGGATTAGTCTACGCGGAGACAGCGCTTCAGGCGCAGGCTGCAGCCCGAGCCGTGAGGATTGTGTATGAAGATCTTCCCGCCATACTTACAATTGATGAGGCTATCGAAGCAAAGAGTTTCTTCAAGCATGGGAAGATTTTAAAGAAAGGTGCAGCGATTGAGGATAAAATGGACAAAGCCTGGGAGAAATGTGAGCGGGTGTTCGAAGGAACGACAAGGATTGGCGGGCAGGAACATTTTTATTTGGAGACGAACGCTGCGTTAATTATTCCGAACTTGGAGGACAAGACGTTTGAGGTTTGGTCTTCTACTCAGAACACGTGAGTTCCGTCTCATATTCAGAGATCTTGGATTGGGTTGTGTCTTGAGCGCATAGTTGGTTACCCATCAGCTAGCACCCCAGCTATACATAACTCACGATAAAGGGCACCAGCTAAATTCTCACAGCATGGAGACTCAAGAATTTGTCTCTCAGGTCACTGGTGTTCCCAGCCACCGTGTTAATGCCCGTGTGAAACGCATGGGCGGGGCCTTCGGTGGGAAAGAATCTCGAAGTGTACAACTTGCATGTCTGCTGGCCGTTGCAGCAAAGAAAGAAGGCAGACCCATGAGGTGCATGTTGAACCGAGACGAAGATATGATGACAACCGGCCAGCGGCACCCAATCCAAGCACGGTGGAAAGTCGGTTGCACCTCGGACGGCAAACTGCTAGCTCTCGAGGCGGATGTGTATGACAACGCTGGGTTCTCTCAAGATATGTCTGGAGCAGTGATGGACAGGTGTTGCACACATCTTGACAACTGCTATGAAATCCCGAACGTGCTGATCCGAGGTCATGTGTGTAAGACTAACACACACAGCAATACTGCCTTTAGAGGATTCGGAGGCCCGCAATCTATGTTTATTACCGAAACTTATATGACTGCCATCGCTGAAGGCCTGAAAATCCCCATCGATGAACTCCGCCACAGGAATCTCTACAAAGAAGGACAACTCACCCCTTTCCTCCAGAAAATAGACCAAGACTGGCACGTACCACTTCTCCTCTCTCAGATACGTGAAGAAACCAACTACGATTCCCGTCTAGCGACCATTCAAAAATTCAATTCCCAACACAAGTGGAGGAAACGTGGAATTAGCATGATCCCAACCAAGTTTGGATTGAGTTTCGCAACAGCTCTGCATCTTAACCAAGCTGGTGCTAGTGTCATGATATATGCAGATGGTAGTATCCTCCTTCACCACGGCGGAACAGAAATGGGACAGGGGTTGTACACGAAAATGGTGCAAGTCGCTGCTCAAGAATTGAATGTCCCCGTCGACGCAATTTTCACACCTGATTCAACCACCTACCAAATCGCCAACGCATCACCAACAGCAGCCTCTTCAGGCTCCGATTTGAACGGCATGGCCATAAAAGACGCTTGCGACCAGCTCAACGCCCGCCTCGCACCCTTCCGAGAAAAATTCGGTAAAGACGCACCTATGAAAACACTTGCTCACGCTGCCTACTTAGAGCGAGTAAACCTCTCAGCCAACGGCTTCTGGAAAATGCCCCGCATCGGTTACACATGGGGAAACTACAACACTGAAACTCAAAAGCCGATGTACTACTACTTCACGCAAGGCGTCGCAATCTCTGAGATCGAACTTGATGTTCTAACTGGTTCACACACGGTCTTGAGAACAGATATCAAGATGGATATCGGACGCTCGATAAATCCTGCTATAGATTATGGGCAGATTGAAGGCGCGTTCGTACAAGGACTAGGTTTGTTCACTATGGAAGAATCGCTTTGGATGCAGGACGGAAGACTTGCTACAACTGGTCCTGGCACGTACAAGATCCCGGGTTTTAGCGATATTCCGCAGGAATTTAATGTTAGCTTTTTACAAGGAGTGGAATGGGGGCATTTGAGGAGTATTCAGAGTTCTAAGGGGGTAGGGGAACCGCCGCTTTTCTTGGGGGCGAGTGTGCTGTTCGCGCTCAGGATGGCGGTCATGAGCGCGAGGGAGGATAATGGTGTGAGGGAGCCTTTGGTATTGGATAGTCCAGCCACGCCGGAGAGGCTGAGGTTGGCTATCGGAGATGAGATATTGAAGAGGGGAACGGTCGTGCAAAAGGCCGGGGAGAAAGGGTTTTTTGTGAGCGTTGCTTGATTGGGAACGCTGCGCAAAAAGCAAAATACAGGGTCGCGATGGTCTGCCACCCCATATACACAAAGGACTCGTTCATTGTCACATATCTCGCTTCTGGCTATGTCTTGCTCTTTCTCTTGTCACCGGTTGGGTGTGGGTTTGCTCTATCGATGACCTCGGCTTAGCGAGCAGTTACTTGGTAGGGGGAATTATGCCCGACGTGTACGCCTCACATTAATGATCGACATATTCCAGATGCAACCCAACCATTTATGCGGGGTTTTGCGGGTCAAATTACATATTCAGCAGATAGGCAGCCTTTTGGGCGGAATTCGGCCCCGATAACTACAAGGAATCGTTACATGCAATCCCACGCTCTATCATTTGCTCACTGCTCAATCTCTTGCCCAACAGCTCAATAAACTCCTTTTCAGAGCTTCTGAGGTATACAAATCCGAAAGAGTCGCAGTTTTCATTTCCCTTTTACCAAAATGATCGTTATGTTTCGAATTGTTGTTCGCCGATCCATATTCGTCACGCCGGTGCTCGCTTAACCCCCCTATCCGAGCAGCCTACTCGGCAAGATCTGCAGTGTCAGCAGCGCAACAATATTACCCCGCCCAACTGTGGTGAAGACTCATCAATGGCTTCAGAGCCGCGCAACCTAACCCAAATTTGCAATCTAGAGCGTTTCTAGGAGCCTGTGAGTCAGGCTGGCGTTTTCTGCCTTGTACCACTCACAATTTTCTTACTGTAAGTTGGTTAAGGTGGGGGTAGCGGTACCTGCTTGGAGCGGGGCAGATTTTGCTTATTGTAAGATTTCTGAACGCTACCTGTGAGTCAGGCTACCATTTTTGGTACCACGGCACAGCAATCATAAGTGGCTTGCTCTCCTCCCCTCTGGCTTTGAATCCTCAGTCATTCAAAAATCAATTCGTTAGCTGAAGAAGAGTTCTCAATTCCTCCTTTCTGCTTCCCAAATCATCAAAGTCATAAAAATTTCAAAGAGATTACATATCACAATGGCTCCATCACAACTTTCCTCTCTACCCTCATACCTCCTAGCACGCACAAAATCCGATAACCCACCCCAATACACCAAGCCGACGTCTGACAAAAAGCTCAGCACGGCTGCCGGCGCTGCAATTCTTGTCGTCTTCGCAATCTTTGTAATAGTGGCCTGCCTTACGATTGCCATCTGCGTGACGCGATCGAAGAGGAGATCGAGGGCGAAGGAAACCGAAGAGAGGAATAGATCTACAGGGATGCAAGATATGGAGGTGGAGAGCACAGTTGAGGATTGGAGCAGTACGATGGGGATTGTGAAGGGTGACGTAAAGAAGCCACAGAGGGCGTGGCTTCCTTGGAGGAAGTGAGAAGTGGCTTGAGATGGATATTATTGTTCGAAAACAGATCGTGCAAATGGAATTGTTAGGGGAATAATCGACGCACTTTTGTTTCATGTTGATCAACCATTTGTTGGATGGTGGAAGGGAGGGCCCCTCCCGGCCCTCTTATTGAGTTCAACTGGGGCATACACATGACAGGCCAAGAGGTCAGGGTACACGATTGTGTTGTGAGAAGTGTAGGGAGTATAATAGTAAAGCTGAGGGGTGTGGGATAATTGGGAAAAGGTCTTTCGGTTATGGTCACGAGTCATCGGATGAGAGGGATGTTTCTCCCTTTTCAATCTAGGATATTTCTATGTCCAGGGTGGTCGATAAGTCAGTCAGTCAGTTCATCAGTTGAGGATATATTCGAACTGATAAACTAATGACTGATATAAAATTAAGGTCAACTGACTAATTGACTGATATCGACTGATAAGCGGCTAATGAAAAATGAGACTATATTAAAAATATTATGAATTATTATCTGAATTATCTGAATCCCAATTGATCACTGCCGTATTAAAAGCTTCAGATATTCGAATTGCACCCCTCCTCTACTAGTTTTTAATATATTCCTGATACTATAACAGTTTACCTGTTAGTCGGGAGCTTTCAGGAGTAGTCTGTTTTGTATAGAATGAAAATACCCGCTCGCACTCGGAACTCATGGCCGGAATAGCTAGGAAATCGAATACTATAGCTGCTAATTGAGGCCATTCAGACTCCTTCGATTACCAGTATTCCATAATAGGGATCTTACTGACTGATTTATCCAGGTATTGGGCGTATTGATCCTTCCGCGATAATATCCTGGTCGGTACGGCCAGTTAAGGAGTGATCTGGCTGAGTATATTTTCAAGGTAATCAATAGACGAAGTGCGTGAAGGAAGTGATTGAGGTTATATAATAATATTTTCGCGTTTATATATATTATCCCAGAGTTTCTTCACCTTCGGCTTAGCGGTATAGAGGAAGTTACTCTTATTACTAGTCCACTTATCTTCGAAATATTTTATCTTAAATCTAGGATTTATAACGGTTAAGGCTATCCAAGTAACTGATTAGTCTGTCTTGCTATAATAAATCTGAGCCTTATTCTATACCTCATTGATTGAATGTACAATACTCGGGTAGCTATTAAATTCCCCATTTTCGACTTGTTTTATAAGATTTTCGAAGTGGGTGAGAATATATTCGAAAACAGGGAATAGCTCTTCTAATTAACTATAAGATACCTTGCAATTACTGTCTTTGAAATCGGCATTACCTTCCAGTACTTTTATTATATAAAAAAGAAACTCTAGTTAGCCTTTAATCAGTTCCAGATTCTCCTATTCAGATTCTGTTAAAAAATCCTCATTATATATTTCAGAATTGAGAGTATTAGTAGAATTCCGGAACTATAATATATATATATTAAGAGCTTATTTTAGCTCTAAAGTATAACGAATTATAGAATATATTATATTCCAGTATATATCCCTATCCAAGATAAGCTTTTACCTTTTCCCTACTACTTTCCTAATATTTTCAATTAATTATAGAGATATAAATAATTCTAAATACTTCCCAGATATTATAATATATATTACTAAATTATAAAACTTTCCAAACTCTCTTTAATCCCTCTATATCTTCCGATAACTTTTGAGTCCTTATTCTTTGAATTAATCCTCAAAATCAGATATATCTTATCTATATAAATAAATTTTAATAATGAGATTTAATATATATTCTATATAATATAATCTCTTAGCTTTTAGGTCGAAATCTATACTTTTTGAGAGCTTAATAAGTATAATATTATTATTTAATATATTATTAAATATAAAATACCCAAGATTAGTTCTAGTAATACCAAAATGTTAAAGTAGAGATTATATAACTACTACTTGATCTATAGAATAAGGTTAGTCATGTGAGATCGGAGGTCAATTAAGATTTGGCCGATATACTATTATTAGTTAAAAGGCTCGATAAAGTCACGAGCTATACTAGGCCGTATTCGTAAAATAATAACATTACTACAAAATCGAGACTCGATATATAATAAGGAATTTAACAATATATAATAAGGAAGTAAAAAGAGAAGATATAATAAAAAAAGTGAATAATCGTATTCGGGATTAATTTTATAATAGTATTATTATTTTACAAATAGGACTTAATATAACTCGTGATTATATCGAGTATTTTAATTAGCTAAAAGGGCTACTAAAGTCACGAGTAATACTAGGCCATATTTATAAAACAATAATATTATTATAAAATCGAGACTTGATAAATTTAAAGAATAAGACAAAAATGAAGTAATATACTAATACTAGCCTTCCTATAGTCTGGAAGCTCGGGTAAACTAATCAGATATATTATATTCTTGTAATTCTCATTAATAAAGTATATAATAATTCCAATAACTAATAATTTTTTATATTTTAATCCTTAATTATTAAAAATAATAGAAACTTTAGATTATATATTTGTGATTTTATAAATAATAATAGACTCAAAATACTCGAATAACTCATATATCTATCTAGTAACTATTATATAATCTGGAAATAAATTAATAATTTGAATATTTATAATTTTGAATATTTTTTATAATTATTTTAATATTACTTTTTAGTATTTAATATTATTTAATATAATCTATTCTAAGAATATATTCTTGAATTCTCATTAATAGAAAGATATAATATATTTGTAATTTCCTTGAATAATATTAGATATTTATATATTATCTATTTAATAATAAACTCTTTATATATTCCTTTTTTTATTCAAAAGATAAATCTTTAATATATGATTTTCGGTATTTTTAAGAGTATTTGAATTAAATATATAATCCTTTCCTTTCCTGAATTTAGAATTATAATAGTTTATTTAAAAAATTAATTTTAAATATATAAAAACTTTAATATATAGAATTTATAATATTATATTAATATAGTCTTTTGGAATTTTAATAAATTATTAATTATATATTTAATATATTATATTCATAAAGTTTATAATCTTTTTATTAGAGAAATAAGTATATAATTTAATAATAAATAAGTGATAATTCCAGATTAATTATTATATAATAACTATTTAAAAGTATAAAGATTATATTAAATAAACAGATTTTTATATAGAATAATATATAGATTATAATCCTTATTATATATTAATATCGGGTATAAATAAATATTATAAAACTCTTTTGGATTAGGATTCTATTTCTCTATTAATCAATTAAAGGCATTTGGAATAGATATTAATTAAAACTTAATTATAGAGATTAATTATATTAATTATATAGATAATTCGAGAAAAGTTAAATTAATATTAATATAATAATTAATATTACTATAATATTTATTACACTTTATATATATTATAATATTAAATATTATAGTCTCAAATATATTAAGTGAATAGATTATATTTAAAGATCAAGATTCCCTTTACTCTTTAACTTTCTTAATTTAATATTTTCAATTATATTTGAATTTAATTAAATACTATACTTCGACTTTTATAATAATCCTATTATTATATAATATTAAATTCATTTATACTAGTTTATAGAAATAATTAAAATACTCTTTAATAAAGGATCTAGATTATCTTTAAGGAATAATAATAGAATATTATTCCTGATATTCGAAATCTCCTCGAATTACAAATCTCTAAAGAGACTAATTAACTAGATTTAATTTTATTAATTACTAATAGTCAATTCAAATCTATTAACTCAAAATGAAATAGGATAATAGTTAATCCTCTATTAATTCAAAATAAGAAATAATTAATATCCTTTATAATTCAATTAATCTCGGAATTCAATTCTTAATTGAAATAAATAATATTCCTATTCTTTATAATTTAATTAATCTCGGAATTCGATTCTTAACTAGAATAGATAATATTCCCTTAAAATAAAATAATAATTAATTTCCCTTTACTAATTCAAAATAATAAAGGATTTAATAATCGGTTTCAATTTACTAATTTCAAATAAGAAAGGATTTAATAATCGGTTTTAGTTTACTAATTTTAAATAAGAAAGAATAATTACTAATTTCAATTTATTATTCTTAGACTAGAATCTAGTCTAGTATTTTATTATAATAAATATCTATTATAAGTCAGATATTAATAAGACTGGATTAAGTAATACTCTTCAAAAAGAAACTTTCCAGTCTATTTATCTTAATCCCAAAAATAAGAGATAATAATAGAATAAGATTAAGAAAAAGAAATTCGATATTACAAATCTCTAATACCGAGAGGACTATCTGACTACTATTTCAAGAAATAATAATGAGATATTATTTATTAATCTGAAAGATAAGGTCTTAAAGGAATATCTAAAAGTAATAAAACAGGATTGAAAGATAAGAGTCTATTAGATACTAATTAATTACTTTATAGGAATTACTAATAAGTGAATAGAGTCCGGTTAGAGTTTTCACAATTATATTAAATATTTTATTAATCAGGTCTATATATTCATTAATCGGAATAACGAGTATAAGATCTTTATTACTCGCTTTTAAGAAAAGGAATAATTGATTTAAGTGAAAGTAATAAAATAGAAGAAAAAATAAACAGATTTATATAAAAATCGAGACAAATTCCCAGAAGTTTTATAGAGTAATTAAAAGAAGATCTCTATAGTCCCTTCTACTTATATAATCGAGAACTTGCTCGGTTATTAATAATCTATTAGGATCAAGGACCTCGTTCCCTTTACAGGAAAGGACAATTACTTTATCAAAGACTGGACCTTTAATATTTAGAATAAACTAATACAAAACTCCTTTGAGTTTAATAATAATATTCTCAAAATTATCTATATAACTCGATTAGTAATTGGAGATCCTAGAGACTTTATCCGTGATAGACTATAACCCGGTTCAATTATCCTAATTATAGAGATTAAATAGATCTTTAAAATCCTTTATTAGACTTATAGCAAGAATAAGGAAATGATCAAGTAGTAAATCAAGGAGGATTACTGAAAGTTTAAATAAAGGAATAAATCTTTTCTCACCTTTTGAATAGACTTTACTTGTCTTATAATTAAATTAAGTAAATTGCCGGAGAACTAATATAATAATCTATTAAATAGAATAAATATTAAACTATTAAAGAGTCTAGAAGATAAGAAGTTCGATTTAATTAGAGACTTAATCGAGTAATATATAAAACAGGAAAATAGACTTCTCTTTATTAAAAACTAATAGAACCGAGAGAATTAATAAACTGGAATTATTTACTAATATATAATCCCTGGCTTATAATATATAAATAGACTCTATAATATTCCCGTTATTATATATCTAATATTTATTTAATTAAAGGAATTATTCTATTAAGAAAATAAGAATAAGACCGAGAAATCAGATAATCTATACTATTTCCAGTATAATAAAATGGGATATTAAAAGAAGAATTATCCGGACTTAAATAAACTTATATCTATTAAAGAAGACTAGTCTAATCTTGAAGATAATAGACAAGATCTGGATAATAAGAATATATATTAATATTTATTAGATAATAAAGTCTCTAATAATAATTCGGGAAAAGTCTAATTCTAGAACTAGAAATAATTAATCTAGAATAATATCTTTATTGAGAATCTATTAATTTAATTCAGTTTATTAATAGAAAATAACTTCTTATTAACTATAAAATAAATTAGGGAAATAAGATTAAAATATTTAATATTCTAGTAAATATTAAAGCAAATACTTATACTCTAATTAATCAAAATCTCATTTATCTATTAATAAATATATTATATATACTAGTATATAAATTTAAGAAATTAATCCCTTTATAAGGATTTAATAATCAGTCTAGTAAGACTATCTAATAGATTATTGAATTAAACCTGGAATTCAATAAGTATAAATAATTTTAATAATATTTCTTTATTACCGAACTTGACTCTTATAATCTTATATTTAATAGAAAGTAATTCGCAAAATATAATATTCTATTAGATTACTAATAGAATTATTTTTATTAATTAAAAGATTATAAATTAAATTAATAAGATTTAAATTAATAAGACTAATTTCTCAAGGAGAATTATTAATAAAAAGATAAATTAATAAGTATACTCGTTTAAATTCTTAAAAATATAAATATAAACCCTTAATAAGAAATTAAGAAAAGATAATTTAAACTATTATTTAATAATTTCCAAATATAAAGGATTAAATATTAATAGTAAAAGAAGGAATTAAACCTTAATACTTTTAATACTAATAGTTAATATAATAACTCTATTTATCTAATCGAAATTACTTTATTCCAGATAAATATAAAAGAGACTAATAGTTATAACAAGTCTATAACTATTAACGAGATTGACTATACTCTAGAAAAAGTCAAGTATAAGCCTTTCCTTTAATAAACAATTATATTCAAATAACTAAAAAAGACTTAATTGGTAAAATATTATATTCTAGTTAAGAAAATAATATATTCACTCGATAAAGAGAAATAAAATATTCTCAATAATATTATAATTTCGGATATTATTAAAATCAAGGAATTAAAAACTATTCTATTCTCCTAATTATATAAACTAATCAGTGCCTTTTCAAAAAGAATCACGAATATACTTTTTTAATCCCAATTATTTAATTATAAATTGAGATTTAATAAACCGGAATCCTTTATAATAATAGTTTACTTATATAAAATAAATATTCCAGAACTCGAAAAGATAAGGGAATATCTAATAAAGAATTTAAAAAAAGGTTTTATTAAACTATTAAATTCCTTATACTTATTACTAATTCTATTTATAAAAAAGAAAAATAGAAATTTATATTTTTATATTAATTATTATTAATTTAATACTTTAATAAAAAAGGACTAGTATCCTCTATTCTTAATTATTAAAATCCTTAATTAACTAGTTAATTTATTAATATTTACGAAATTTAATATAAAATATATCTTTAATTATATTCGAATAGAACTTGAATTTATAATATAAATAATATTTCAAATAAAATATAATTCTTTTAAATCGATTATTCTCCCTTTCGGATTATATAATAATCCAATAATATTCTAATAATATATTAATACTATTCTTATAGATTATTTAAATAACTTTTATTTAATATATATTAATAATATACTTATCTTCTCTAAAAATAAAAAGGAATACTAATAATATATTAAAATAATCTTATAAAAGTTTCAAGAAATAGGATTATAAATTAATATTTATAAATATAAATTCGAGATTACTAAAATAACTTTTCTAGATTTTATAATATCGGATTATAGTATATAGATAGATTCTATTAAGATTATTATTATCCGGAATTGGAAAATACTTTTAATAAAGAAGAAAGTTTAATTATTTCTAGAATTCTATAATTTCTATTAAAGGTTTATTCAAATATATAAATATATTTCTAAATCCTTTAATTATCTAATAGAAAAGAATAAGTTATTAAAACTGGAATTGAATAAGGAATAATTAAACACTTTCTATTAATTAAAAATTATATTTATATTAGCCCTTATACTTTTTTACTTTCAGTATAATCGGGAAACTAGAATCGAGATTAATTATTCGAATCTAGTTACTATAAGTATAATTTCCCAAAAGTGCTTTCAAGATAATAAATAGTATTCTATTACTTTTTATTCAAAGACCCTTTAAGGAATAGAGACTTATTATAAGATTCACGATAAGGAACTCTTTATAATTATTTTAGTATTTAAGGAATAGTGAATAGAACTTACTAGTCTATTATATTTTATAATTATTATAGACTATAAAATACTTGAATACTTCAGAATAAAAAGACTATTAAATAAATAATAAATTCAATAGATAAGTATACTCTTATAATTTCACTTCCAGATTATCTATTACTCTAATAAAGAGAATACTATTACTAATATCCTATTATATAAGAATAAGTTTATATTTATATAAAAAGTAATAAAGGAGACCGAAAAGATAAAAATTATTCTTCTTCTCGAAGTAATCCTGATATTAGTCGGAATGCAAAACGGTTAAGATAAAACTTTTACCAAAAATCCCATTGAAGATTTGAGAGTAATAAAAGAGATATTATAAATAAATTATATAAATCCAGATCTTAATAAAGAATATATTAAGGCCCGGAATAATACTCCTCCTTGAGAATTAACTAATAGATTATTACTTTATAATAAGAAATTAGTAATACTAAATGATTATAATAACTTGAGGACTTATTTACTTTAATAGATCTATAATACTATAATAATAATATATCCGGGAAAGATAAAAATAAGAATATTTACGAAATATTATTATTAATAACTAATCTAAAGAAATAATACTAATTGATATATAGTAAATTATTACAAATACCAACAGTCTTATAAGTCTAGAGACAAGACTCCTGGCCTACTCCACTCCTTGCCTATTCCTTTATATATATAGAATAACTTATTTATAGACTTCTATTCTCTTGGATTTACTAATAATAGTTATAATAATATCTTTATTATAATAAATCGATTATCCAAATAATATATTAGTCTTTTCACAAATAAAAGTATAACTATTAAGACTATAATATTATTATATTATTAATATATTTGGAGATTCCGGAACTATTCCTTAACTATTATCAGTGACCGAGGACTTTAATTTATCTCTAACTTTATAAATAAACTATTAATATTAATTAGAATAAAATTAAAACTATTAATTATAGAATATGTCTAAACTAATAAATAGACAAAAATAGTTAACCAGATTATTAATACCCGTTTAAGACTATTCGTTAATTACTTTCAGGATAATTAGACTAATCTCTTACTAATATTAGATATTACCGGAATTGCTTATTCTTATAAATCGACGGCCTGTTCCCTTTAATAATTAATTATAATTATAAGTCATATCTAGACTTCGATTAAATATTAACCGCAAATAAGTTCTGGACACTCAGGGAAAAGTTTAATAGATAAAAAGTATAATAATAGATAAAGAGAATTAATAATACCGTAATATATACTAGGATTTATATAAAATAAATATAAGAATAATAAATTAAATAAATTAATAAGAAATAATAAATACTCGACTTTAATCCAGAAGATAAAGTCTATATAATTAAAAAGATATAAAAGATAAACAGGCCCTTAGATAAACTAGACTATTTATTAGTTAGTCCCTTTGAGATCTTAAATATAATAGAATACTTATATTACTTGAAATTATTAATTTCTTATAGGATTTGACTAATCTTCTATACGGATAGGTTATAAAAGGACTCTAATAATCCACTATCTGGTCAAGTCAATCCCGAACCAGAAGTCGGGGAAATTAATAATAAACTGGAATAAAAGATTAAAAAAATATTATCTTCTTATATATTTTATAGTAAACTGTATTATAAAATCGAGTAGAGAGGATAGAATCCTAATAATTAATAATATCTTGTTTTTAATTTCAAGAATACTATACTTGAATTTAAATATTACTATAAATAAAATTCCGATAAAGTAGAACTATTAGTCAGACTAGATTCTTGAATTTATTATATCCAAGAGAATAAGTTTAATAAGGACTATAAGGACAATAATAAGTTATAGTATCTAGGTTTATATTACTAGAAGAGGAGAAAAAACTAATAGACCTTTTGAGGATTTTTATCGAAAATCCTAATACTATTCCCTTTATTTCATTATTATATCCTTTATATTTATTAAGATCCCAGACTCGACATCTCCTATAAACTCTATACCCCGCTTCGTGACTCACGTGTTATAAAAGTGAATCGATAATAATTATTCACTTGAAGTTATTAATCCCTATATCGAGTTTAGATTCCCACTATTTACTTTACTAATAATCACAAATCCTTTAATTTATTACAATTGACATTATGCCCTAATTGCCCTTAAAACCTTCGAAAAGCAAATTACAAGTTTAGATTTATAATAGACTGCACTCAAATATCCTCCGGTCAAGCCTCCCTTCAGAACCTCTTTAATAATACTTCCTTTAATAATATTACTTTTACTCTTATCAAAAGCGATAACCTGTCCTATTATATTAATAGTATAAATAGAAGAGTCTTTAATAAAGAAGTCTAAGTCCTGATAGACTATTATAGAATGGATATTCAAATATCAGAAATTATAACCGAAGAGATAGAGTAGATGGATTATATTAATCAAGGAAATAATATAGAGTACTTTCAGGTTATATTTAATAATAAACTCTTATCTAATAAAAGTAAAAATAACCCGGAATAAGTTAATAAAGATAAAGAAATACCCGGTCAAGGTAAGGAGAATAATAATCAAGTACTAATAACTACCAGTCGGATCTAATAGTAAATAAATCCTATACTGGCAAATACAGTTATACTTACTACTCACTTATTTTATATAAAGTATTAGTCCGAGATAAAAGAATAGAAATTAATTATTATAATTACTAAAAGTATTTATCCCTATCCCGATAATATTTACAATTTGGTCGACTTCTATATAGAATACTAAAATAAGATTATCCTGAAAAAGAAATATACCGGAATCCTTATCAGAATTATAGAGAACGGATAGTATTAAAAGATAATGGAACTATAAACTACTTATAATAATCTATAAAAATCCGATAGAAGATTAAATAAGATCAAGAAGGAATTTAAGAATAATAATATCAAGATTACTTACCTTGAGTCGGAATTGAAGAAAGTAGAATAAAAGACTAGTAAAACTAGTATTCTTATTACTAAAAAGGCTATTATTAAGACTAAGGGCAAGTAATAAGTAGAACTCGTTCTGATATTTCAATTACTCTTATTATCCATTCCAGAAAAGAGAATAATATTAGAGGCCCCAAAGTCAATATAAATATATATTATCTATTCCGAAATATTATTAGATTAGGCTTATAAGATTATAAGATTAACGGAAAACGAGGATTAGTCAGAGCGGGCTATTGGCTAATTGATTATAACAGAGATACAGTCAGAATTTAGATTCAAGTGAGGAGTTTTTATATAACGGATTATAGGTTTTCAATATCAGAATATAGTCTAAATGAGAATATTTAGATCTCTTTTACAGGGGGGGTAATATAACAACTGGCACTGCTATAGTACTTGTTATACTTTATATATACTATAATATTGAATATTATAGCCTCAAATATACTAAGCGGACAGATTGTACTTAAAGGTCGAGATTCCCCTCGCCCTTTAGTTTCCTTAATTTAGTATTTTCAATTACATTTGGATTTAATTGAATGCTGTACTTCGACTTTTATAGTGATCCTGTCGTCACAATTAGAAAACGCCATTTTGATAGTATTAATAATTTAAAGTATAGGATATAGAGTTTTCATAATAATTATAATCGATAATACCTAAAATATCAGATTGTTCAGACTGAAATCAGGGCTATTAAGGCTCAACTTATATAATAAGATATATATTAAATATAAAACTGTATATAATTATAGGGGAAAGACCCTTCGAAGGCACTTCGAAATTGAAAAATCTTATAACCTCAACTGATAAGTATTGATTAGTTGAGTATATTTCGAACTGACTGACTGATATTATTTTATAACCTCAATTAATTGACTGATAACTGATATCCTAAAAATTTTGTAAGCGCTGATTGAGAGCCGTTGACTTATTGACCACCCTGTCTATGTCTATGTCGATATGTTTATAGAAACCAGACTGTATTAGCTATAATGCAGTCATCATGCACAGTACTCAATATACGATATAGGACTGAGTATCCGTCTTTCCCAATACACCCTTCCCGATTTCACCTCCTTTAATCATCATTCAACAAGTCTAATAATCTATAATCAAGCTCCCATTCCATCATATCATTAAAATAATGACTCGGCAATCCACTTCATGCGCCACGGGGCGGTGGGAACATTTGTGTAATTATAGCATTGATCGTTATCCGTCTTTGAGTTGTGCCTTTACTCGGGTAATCTTAATCTGGGGACACATTCCTGAAGCATCAACTTCACCACCAAAAATGTCAAGGCCCCACAACAAGCTCACTTTCTGCCGCTTTAAGGCCCTTGCAGAATAACTTGGAAAAATTTTGCAATCAGGTACAAGGCGTAAATAATCGCACAACACAATCACATTATTTTAAAAATTTAAAAGCACCCCTCTAATCGCAAGGCTAAGGCTTAAAAGAAGTAGTCATTCAATTATTAATCCTGTTGCTTTGAAATGCGTTTTGTAGAAGGGAATTAAAAGCGATGCGGGCATGGCATCCGCTTCTTAAAGTGGCTGGGCCTTGGCAAAATTTCTCGCTTAAGTGACTGGAACAGGGGATTGATGCCTCAGGAACGTGTCCCCAGATTCAGATTACCCCCTTACTCGCATAGGGCAGAGAATAAGAAAGATGAGATTAGCTTCGTACAGCTTCATCCGGCTTTAAGGTTTTGTACCGCAATGCAGAAGCATTGTATTCGGATGCTTATATTACTTTAATCTAAGCTAATATATATTGTGTGTCTCTACTAGCTTAAGCATTTTCATTGGAGCAATATTTTTACGGTCCGACGATTTTAGTACTGTGGGCCTTGATTGGCTTGGGATTGTGAATATCACATACTTTTCTAGAATAAATAGTCTCGGGATGTACCAGGTGGTTACACTCCCACTCCTGTCCTTCAGTCTTCTCATTTACCTCCCCGCTGCAAACTCATCTCCCCAAATCTGTTCCCGACCTCTCTCATCCCGCTTTCACCGGCATCTTCTACATATGGAGGTAGCTCCTCATCATCACGCGAGTGTTGCTTTCCCTTCTTAACTTTCAACGAAACACCAATCTTCGTAAAGCTATTCTCCAAGTCCGGATTTCGACGTAACGCCTCCTTGGCATATACGGAGCTGATATCCTTCCTGTTTTGTCGTAGCTCGCGAAGAAAGCTCTTGGCTAAATGATCGATATCGTCAACGCCGCCGAAGTCAGTTCCTTCGTGGTTTGCCATGGTCCACAGGCGGTGGTTAAAGAGAGACACGTGAGTCAGGGCCACTGTTTTCTGGATGGTTTTGCTTTCTTTAGAGATGTCTGATGCAGAGTCCTCCTTTGCATTGTTCATGTCTACCAATGTTTAGCAAATGTGAGGTCAGAAGGGCGGTGCGTTTCATTGCCTGAGAATATGACCACAGTTTCGATCCCTGAATTTCCGAAGTTTTTGAATAGCAGTTGTATTTCAGGGGCATCACTCTTAACGGGCGTTAATACTTGAAATTGAGACCCCTTTTGTGCAAACAGTCGCTGCAGTTTCCCAACGTCATCCGAACTAGGAGCGAAAGACTCGTCGTAGTCTATATAAGGCAGTAATTCCATCGTGAAGTCTCCAGGGAAAGAATGCTGCACTCCAGCTTCTGTAAACATTTTGGAGAGCGCAATCGCTGCTTCCATGATGCTCTGGTTCCCGTGCGCGCTCTCGACTTGCTGCGAGAATCTGCCGATATGAGTTCGCTGAAGCTTGAGGGAAGCTGTATCTCTTTGGTAAATCGGCCTAGCTAGGTCCGTCTGTGGGTTTGGGTGGTGGACTTGTCTCTTTTTTGAGACAGCTTCGATTTTCGTCGCCTTGAGCGGTGACAAAACCCGGCCTTCGATACTAATGCTGATGAGAACTGGGTAAACCTTTCCGGCAACCTCAGCAGTGAACTCGGCTCGGAAACTGTATTTTCTTTCCAGTAGATTCGTGCGAAAGGATGGAACTATTCCGTCTCCAGCCAAGGTGAAGCCGTATATTGTGCCAAGATCAACGCTCTCTGCACCAAGTGGAACTTTGAGGTGCTTGCGCTCGCCTACGAGGTGCATTTTGAGCTCCTCATCTGATCGACCGTTAATTGTTGCAATGTCTTCGATCCAAGCTCCAAGTTTGAAGTACGTGAGTATAACACAAGGTGGATTCTGGTTCCAAAGCTCGGACAAGGAGGAGACGCTCAACAGCAGCGGAAATGCTTCCCCAATGATGATATTTCGAGGAATTTGGATGTCGAATTTGAAGTTGACGTCGTCTAATATTGGAGTTAGATAATCGTAGTCTTGCGGATCTTTACTATGAGGCAGTTGATGGCTTGCAATATTGAGACTCGTGGAACTTGAACTTCTCATAGACTGATCAATAGGGGCGTTAGGCCTGATTTGCACAAATCGAAGTTGCTGTTCTGCTGCTCCATCCATCTTCTCGCGGAGTCTGGTCAAGAACCCAGCTGACTCGCTATACCCCTCTTCCCGATAGCGGAGGTCTCCTCGATCCAGCATCGACCGAACATGGTTATCCATTTGTCCAATATCACCACGAACCACGACAACTTTATACTCGACGCTACAATGAGCGTTTTGGTCTTCCTCGTATAGATATTTTCCGCTGGTGGGCAGCGTCTCACCCTTTCCTTCTTCATCTTGGAAGCTGAATGTGAAAGGCCATTCGTATCTCACTTTCTTGCGCAACTTCTCAGTCCCTTCGTAAAGCTTGAGGTGGGTCTGAACCAGAATCTCTTTTTGTTTTTCTTTGAGAGGATAGTTGTGAATGTGGCCTTGGAGGTCTCTTGTTCGAAAAATCTGGGCATGCACCCATCCGTGGAAAAATACATAAACCCAGCCAATCTTTCCTTCGTGGGAACTCTCGAAGACGATACTGCCGGAAACTTCATCCTCGTAAGTGTAGAAACCCCGAGGAGGAGAGTCTAGAACAATTTTGAAATCGTGAAACATGGTGACTTTGGGCAGCAGTAGACTGGGGACAGTAGGTGCGCTTTGATATTCGACGACGTGCTCCTAGAGTACTGTGGCGACCACTGCCAAGGTATGGCTTTAGAACCTGATCTTCCAGTCCTAAAAGCTTCATGTGCCAAGAAAGACAAGCTTTGAGAGAATTAAAAGCGACCTCAGAAGGCAACGACACACGTGGTTGTGGGAAGTCGAGCAAGGTGGCTTGATGGCGTCGAATGAAAGCGAAGGGATATGCAGCTTCCTGGAGATATGCAAGTTATCGGAGCTACGAAAGAGTTGTCGGTAAATCGCGAGACGCACTAAATGAATGAAGCACTTCTGTGGCAGAAACAAATTAGAACAAATTTGAGATCTTCTCAATATATTAAGAGGCTAGTATTTTTAAGTACGGTGTTAAGTAAATGTACAATAGCAGCGACTTTGATGTTCATAGTTGTCATGTGTCAAGCACGAGAAGTGACAGTTACAGTTACAGGGGTGCAATACACATGAGGTGAAGCTTGAAAAGTGAGTATATTATAATGTCTGAAGAAGTTATCTAAGGAGCCAAGTGGGCGACTGCTCGGGGAGCTTATATCCCACTGGAATAGTCTAATCCCCATCGGGAACGGCTAGTACTAAAGGAGAGAGATACGTGATATCTAACTAATAGACCCTTTCAGGTTTTGTTCTAAAAGGCAAGACCTGGAATCTAAAATATTATTTCCAATTGAATAATCTTATTTAATTCTATATTTTAAATAGTATATAAATCTATTACTTTTCGAAAATATCTAAATATTAAAGTAAAATACTAAACTGGAAAAGTTATAAATAGGGATCTATAAGTATAACTATTTGAGTATTCCAATTCCTTTAGAATTATAAGAATCTATAAATCTTTAAGGAATCGGAATTATTTAAAGTAATATCTATAAGAGTCCAGGAATATAGTAAATCGAGTTTATATTTAAAGGAATAATAATAAAAATGGATATAATAATAAAAATTTATCTAATAGTGAAAAATACTATAAAGAGTGATTATAATAGTGAAAATTCATTAAATTATATAATAGAAAATTAATAAAATAAATAAAAATAATAAGGTTTATTATTCCAAATTCTCGGACTCAGAGTTTGAGTTCTTGTAATCTTCCAGATTAAGTGAAATTAAGTATTTAATATTAATTATATTAATTATCTTAACGAAATTATTATATTTCTGAATAGTAAGCGATTTGATCAGTCTATTAATAATCATTTCAGATATAGACTTCTATTTAATATAAATATTCCCTTAATCAATCTCCTGATATATTTATGACTATTAAATATTAATATACTTAAACTTAATAACAAGTTTAGGAGAGTCCTTAATCAGGAGTTTAATTATCTAAAGATTATTATATAATATAATAAGGTTCTGATTAATATCAAGGTTAATATTATCGAAGAATCGTCCTTACTAGAGGATCTATAATATTAGGTGAATAATAGTAAATAACTCAGTCTCAGTGATTAATATAATAATAGTCAATTGGAGACGACTTAACCAGTCGAATATAATACCGAATAACTTAAGGACTATACTTTCAGTATTCCAGTGACTTTATATATTATTAGTGAAAGCAGTATTACTAACTACTATAAAGGCAGACTCTATAGGAGAGCCTTTAGGGTTATTAGTGACACTGAATACAGGGACGGGGATAATAATACTATTATATTCCAGTATAAGGTATTTAGTAACTTCTAGATAGTTAATATAATAATAATCGGCCATTAGGTATTATAGACTAGAGTTCTTGAGATTCTGGACTAGTATTTTTATACAAAAAGTAATATTCGAATATATAATTAATACAGAATATATCAGGGAACTAATAAACTAAAAATACTAAAGGATCTGTTTTACTATAATATTATTAGTATATAGATCAGAAAGAGGTATTATTATAGGAGTCTTGAGTCTATAAACTAATAAATCAGAATATCAGAATCGATTATAGAACTTTGTAATATAGGTATTTTAATATAATTATATTTTATAAGCCTTTTGGTTACGGATTACTCGAATGTCCAAAAATTATTTTAATTTATTTATCTTATATATTTTGAATACTTTAAGGAATTCTATTCGGAATCCGTTATAAAATAATCGATTTGAAGGGTAATAAAAGATTATAATATTATTAATATAAAAGAAAATAATTAGTTTATTACTTATAAACAGATAAGAGTAATCGGGAATAGGAGAAAGGTCGAGTTTATAAAAGTATTTATATATAAGATTATACTATAATAATAGGAACTTGAATAGATTATATAAAGTATAAATTAATTATAGATAATAACCGGATATATAAAACCTATTGGGATAGTATATATATATATTCTTATTCAAAAAGATATTATAAAAGGTATTTATAATATTAAACTATTAGATATCCAGATTAAAATAAGTTATAATAACTATAAGTACTTGAAATATCCTTGTAATTAGTATAATAGTATATATATCTTATAAGTGATTTCTTTAAAAGTCTTCACGAATCATGAACTTGACTTTATATCTTATAAG
Source organism: Hyaloscypha hepaticicola (assembly GCA_002865625.1). Classification (NCBI taxonomy): domain Eukaryota; kingdom Fungi; phylum Ascomycota; class Leotiomycetes; order Helotiales; family Hyaloscyphaceae; genus Hyaloscypha; species Hyaloscypha hepaticicola. The sequence continues at coordinate 267,662 of KZ613512.1, forward strand.
AAAGTTATCTTTATCTTCTTTATAAGTAAAAATCTATATTAGAGAAAGAATAAAGAAAATTATATCTAAAATCGATATTATTTTAAAGATACTTTTATTCCAAAGAGTCTTATACTCGACTTTTTACTCTTATTTAAATCGAACTTTATATAAGTAACTATTTAGTTTATAGTATTTCTTAAATAAAACAGATAGATCACGAATTTGTAATTTTGGTTTCTTATATATTATTTCTACTAAAAATAATATATAGTATTTTGAGATTAATTCTTTTATAAAATCCCAAAATAATAATTTAATTATAAAAATTGTCTTATAATTACACTTCCCTTTAATAATATTTAAAAGTATAACACCTTTATTAATTCCTTTATATACTTTCTATTCAGGTAATACGAATCTATAAAACAGTTTAGTGAATAATGACTTTGAGATTATTAAAGGTTAATCTCGAGGAGAATCACGTGAACTTGAGGAATTATTTAATATAGTCGATTTTGAGTTTAGTATTAAGCTTATTTTAATAATTAACGAATCTGATTAACTGATTATTACCGCTTATAATAAGGAAGTTCCAGGTGAATTCTTTATAGATTGATTTAATAATATAATAATTAAAGGTTATTCAAAATCAGAGGTTTCCCTAGATATAGAAAGTGATATTACTAATATCTTTGAACTGGAGGTATTATCTATTATAATTATATTATTATAGGATTTAAGGATTATCTCGAATAAGTATAAAGGTAATAGTATCTTTCAATTATTAATAGTCTCTTTAATATCGGGAGTAAGGATTTCAAGAACCTGGATTATATTAATTGGTATTTCGAATTAATTATCTTGAGAATTATATTATTTTATAATATCGAAAATAATATTATAAATTAATATAATTGTCTTTAATTTAAGTATCCAGATTCTATAAATATTATTTCCGTTATATCTAATATAATATCTAATATATATATAGTAATTCAGGTACTATTTATATTTCGGAGTATTTTTGATAAAAGAATAGATTTAATAATTATATAGAATAAGGTGATTTAGACTAGATCTAGAAATTGAATTATTAAAATACTATTTAATAAAACTAATAAGTGTAAATCAGTTAAAGGAATATATAAGAGATCTATTAAATAAATAGACAATTACGGAATATATTTCAGATTATAAAACCTCAAAGAGATTTACTAATATTCTTATATTATAATCACAGTCTATAATCACTTTTCCAGATCTTTTAGTATTTCTATTTTAAGTTTATATATATAATAATAAGTTTTCTATAATTAAACTATATTTAATCTTAAATTTATTAAAATACTAAATAGTTATTTTATTATTTCTATAAAATATCTATACTTTGAATTTGTAATATCTCTTAATATATTTTAGTATATATTTAAAATAAGAAAGAAGATATTATTTTCTTATATCTAATAAGTAATATATAAAGTATATATAATTTATAGAATAAATAAAATAAAGTATATAATTTTTATTATCTAATCTATTATTTATACTAATTAGATTCTAGTATAATTTCCAGAATAATATAGGATAATAGAATATAAAATAATAATAGAGTATACTTTTAATATTATTAAAATAATACTCTTTATATTTTAGATCTAATAATAAAAATATTATAATTTTAATATTTTAATAAATAGTTTTGAGCTTTTTCAGAATTTCAGGATATAAATAATTTATAATTTCGTATTACTAGTCTAATATATCCTCCTTGATTGACTTGGGAGTATATGAGGAGTGGGCCTTAAAGTTGACTAATAGTATTATAAAGGAATCTTTCGATTTTGACTATTCTGAAATTGAATTTTCGGTATATTCAAGGACTTACTATTTAAACTATACGGGTATATCTATTCAGTAATAATAATTCCCTTAATTATCTTCCTATATTAGAGTATTCGAATAGTTATTCCAGAAGATCTCTTATTAATTCAGGAATTTAAGAGATATTATAAATATATAAAATAATAGAATATATATTATATTTCGAAATATAATAACTCGACTATTCGGGAATCCTTTAGTCTAAATAGTAATACTTATTATTCTATATAATTTAATAAATATTATAGTATTACTAGTAAAAATAGTATTTTTCTTATTTTCTTAAAAAGACTAAAATGAATCGGAATTAAAGTATAATCTAATATTCCTAATATTATAAATAAAACCTGAATTCAAGATAATACTATTCTCAAGGGAATAGTCAAGTCCTATTAAAATCTCAGGATTATTAAAGGTATTAAAGACTCCTATTCTAATTAATCAAATCGAGATACTATAAACTATTATATTAATTATTAGATCCTCTTCTTCCTGTTTCTTGATTCCAATTAACTTTGAGATTCTAGATAATTCTATAATAATAGGATTTAATATTATCGAATTTTATACTTTTTCCTAAAGATATTAAATTATATATAATTACCTGTTTATTTATTTTATATTAGTTAGTATTTTATTAATCTTCTTTTGAATATTGGAATTAGAATACTATTCGACTAGTTAATATTCCGGAATCAGATAGTTATAATTAGTAAAGAGATAGATTCTATTATAAAAATAGAATAGTTTTATTATAGGATTACTATTCGAATCCACTCTTTGAAAGGAGATTGTGAATATTCTATAATAGACTAATAAGGACTATCTAGATATTCAAAGATATATTAGCTCTTTCAGTTCCTAAATTATATCTCGGAACTTGGATTTTCATAAGTCCTCCTCTATAAAGTGAAGTAACTGGTAGTCCCAGTCATGTGAGAAACTGGAATTGATATTGACTATTATTATAGTAAGAGTATAATAGGTATAGAGTCCTTGAACTTCGAGTAATTTATATTTAATTACTTTATTATAGGCCGATTCGAACTCTAATAATTATATTATAATTGCCGTTTCACATTTTGGTTATTGAATTATATACTACCAGATCCTAGTGACCTCGTTTTGGTATATCTTGTCTAAAGGGACAAAGTATTATTTAAGCTTCTCGAGTATTTCTTAAATAGTATTACACTCTCGGGTATATTAGAGGTTCTCACGACTAATTATCTATTAAACCTTAACTCGAAGTTTATTTATAGTCTTGACCTTCGAATTATAAGTCTTGAGTTTATAAAGATAGATACTCTGGAATATTTATAAGTAGTTTTATTCTAATAAACTAAGGGAAGTAAAAGTAATAATCTCCGGCTTGTCTGGAGATAGGGTATTATTCAGGGTATTAGTTTATATAGAACTGGGTATAATAATTATCTTAATAGTTACAGGTATCAGTTTAATGGGTTCCTCGAGTATTTTCAGGTTAACTAGAGGAATGGACAGGTTAATGAAGTCCCAAAGGTCTCCTGCCACTATCCGGATTATCTCAATCTATAATAATTAATCCTTCTTCTCCTCCAGTATAACGGGAATAATAGTAATTACTTTCGAAGATATAATTATAGTTTTAGTAAATATTAATAATATACAAAGCTTATTTAATAGTCTGGTTATTCAAGGGGATCTATTTATACGGAGATAAGGTATAGGAACTGTTTTCGATTTGAAATAAGTCTATTTAAAAGCGAATAATAGTATAGTCGTATTTTCGGTTCGAAATAAGTCGATTCGATACCGAATAATAGTAAGAAGTTACTGTAATTATAAGCTTGTTATAATAGAAGCTCGTAAATATGGGATTTAGAATAAGGCCGGGCTTATAACTGACAGTTACAGTTACAGGGGTATAATATACATGAGGTGAAGCTTGAAAAGTGAGTATATTGTAATGTCTGAAGAAGTTGTCTAAGGAGCCAAGTGGGCGACTGCTCGGGGAGCTTATATCCCATTGGAACAGCCTAATCCCCATCGGGAACGGCTAGTACTAAAGGAGAGAGGCACGTGATATCCAACTGACAAGAAGCTGCAAACTGCCTGTGGTTTATATCCCTAGGGTGTGCGGAGAAATTCGAAAGCATCACAATCATTTGAATAGCCTCGGTTGGTGCAATAGCACTTATCCTCATCTTCTCATGCTTGTCTTCTTCAACTTCCCAATATGTTCAGTTCTCACAAACCATCGAATATTAGCACGCACAACGGTCCAGCATGCTCACCAGGTCCTTGAAGATATATGCCCACCTCGGGAAATCAGCAAGTCATTGTAGCAAAGAGAATTATGAATTACGCTGGCCTGAATTGACTACTGGGGCGAATTTTTTCAGTGTGATAGATGTTGGGACCAATTGTCTACACCTGGTGCCCACCACCTCATACAATAGGTGCCTGGGCGTTGAAACTTGTCACAATTGTCGTACCACCCGCAGTCGCGTCAATTTCCATTTTCTGAAATATCATGGCAATTGTCTCTACCAATGTCGAAGCGCCAGCAGTATATGATACGCTATCCAAAGCTCCGTTGGTAAGTTTCCACGCGAATGTGGTTTGGAGGTGGCCATCTGCAAGACAGAAAGTAGTCAGAAAAAGAACAAAGTCTCAGTTGCAGAGCATACCTGACGCGGATTCCATAGCAAATACGGTAGCTTGGAAGACCTCATTGGTCGTCAAGATTCTCATTAAAAGCGGCGAAGATATGTCCATCTCTTTGTAAAGTGTTACCGGGGTATAGATATTCTTGCCAGTCGATGCTCCCGTGGCAATATCTCTCGAAGCGTTCGCAGAGAACGAGAAGCCAAGAATTGGAACGACATTGGTGAAAGTGCTAACATTTTGGTGGTATAACGAGCCGTCCACGGCGGCGGTCAACGACACTGATGAAGTTTATTTAGCATTTCTAAATAACCGTTATGGGCATTTCCGAGGAATCTTACGGTAATATTTAGGGTCGGCGGCTAGAGCGGTGAACGACAGGCGATAGAAGAAAACGGCAATGACGAACTTAGTAAACATTTTGAGCGAGGTGAGCTGAGAGAGACTCAAATACGGCAAACAGTTCTATTTAACTCAGATGCTAAAATAAACATTAAGAAAAGAGCGGGCCCATTCTGCAGGTCGGCGGTTTCATTGTCAGCCTTCTTATTATTCTCCTTGCTTGTTGCCAAGCCACATTACCGTCATCTCCTTATTCCGATTGTCTGCAGGTATAGAACCCCGCATTCGCCAATCATCAGGATGCGAGGTACGCGAATGACCTGCGTTATGAAGCAAGGCATCGGAGGTAACGCGAGGCTGAAGGAACGTGGAATGATACGAGATGTTGGCAGCAAGCGCAACGTAGATTAAAATTAAAAAGGGTTAGCATAGGGACGCCCTCCGCAGATGCTACCTCATTAGACTCGGACTAATGCCGTGTTACAGATCTATTGATAACAGTACTTCGAGACCCCACCTCGCTCAAGGAGGTTGAAGCTGTATAGAGAAATTGCCTATTGACCTCAAACTCTACAGGTTTTTCGTACGCTCTATTCTTTGTGATTAGCACACATGACTTCCCACATTGCAAGAAAAAGTTGTGATGAGCTCGTGGATAATCAGGTGGCCAACAAATCGCACAAATTTTTTTTCCCTCAAATAATCAAATGACTCTCAATACGGTTCTCGGGAAAGGGCTTAATTATTATTATTGAGCATTCATTGCAGTACGTTGCAGTACATAGTTTAAAAGCATTTACTATAGAAGTTCTTGGTTACTGTTGAATATAAGGGGGGGGGGTTTTTTTTGGAAGTCTTGTTATTTCATACGGACAGACCAACGCTTTTCCTAATGTATAGCCAAGATACCTCAAAGCAAAGTCTGCTCAAGGGATTTACCTTTAAACAGAAGCCGATTTACTGGACCGCACCCAAAGATTAATGCTTCCTCTATCATAAAATTCCCATCATCCAAGAACTGGCCCAACTCTCACTGGTAAAGAAAGGATTTTGCTAAACCCATGAGAAGTAATCCACCAGATCGAGACTCCATAGCCTTATCATGTCTTCATAAGAGTACATTATCCAACACGAAATCCGCCATGATTCAAGCATTGTCTTCAAGACGATGCACCACGGCTCCAACCGGGGTCATCTTGACATCTTTCGCACTTCGAATGTCTGCAATTTCCACCTGGACCACAGAAATCTGTTGTTTCGTCATAATAATTCCTATGGCCGCACTAAATCTTTTGTTAGATTTCAGGACCTACTTAAAGGTAAAAAGTCCAGGGCTCAAATGACAGATAGAATGGCCAGGTAAACATACTCTGTCATGAACTTCTCCACCGCAGCATAACCAAGCCCGTCATCTAGAAAGTCTTTGTTGATCTCCCGCTCCGCCTTTCTTGTCCCCGCCGCTTTTCTCGTCTCCCTTTCGCTGCTCGTCATGTTGTCTTTTAGTTCCATGACCCTGAGTGTTACCACCATGTGCTGGTTTGGTCGAGGAACCCATATTGACTTATAATTGTTCGACTGGTCTTTTGACGCATCGGTGTTACAGAGTTAGTGAAAATGAACGAGGCTTCAAGTAGTTTTCTGGTGAGGAAGCTTAATGTATCTTTGTGTATTGACGAGGGTTAAGTGGATGAAGAAAGACTGTTGGTTGGACTTTTTGTTTGTTGACTACGGGCCAATTCTTTTGTAGATAATGATGTGTGTTGAGGAAGGAAGGAAAAGCCCAGAAGAAGAGAATTCCGTTTATTTTATAAACGTCGACTATAGGATCTGAATCAATGTAATTCAAATACCTGTTAGACCGCAATTAATCGTTGTGAATTGAGGTATGAATGGGATGAAGGCCGGTGATTCTGTAAGTGTACAATGGGATTGACTACGGTAATTCACGATCCTGAATCGAATCACTGACACGATACTTCGTTAAAGAGAGACGCATATGTTGCAGGGATATCACCCGCCTCTTAATCTAGCTCTCTTGGAGTATTCGATAGGCAGGGATCTCCTGCTATTTACGATGCAGTTAAATAGACCAAACTCGACTACCTCATTTGAGCTTGATATTAAGCTTCAAGGCAATTGTTAAGTGGTTTATGGAGACTATGTCGTTCAGAGACTCACATAATTCAGTCGCACTGATCAGATAAAGTTGCAGCCATGTATTCAAAGCTTGATTCTATAATCTCACTCACAAGTGCCTAGGACCGAAGAAACTACCAGTACTGTCGTCGTATGCCCCTATAATTCACCGTGGGTTCTCTGTTCAACCACTCTCCCTTCAATATCACGAAAATTATGACAGCCTTCTATATACTTGCCAGTCTACGCGCCACCAAAATTCTAACTATGCTACATACTCTCAACTCGAAGGCTTTCATGGCCCCTATCTCAGACACTACAAGTCCTAGCTCGCCGTAATTTCATCACCAAAATTACATTAAGACCCATAGTCTGGGGTACAAACCGCTATGCACAGGCTGAACTCTCTTCTTAACCATAACATTGACCTGCCCTATCAGCATAGTTTTCTAAACTCATAAAATAAATAGTTATTATCCCCTAGACCTCACAGGATTAGCAATCTGAATGAAGAATAGGGGCAGCTCTAAGCGAGAATTACCCCGCCGAATAGGGGCCGTGCCGCTAATTTAGGGGCTCGCTTACTCACTTCAGGAAACGACTTGAGAGAACCACCCCAAAACACAGTAGCTGATCGCTACTCCGATGGCGAGGAAAATAAGGGTAAGACTCGAGAAGGCAGTAGGGTTCTTGAGTATTGTCTGAGGCCGAATAATGAGATAAGGACTTCAGCATTATCTGCCCTTTTACGCATCAAGTCAAACATTCATGATCAAAAATCGAGCTAATGGAAAGGGTATGATTTGAGGAGCAACAAGAGACTAATATGCACAAACACTAAACATTACCCATCTCCCCTAAGTCAAACCTCCTTATCCTTCCCAACAAACCGGTGCCTCTCCTTCTCCTCCAAGTACGCGGCTCACACCCTCCTAGCCTCCTCCTCACTCACACTAACACTCCACGCTGGCCTCCCCGCATCGCCCAACGCAACATCCCCTCCCCCAGGGGCAATAATCTGCACCTTCCTCAGCGTTGCTAGCAACGCACACATGAACTTCGACCTCCTCGCCACACGCAGAGTCTCATTCGACCAGTTCGACTTATACCAGAGATTAATCCTAAGATCCAACTTCGACATATCGCCGACATTCAGCACCTCAACTTTAAGATCCGGTTGGTAGTCGCGGCGATTCTCGTCCGCGACGACGAAGGATTCCAGTTCGTTGGTTAGATGCTCGATCTCGTCAAAGGTGGTACAGTACTAGCCAACTGATATTAGACGAACCGCCTTTTTACACCAAAACTCGGCTGTAACACTTTCGTACCAAGCCACATTCTGACTATTTTACAGTAAAAACGTCAGAGTACAGTCCTTAATTGGATCATTATCTTCAATTCTGCCATTTACAATAATTCTAGGAACGCGTGGTGGTAAAGTTAGGCCGCCGTAAAGTGCGACGTCATTCGCCAATACCAAATCCCCACCAAAATTCGCTTAATTCCTAGCCAAATCTGAGTCGTCACAGTTTACTACTTAATTATATAAGAACCCCTTATTCCTTGTTAACTTGGAATCGTAAAAAAGATTAATATTGTATTAAATAAAAGATATATTGATCATTGGAAAAGTACACTCCTTGTGAGCGTTGTGACATTTCACCGCAATGTGGGCAAAATGGCGATTTTTGGTGGGGTTTCGCGATTTGTCTAATATCAGTTGGCTATGACTGTAGCCGCCGAGATGGCGAGGGAGAATTGCTCGCTCATGGCGCGGGAGCGCGTGATGTTCTCGATCCAGTTGCCGTTGTTGACGATATTGGGGATCTGGACGGTGCGGGCGGAGTCTACGCGGCGGAAGACGGTGTACAGGAGGGAGATGTGCTCGACGATTAGGTCGACGGAGTTGATGTCCACCTGGTCACCGACGTCGTAGGGATGCTTAACAAAGAGGAAAATGCAGGAGCCGGTGAACTCTTGCACAGTGCCCGCGAAGGCGAAGGTGAAGGACATTAGGGAGGTGGTGTAGAGGGACATGTTCTTGAAGAAATTTTGTGAGAAGAATGTGGCTGAAATCTGTTAGCTACTGCGAACTTGAAAATTTTGAAGAGGGTTCGTGGTGTCTTGACTTACCATATATCATTCCAGCGCCAACGAGCACACAAACCATCAAGATCCTGTCCAGAGCTTTGATAGCACGATCGACATCGTGTAAACTTCTCGTCATTGCTCTCCTTCCTTCGCCGAGCTCTGTAACCATCATGGCCATCTCTTCCAGACTGACATCACCATTACCATCCTTATCGAGAGCGTGGAAGATCTCTTCGACAATTCGCTCGTTTTCAGCGCCTAGGACGCGCTCGATGTCTTTTTGATACAGGGCATCGTTGCCTTCCGCAACAAGGGCCGTGAAGACACGGTGTGCGAGTGCTTCGGAGGCAGCTTTTCGCTCCAGGGCCCAGGAGACAACTGCGTGAGGTGACTTGGAATCGGTAGCTTGGTTTCCGGTGACTTCGCTGACGATATTACGGAATATTGAAGTCACACCCGTCCCGAGACGGCCTAGATTGTCGAAGATGCGGACAGGGGCGCTACCAGGGATGTCTGCTACTTCTTGGATACCTTTACCAACAGTCGAGAGGATGGAAGTGTTGATCGTGTAATCGTCGTTCGCGAACTTTGGGCAATAAGGTGGATAGAGAATTGCTGAGGCCTCGTAGAGAAGCTCAAAGAGGTGCATACGCCGCTTGGATTCGTGGATCTTGGCGCTGAATTGCGTACGGTGATAATTCACGGTTATGAACTCGATGAGGATCTTCTCGACGAGGAATACGCAGGAGGCAGGAATGGAGGCGAGGAACGCTTTCTGGAGTTGGTTCATCCAGTCCACGGCAGAATTGGAGACATTTACGTGGGTTTTGCTGAATTTACCGATGACCGGGACTGTGGCCCAGCAGATGATGACCCAGAATACGATTGACAAGGGAACTTCGAGGGCTTTGATCATCAGAGAGTGCTTGCGGGTTCCGGCACTGATGACTCCACAGCAAAGTCGGAACAGACGAGGAAGTTGCTTAGCAACGAGCTTCGCCACCCATAAACTGGACCAGACGATCTCAAGCCAGACAAAAAGGCCATAAAGGTGTATGCCTTGGATATTCGCGTGTTTATAAACGGTTGCGAAAAGAGCGAGGGGTATTGCCAACATGGCAGCCACGGGCAGGATGTAGAAGGCATATCTCGTGATGATGGAAAATGTCATAATCTTGTTGTAGATCTTGCCGAGAAGTCGGAGAGTATCGACTTCGCCATCGTAACCAACATTTTGATTTCCTGCTGCCTCGCCGAGGAAATTTCGCAGGCCAGTGTTCTCTCGATTTAGAACGGGACGCTCTGTGACCTCTTCGGTAGTGACAGTATACCCTTTGAAATTTTCCGTCTGCCGAAGTGGGGTAGTGTCGATGGGAGGGAGGATATTGATGATCGTGTCGGTGGATGACATGTTGTTTTGTTGTCAACACGTCCGCGAATGAGCGAGAAAGAGAGCAAGGTACAGATGTGAAGGTAAGCGGGAGGAATGTCTTCTCAAATAAAATTCGAGACGCAACGAAAGTAGAGGGGTGGGAGGAAACCCCGCGAATTTTTCAAAGACCTCGCGTAGAAGCCGACGAAGCCCAGAATAGAGGGTTTGATATCCTCGTCTCTAGCTAACGCGAGGCATGCTAACCGATGTGAAAATTATTTCTAAACTTTAGCTATCGGTGGCGACTTGATTCTGGAAGCTTAAATCAAGTCCCGGAAGGGCAATGATTGATATCAGCTGCCAGCTGCATGGCTGTGTGATCGAGTTTGTGAAAAGCTTGAGCGGAGCTACTTCAAATTCGACGTCGAGGCTGCTCAAAAGGGCAACACGGGACAACACAGATGGAAAAACCAGAGCTGTTTGAAGTAGCTGCGTCTCGAAGCTCGCGGAGAGTCCGAGTTGTGGCAAGAACAGCCTACGGGCAACATTGGCGGTGCGTGCTTGCATGCAGAAAGGGGCAGGCTTTGAAGCTTTCGATATCTAGTGACCAGCTTTGACAGCACCAAAGGTCGTGGAACTGTTCCTGATTCAGATGGCACAGACCGCAAGAAGTATCGAGGTCCCAATGCCAAGGAGACGGTGTCTGTCCATTGTGCCAATTCTCGGTTAGGGTGTCGCGGAGAGCGCACCGACAAACTCAATGATTGGCGTTGAGGATAAGGTGCGACTCCATGTGGCAGACAGAACAGGGCTGAAAGGCTGGTAGTCTGCTTTTCAACACGCAGAAGCGAGACTTGCCAAGAATCCGATGCGTAGAGAAAAGTCGTGGTCTGGAAGAGACGTGGCAAAATAAGCGAGGTCTTCTAGCCGCAAAGGGGCTGGTAGCCAAGCCAAGCGAGGCCCCTTTCGGGATTGGCTTCTTGGCTTCAACTCTAAATCTACCTTTTTTGTGGCACTCGATATACAAGTTGGAGATAGCACCGCTTGGCAAATAATTGGCAGCCAGCCCGCGCGGCCTCGACCTCCGTCAACCTCGTACTTGTGCCTATCGCCGCCCAGAATGTGGATGCGCAAGCCACAGGCGCTCCCGGAAATCCAGCTTGGAGCGGGAAGGGAAGCACTAGAATAGTGCCTTTGCCTTTTTCCTAGTATCAATTGAGAATGCAAAGCGAAGAATATCTTCTATCTAGACCAATGGCAGCGTCCTGAAGCGAGTTTCTGGACTGCACCTGCTTTGTCCAAAAACGGATTTTCTTTCAGCCAGGCAATGCATGATTCTCGACTCAAGGATCGGCAAGTATTTGTTTATGCCGGCAGCACGGCTAAAGCTCGTCTTCCCAGGGGGGCAATTGATATATCCCTCCTGCCTGCTCAAAGTGAGTGAGCAGAAAAATCGACGCAGCTTTACCAACTTCCAGTGGTACGATAGCCATACACTGCACAGAACTTGCAGTACACATCCTTGATTAAACTGGCACTTCTTGTAAGTTCGCATACACTCATGTATGAATAAGGCTCATTGAAAACCAACAGTAGCTTTCCATCAAAATGTCAGAACAAACAAAGAAAACCGCATCCACAACTGCACAGGAAGTCCAACCACCGCTGAGCTCAAGCAGCTCAAGTCAAAAAGGTGTTTTCTTCCCTTGGCTCGAGGACGAAGAGCACAAAAACCTCAGAGCAAATGTCATTCGACGCTTCCCAGTCCTTGGAGCCATTGGTCTCGTCGGATCAGCCTTGACTGTTCTTCTCTCGTGGATGACTTTATTCTTTTTCAGTGGCCACAAAGTCATCGACGGCGGATACCTGCCCAAACCCGCCGCATGGCTGTCCATAATTATCTCCCTGAACGGGATCCTCGTCCATATGGCCGTCTCGCAAGGAATCGCGGTGACGTGGTGGTACCGGGCAAGCAGACAAACGACGACTGTCGCTGAATTGCACAACATCTGGGCTACTGGAAGCAGCATTGCGTCTGCCATCATGTCGTGGAAGAGCTTCAACTACATTGCACTTGCAACCGTATTCGTTGCAACTCTGCCTGCAAATGGTATCCTCCTACAAAACGCCATTACCTCCGGGATCCATTACACGAGCTTCAACCACACAACGTCATTCGGCATCGCAACCGCACTTCCAGCAGGCTTCTCTGCCGATCTGAATGAGGGTGGGGAGGTAGCGACTTATAAGACCACCTGGCAAAGCGCGATGCCACGCGTCATCAGCAACATGGATGGGATGTACAAATCTTATGGGCAATTCAACACCTGCAACGGGACTTGCCAAGTGAACCTTGACCACGTGGGATTTAACGCAACGTGTGTCGACTCCGAGATCCCGTACAACCTCCCACTCAACATCCATTCTTCAAATGTGACAGCCAACGAGACCATCCTCTCCGTCGACCTGACCTGGAACGAATCACACGCCAACCAGATCGGCTTGAACACCTTGTACAAGCCAGAAGGTTCGTGCACCGGCGCCTACAAAGTCCGCAACTGCACACTTAACATAGCCAGAGTCAACAACCCAGTCCTCATCGAGTATAACATCTCAAATGATAATGCTTGGTCCTGGTTCCTCCAGTAAGGCTTATTCCATCCCAGTTTGCCGTTTTCTTCTGTGAGAGACTCACCCAGGACCTATTTCGAGCGCCAACACGCTCATAGGTCCGGGGAGTTTGGCTGCATAGCTGTTCAGATCCCACACCATTTTTGAAAAAGACTCGACACTAATTCGATGACAGGTCCCAAATGTTGACCCCTTCGCACCGCTCCGACACCTACTATCCCTCGACGGTAGTCTCTCTCCTCGAATCCGAAGACAACAGCACAACCACAGTCTTCGGCGGTATCGCAGCAGCATTAAAATCCTACTACGAGACCTCGATCGTCCTCCACCCCACCAAGAACGGCACCTCGCTCAACGTAAACGGCGTCTACGGACAGCAAATCCAACCCGCCTCCAGCGGCTGGAACGAAGACGGAACATCCATCGTATTGGCAAACACCTGCAACCAATCCTTTACCTCCTTCGGCTACTACAACAACCCCTCAGACTTCATGCTCGACGCCATCCGCGCGACGCTCTTCTACACCTCGATCTACGCATCCGACATGGACACCGACCCCTCCGTAACAAACCACCAGAGCCTCCCCAATATAGAGGACTTCATCGGCCTGAACGAGTATCACGTCCTCTGGGTCTACTGGGGCGCTCACGTCGCTGTCACCTTGAGCATCGTCCTCTTCATCATACCCACGTTCTATGGCTTCTGGACGCTGGCGAGACAGACGACGCTCAGTCCGTTTGAGACGGCAAGGGCGTTCCATACCCCGATTTTGCAGGATGCGCCGAGGGAGCTGGATACGAAAAGATTGTTAAAAGAGGTCGGGCGGAAGAATCTGCATACGGATTTGGGGGGTGCTGCACAGAGCCCGGTGGAGAAGAGTGAGGGTTGATAATTGAAGTGGGGGAGCGCTTTGGAGTTCGCGGCAGGGGCTGATAGTATTTGTCACGTGGAGCCTCACCTGATAGGGCCTAGCTCTGCCATCTGCCACCTTTTTGCATAATACCAACTTCCATAGACCTCGTCTTTTGCAGTCTTTAAAGATAAAATGAATTAATATCTCGAGGCATTGCGGTTCTTCAAAGTGATACACCTCGTTATAAACCGCTCCCGATCAACTTCTAGTAGTCAGAGCCATTAGGCTAAATGTCGTTTCTTACTTTCTTACTAGGGATTTGTAACCAGCCGAAGTTCCGTAATCTTTTAAATAATTATAGACAGTCAAAGCCCGAGCCATGGCTCTATTTAACTAAAATAATATAGCGAGTGTACTTTTAATTAATTGGTAAAAGGTGTTTATCTTTAATCGCCCGACCTCAAAACTCAATTCTTAGCGAGGTTTTCAGGTACGAGTACTGTACTAATATCTCAAAATCGAAGTCGCTTCCATTAATTTACTTTATATTTTCTTAAAAACCACAATTATAGATTAGAATCTCATATCCTTTAAGTTTAAAATATAAAAGAAATTAAAGTGTGTTTAGAAAGCCTCAAAATTTAATCTTAAACTTTTTTTTAAAAAAAGGAAAGAAGTTTAAATAATTAAGCCTTAGTCTCTTAATGAGATACTTTAGAAATATAAGCTTTTGAGATAAGGCTTGTTATTAACTCGTGGTAATAATAGTAAGGAAATAGTATCAGTTGGATATCACGGGCCTCTCTCCTTTAGTACTAGCCGTTCCCAATAGGGATTAGACTGTTCCAGTGGGATATAAGCTCCCCGAGTAGTCGCCCACTTGGCTCCTTAGATAACTTCTTCAGATATTATAATATACTCACTTTTCAAGCTTCACCTCATATATATTATATCCCTGTAACTATAACTATCAGTTATAAGCCCGGTCTTATTCTAAATCCCATATTTACGAGCTTCCACTACAACGAGCTTGTAATTACAGTGACTTCTTACTGTTATTCGGTATCGAATCGACTTATTTCAAACCGAAAATGTGACTATACTATTATTCGCCTTCGAATAGACTTGTTTCGAATCGAAAACAGTTTCTATATTTTGTCTCTATATAAATAGATCCCCTTGAATGACCAGACTATCGAATAAGCTTTGTATATTATTAATACTTATTGAAATTACCATAACTATAACTATATTTTCGAAAGTAATTACTATCACTCCCGTTATACTAGAGAAGGAGAAGGATTGGTTACTATAGATTGAGATAATCCGGATAGTAGTAGAAGACCTTTGGGACTTCGTTAACCCGTCCGTTCCTCTAGCCAACCTGAAAACGCTCGAGAAACCCATTGAACCGATATCTGTGACTATTAAGGCAGTTATTACACCCAGTTCCATGCAGACCAATACCCTGAATAACATCCCGTTTCCAGACGAGCCGGAGGTTATTACTTTTGCTTCCCTCAGTTTGTCAGAACAAAATCACTTACAAATACTCCAGAGCGTCTACCTTCACAAGCTCAAGACCTATAATTCGAAGGTCAAGGCCATGAACGAGCTCCGAGTTAAGGTTCAGTAGACGATTAGTCGTGGGAACCTGTAATATACCCGAGAGTATGACACCGTTCAAGAGATACTCGAAAAGCTCAAATAACACTTCGCCCCTTCAGATAAGGCACACTAAAACGAGATTACCAGGGCCTGGCAGTGTGCAATTCAATGACCAAAACATGGAACGGCGGTTATAATATGGTTATCAGAGCTCGAATCGGCCTATAACAAAGTAGTTGAGTATAAGTTACCCGAAGTTCAGGGGCTCCATGCCCATTACGCCCTCACTGCCGTAACGGTCAATATCGATTCCAGCTTCTCACACGATTGGGACCGCTAGCTGTTCCGCTTTATGGAGGAGGACTCACGAAAACCCAAGTTCCGAGATATAGTTCAGGAGTTAAGGGAGCTAATACGCTTTCGAGTATCTAGGTAGTCCTTGTCGGCCCGCTATAGAGTGTTCGCGGCCTCCTTTCAAGGAGTGGATTCGAATAGTAATCCTGTAACGAAATCATCCTGCCTTTGTGACGGAATCCATCTCTTTGCCAATTGCGGTTACCTGATTCCGGAATATCGACTAGCCGGATAGCATCCCAATCCCAATATTCAGAAGAAGGTCGACAAAGCACTAGCCGGTATGAAACAAACGGACAGATAACTGTTCGCGATTCGATGTCTCCAGGAATAGGCACGAAATTCGACAATACCAAACCCTGCCGTTACGGAACTGCCTGGAACCTCGAAGTTAACTGGGAATAAGAAACAGGGAAAAGAGAGCCTGATAGCTAATATAATAGCTTATAGTGTCTCGATTCGGCCAATCAGGGCAGGAGTCTTCAATGCCTTCAATAATACTGAAATCTCGACAGGAATTGATTATTCCCTTGGGAATAGTATTATCTTGGATTCAGGTTCTACTTGTAATATCAGGAATACTAGGTCATGCTTTGATCCCGATTCATTTCGGCCTCCTCAAGAAAATGAGGAAAATATTATTTTTGCTAGTAATACTATAGTATCTATCGAATCATATAGAATGATAAGAGTAACTGTTCAGACCGAAGGATTTCCGAATAGTTAAGTTATTATATTCCGAAATATAGTATATATTCTATTATTCTATATGTCTGTAATGTCTCTCAAATTCCTGAATTAATAAGGGATCTTCTGGAATAACCGCTCGAATACTCTAGTATAGGAGAATAATTAAGGGGATTGTTATTACTGGATAGATACTCCCGTACAGTTTGAGTAGTGGATCCTCGAATATACCGAAAATTCAGTTTCAGAGTAATCGAAATCGGAGAGTTCCTTTACGGCACTACTGGCCAGTTTTAAGGCCCACTCCTCACGTGCTCCCAGGCCTATCAAGGAGGGCATATTAGACCAGTAACACGAAATTATAAGTTATTTATATCCTAAAACACTGAAAAAGCTCGAAACTACCTATTAAGGTATTAAAATCACAATGTCTTTATTATCGGATCTAAAATACGAAGAGTATTGTCTTAATAATACTAAAAGTATACTTTACTATTATCCTATATTCCGTTACTCTATACTATTCTGGAAGTTATATTGAGATCTGATTAGTATAAATAACGGATTAGATAGTGAAAACCATATATTTCACTTTGTTTATCTCACAAGTCATATGTACTTTGTATATTACCTATTAGATACGGGGAAATAACACTTTCTTTCTTATTTTAAGTATATACTAAAATATATTAAGAGATATTACAGGCTTAAAGTATAGATATTTTATAGAAATGACGAAATAACTATTTAATATTTTAACGAATTCAAGATTAAGTATAGTTTAATTATAGAGAACTTACTACTATATATATAAGCTCAAAATGGAGATACTAAGAGATCTGAAGGGGTGATTATAGGCCGTGATTATAATATAAGAATATTAACGAATTTCCCTGAGATTTTATGGCCTGAAATATACTCCATAGTTGTCTACTTGTTTAATAGATCTCTCACACATTCCCTTGACTGACTCATGCCTATTAGTTTTATCGAATAGTACTTTAGTAATCCAGTTCTCAGGTCTAGTCTAAATTACCTTATTCCGTATAGTTATCGAGTCTATTCTTTTATTAAAAATACTCCGAAACACGAATAGTACCTGAATCACCGTGCATATATCGGATATTATATTGAATATAGTGGAAGTAATATCTATAGGATCTGGATACTTAAACTAAAAACAGTTATATCAACCCGTGATATTGTCTTTAATATTACGAAGTGGTATAACCCAAATGATAACTAGTCAAAGACACCGGTTAATATAATCCAGGTTCTTGAAATCCTTACTCCCGATATCAAAGAGACTATTAATGATTGGGAGATACTGTCACCTTTACACTCATTCGAGACAACCCTTGAATCCTATAATAATATGATTATAGTAGACGACACCTCCAGTTCGAAGACATTAGTAACATCACTTCCTACATCTAGGGAGACCTCTGAGTTTGAATAACCTTCGACTGTTGTATTATTAAATTAATCTATAAAGAATTCACTTAGAGTCTCCTTATTACAAGCAGTAATAACTAATCAATCAGATTTATCGGCTATCGAAATAAACTCAATACTAAGCCCAAAATCGACTATATTAAGTGATTCCTCAAGCTCACGTGATTCTTCTCGAGATTAATCTCTAATAATCTCAAAGCTATTATTTATCAAGCCGCTTTATAGATTCATATTACCTGAATAGGAAGTATATAAAGGAACTAGTAAAGGTATTATACCTTTAAATATTATTGAAGGGAAGTATAATTATAAGGCAGTTTTTATAATTAAGTTATTATTTTGGGATCTTATAAAAGAACCGATCTCGAAATATTATATATTATTTTTAGTAAAAATGATATATAAGGAATTAAAGTTACGAATTCGTGACTTATCTACTCTATCCAAGAAATATTATGAATTGGATAGTCACCTATACGAAACTCGATTCAAGTAAGAGTAAAAAGTCAAGTACAAGATCCTTTAGAATAAAGGCACCTTTAAAATAATATCGATTTTAGATATAACTTCCTTTATTCTTCCTCTAATATAGGTTTTTACTTATAAAGGAGACAAAAACGGCTTTCTTATAAGGTGTAAAGTCAGATTTGTAATTCGTGAAGACCTTTAAAGGAATTACTCATAAGATATATATACGACTATATTCACTATAAGAGTATTTAGGACACTTATGGCTATTGTGACTTATTTTGACCTGGATATCTAATAGTTCAATACTATAAATACCTTTTATAATACCTTCTTGAATAAGGATATATATATATACTATCCCGACAGGTTCTATATACCTAGTTACTGCCTATAACTAATCTGTACTTTATACAGTCTATTCAAGTCCCCGCTATTATAGTATAATCTCATATACAAATACTTTTATAAACTCGGCCTTTTTCCTATTCCTGACTACCCTTGTCTATTTATAAATAATAAACTGATTATTTTCTTCTATATTAATAATATTATAGTCCTTTATTATCCTTTAAATCAATTATTCTATAATAGATTCCAAACGGAATTCCTTAAAGTATTTAAAATATATAAGATAGATAAATTGAAATAGTTTTTGGGTATTCGAGTAATCCGTGACTGAAAGGCCTGTAAAATATAGTTATATTAAGATATTTATATCACAAAGCTCTATAATCGATTCCGATATTCTGGTTTGTTAACCTATAGGTCTAAGACTCCTATAATAGTACCTTCTCCTGATCTATATACTAGCGATACTATAATGGAATAGATCCTTTAATATTCCCAGTTCATTAACTTTCTGATATATCCCGTATTAATTATATGCCCGGATATTGCTTTTTGTACGAAAATACTAGTCCAGAATCTCAAGAATCCTGGCTTATAATACCTGGCGGCCGGTTACTACTATATTAACTATCTAGAAGATACTAAATACCTCGTACTGGAATACAATAGCACTATCATCCCCGTTCCCGTATTCAGTACTGTTAATAATCCTGAAGGCCCTCCTATAAAGTCTGCCTTTATAACAGCTAGTAACACCGCTTTCGCTGATAATATACGAAGTCACTGGAGCACCGAAGGTATGGCCCTTAAGCTATTTGGTGGTATATTCGACTGGTTAAACCATTTCCAGTCGACTGTCACTATATCAATCACCGAGACTGAGTTGCTTACTATTGCTCACCTGATGTCATGGATCCTCTAGTGAGGACAATTCTTCGATAATATCAACCTTGATATCGATCAGACCCTTATTATATTGTGTGATAATCTTTAGATAATTGGATTCCTGATTAAGGACTCCCCTAAACTCGTTATCAAGTTTAAGTATATTAATATTTAATAGTTATGGATATATTAGGAGGTTAGTTAAGGGAAAATCTATATCGAATAGAAGTCTATATCCGAAATGATAATTAACGGATTAATAAAATCGTTTATTATTTAAAAGTATAATGATTTTATCAAGATGATTAATATAATTAATATTAAGTATCTGATCTTACCTGATCTGGGGGATTACGAGAACTCAAGTTCTGAGTCCGAGGATTTGGAATAATAGGCCTTATTACTTTTATTTATTTTATCAATTTTCTATTATATAGTTTAATGAATTTTCACTATTATAATCATTCTATATAGTATTTTTCGCTATTAGATAATTTTTATTATTATATTTATTTTTATTATTATTCCTTCAAATACGGACTCGATTTACTATATTCCTGGACTCTTATAAATATTACTTTGGATAATTCCGGTCTCTTGAAGATCTGTGAATTCCTATAAATCTTAAGAAACTGGAATACCTGAATAGTTATACTTATAGATCCCTATTTATAGCTTTTCCAGTTCGATATCTTACCTTGATTTTTAGATATTTTCGAAAAAGTAGTGGATTTATATACTATTTAAAATATGGAACTAAATGAGATTATTCAATTGGGAACGATTTTTTAGATTCCAGGTCCTGCCTTTTAGGACAAAACCTGAAGGGATCTATTAGTTGGATATCACGGGCCTCTCTCCTTTAGTACTAGCCGTTTCTAATAGAGATTAGACTGTTCCAGTGGGATATAAGCTCCCCGAGTAATTGTCCACTTGGCTCCTTAGATAACTTCTTCAAATATTACAATATACTCACTTTTCAAGCTTCACCTTATGTGTATTACACCCCTGTAACTGCAACTGTCAAATAGTGATAAGGAGGGCATTCGGTATTATTAAACACATTATCCCCTCTAACTGATGTGAATCAGCCCAGGGTACAGTGGGTCAGAGGCGCATTTAAGGTTATTACTGTCGGAGTAACGAGTAACACTTTACACGTGCACACATACCAATTTTACTGCGGCAAGTTCCAGAATTGATATTAAATATAAAAATCAAGATCTAATATTACAAAACAATTAAATATAGCCTAAATAGGAAAAAATGAAACTACTAGCTTGGTGTTAATACAAAATGATATTCCCCGTTTCATAACTAGTAATAGGCCATAAAACAAGGCCCACACAATAGTACTTGGCAGATTAGATACCCTATTCGTATAAAGTATATATTCTCATATTAAAGCTTTCCCTTCTCATTCTTGATTCGGTAGATATAATAGCGAGTTTGGGATATCCCGGATTGTAATTAGTAATATTATAAGAATAGAAGACTACTATTTGATTATATAAATTAATATTACTTATTAATAATAATATAAAAGTATAATCGAGATTCTGGTATATCCTTTAAGAGATATTGGATTAGAGTTTCCCTAAATACTCTCTGCGATTATAGATATTTGTTTTAATATCCAATATAATCCTACTCGACTTTATACTTCTAGAGAATAAAAGTATTAATAATTATATTATTAAATAGCTAGAATATATATATTATCCAGTATTATATACTAATCTATTAGATAAAGTATTCCGTATATAATTAATCTATTAAATTAATAGAATTCATAAAGTAATTATAATTATTAATAGTCCTGATCACGGGAAATATAAGTTTACTTAAAAAGAACTTATATACTTCTTGAAAGATTATATTATTAACTTTGGGAATCTCGAATATCAACTTTATAATTATTAATATAATACTCGAATCCTTTAATTAATATCAATTTCGAAATATATAATCCTTTCTATTATAGACTATTATTATACCTTTAATTATAGTCTAATCTTATCAGATAAAACTAAGAACTAGCTTTCCTATATTCCCGGTTTTTGGATCCTCCCTAATCTTCACATATATACGAATCTCTCTCCAAAGTAATATCTTTCCATTATTCTTATTCTCAATCTCATTCTTGAAATATTTACTTATATAATCAGATTATACTATCCCGTATACTATAATACTATACTAGTGTAAAACCGAGTATAATTAGTAACTCGTAAAGAGATTATCTATAAAGATTATATACTTGAACTTATTCCCTTATTAATCTGCTTTTAGTAAGTTCAAAGTATATATTATAATACTTGTAATTGTGGATATAAGGGAAGAATAGTCCTTGAGAATTGACTCGATACCAGCAGTCCCTATATGACGCGGGATTAGTCACGTGACGCGATTGAGCCAATAGGAGAACTGAAAATTGTACAAATTAGTTATATATGACTAGTGCGGATAGTATATCTGTAAATACTAAATTCAATCACTTCAATTTCTATAAAGTAGAGAAAAATAATATTATAATATACCGGCAGTTCCTGAATAATATAATCAATTATAGAAGTATTCTCGATTATATAATATCTAGACTTTAAAGCTATCCGGATATGACTTTCCGGGTACTTTTATTATATATATACTTTAGTTAATAAAAGGCAATATCTACTCGTTATATATAATCCTTGACCCTAGAGTTATTATAACTTAAAAGTATTCTATAAGACACTTATCTAAAAATAATAGCCTGAAATACTAATCGCCAGATATATTAGTATATTTATTATTCTTATTAATATCTGAGACCTTGATTATTGACTTTAAGTACTTATACCGATACTATTTTATTCGAAGGATTAGGAATCCAATTACGGAATTAGTCTAGTACTCTTAAGGATCCCTGATCCGGTAAATACTTATATAAATCAGAATAGTAAAGTAAGTCTTAATCTCTACTCAATCTATCGGAAAAAAGTATTATTAACTATAATCAGGATAATATACTAAATACTATTTAGTATACTTATTTATATTCGCTATAATTATATCGAAATCCTTATCCTTTACGAATATTTCGAAGAAGCTTATAGGATCTTTAATATTAGTAAAGTCTAGTAAATAGATATATATTAGATAGGGAGAATCAGGCATTTCTAATGGTTTATACTCGTTTAGCTTTGTACTATTAATAATATACTCGTGAACTGCTCGTATAGCCTTTATATAACGATTATTAGTAGTTCTATAAGTTATTATATTAATATTAATATTATTATTCAAGATACTATCTTATTAATAGAAATCGGGATCGAATTTGAATAGTAATAATATTACTGGACTAGCGATTTGGATATTATATAAGGTATAAGGGAATAATATTATAGGAGTAGAAGATAATATATTACAAACTGCCTTCTTTACAAGTCGATAATACTTTAGTATTATAGGCAAAAATATAATAGAAGGAAGTCCGGTAGTAAATCTCTTACTTCTGCGAAGGTAAGTGATTACTGGAGGGTATTCTAGAGTAAATAAAGTAGACAAATCAGGTATATCTTTATATACGGGATATATACTTTTAAAGGCAGGTAATGATAATATAGTATTATTAATTTCGGGTAAGTAGGGAAGTCAATTGACACGTGATATTCGGTAAAAACTTAAATGTTATATGGGATTTCAGGTAGAACGAGTAAAGATTTTCTGTAAGACGCGTGAGTATAATAGAAGTGTGGTTAGGAAGTGGGTCTGGAGGCGTTGTTGGCGCCCTGAAGTGTGGATACTACAATTTCCCTACCCTGGACTGATTCACATCAGCTGGAGGGGATACTTAATCTTGGTTCTTTAAACGTGATTATGAACTGGAGGTGAAATTCCACATCGTAATATAGGTCGTGAGTCGTCGTTCGCTACTAGTCACATTCATTGCCCCGTTACTCGAGTAAAGTTATAAGCTCAACGCGAATTTTATTCCAGGTTAAATTTTGTATCGTTCTTATCTTACAAATTCAGCCTCTCCGTAAATCTCAACTCCCAAGTAACTTGAACAAGAATCCACTCTCGCCATAATCCTGCCGCTTTTTTTTAAGGCCAGTACTCTAAGTAGGCCCACCATTTCTAAAAGTCTCGCTTAAAAATTTCAACCCCTATTCCTACACTCGCAGCCAAAAGTCTCGCTTGGAAATTGCAACCCCTGTTCCTAATCTCACGCTCGCTCCCAAAAGTCTCGCAAGATAAAATCAAGAACTTTTCCATATCTCTCCGTATCCAGGCAATGAACGTGAATCTTAGTCGTCCTACACGCACCTAAAAGTCTCGCGAAATATATCAAGAACTTTTCGATATTTCTCCGTATCCGGGAAATGGACGAGAATCTTAGTCGTACAGTTCTATACATCGTCCGCACATAATCAGTTCTTCAAGTTTTTGTCGAACTTGTCGCTAAGGTTGTGTTGAGAGCCGTGCTGCGATGAGGTATGGGGTCCAGATTTGGAGGCAGAATGAGAGCTGGATCCGGACGGTTGGTGGGAGCCTGATGCGGAGGTGCCTTGCGTTCCAGATCCAGATGCTTCCGAGGATCCGATCTTAGTTTTCTTTGAGGTAGATTCAGAGCCGTGCTGCGATGAGGTGTTGGGTCCAGATTTGGAGGCAGAATGAGAGGTAGATCCGGAGGGTCGAATTCCAAAAGTGTTCGAGATTCCGACTTTAGCTTTCTTTGAGCCAGTATCAGAGCCGGACCGGGAGTGAACTCGTTTTTGCGAAGAGGAAGGGCCAGGGCCAGGATCTGGTGAGGCTCCAGAGGAAGAAGATGAAGATGAGGGTCCAGGCGATGAGGAAGAAGAGGAAGAGGAGTCGCCAAGAACTTCAGGCGGTGCGAAATTGTCCTTGACTCCCTCGGTGAGCTGCCAGATGAACAAGCCCTTGAGGTGATGTAGTCCAGGTTCGCCCGTTCCATTTTTAGCACCCCCCCTATCCCCTAGAAGTTTCACCAAAAGTGGCTTATTAATTATGATTGAGAGAGTATCGCCTTTGTACTCATCATCTTGTGCCAAATAAAGGGCAATATTGACTTTCTTGGTTCTTCGCCTATTCTCAACCATCCAATAAGTTCCGTGCTTCATTAGGCTGTAATGCGGCTTCTTATTTAGGGCAACGAATTTTCTGTCGGCTATTCTGCCTTCCCAGACATCAAAAAAGTAGTCGCTGAAAAAGAAACCTGCAAGGCTCACCAGAGGATAGTTTGGATCCTCAATGATTACTTCAGGAGGCTCGGGTTCGGGTATGAAAGCCCCTTTTAAAGGGTCGTCGACTTTGTCTTTGTTATTCTTGTTCACTCTGAACTGGAATAGAGCTTCGCTTGACCCGTCCGTGTCGTCAGTAAAAACAGCAATGGACCCCTGAGGTCCTTCAGGGAATCCGCGTCTGACCAATCGTTTTATTGCGTCCACCAGGCCCCCATTCTGAGGTACTTCTACCTCCCACTCCGTTCGTGTTGGTTTTGGGTCCTGATGATTCCTTGCTTGCACCCAGAGAGTTACTGGAGCGCAAGGGTCGTCCACAGCTTGTGGCCCTGACCATATGACCACTGACATCCCTCTGTGAACCTTGAACTTAGGTGGAAGGTGATTAGCAATGTGCTCGCAAAGAACGTAATATCGCGAGGGTGCAGGTCCGGCTGCATGTTGTGAAGAGGATCCCTGTGAAGATCCATGTTGGGGTGGCATGTTCCTTGGCCAAAAGAGTCTCTATCAAGAGAGAATTTCTCAAAGAGGCGTTGCAAGCCAAGTTCCGGCCCCTGGTATTGAACACGATGTCCAAGAACCCCCTATCTCTGTAACGGACCGTCAATAAGGTGTTTTTCCAATATCTGCCGGAGACTTTTGAGGTCGGAAAGACTGCGGAACTGAAAGTTTTGTTGTTGACCGCAAGGCTTGGCTATCTTGACAGTTGAACTTGAAATAGCTGTGGAGTTCTCCTTTTTTGACCAAATATTATTGCTTATTTCACAGTCCAAGGTAAACTAATTCGCCTTGTGTGCAAGTAAGGGTCTGAAAAGTTGTTTTGTTTGGTAAGGAAGAAGGAAAAAGACCATGTTGCAAGAAATTTTGGCTCCTTATATAGGCCAAAGAAGACTCAGATATCTGGAGCGTTATTCAGAGAGTGTGAGGTGTTCCAAATCGCAAAGCGGGGGAATGATTCCCTACATAGCCGTGGCTGAATCACTATTGCCCTGGGAAACACAGGACATTGGAATGTTATTCAAAGGTAGTATGAAAGGATTTCTTACTAGCCGCATTTGAATAGCAACAGGAACAAAAAGAGACTAGTTTGCGGTGGGTCATGGCCAGTTGATTGCACTGTATTGAGCATAGAGTGCTAGTAACAACACCTCCTCGTGAATCATTTTTCCGACTTTCTTTTACTCCACTTTAAACCATGCCCGTATAATTTTATGACTGGATGGTTGAACAAAATCATCAGGGCATGGAGTCAAATGTCTGTGTAGCAATGCTGGCGATGGTTTCCAAGTAAACTACAAGTCGAGCATCTGGTATGGTTTGCCGAGAACGATCATGGGAAGAGGAACAAGAGCAACACAAATATAGCATTTCCCCAAGTCCGAGTAAGGCTTAGGAAGCGTATACGTGAAATCGGGCAATGGACAATGCGAGTGACCTTATGTTTTGATGAACATGAACATACTCGAAGCCTGGACAAGATTCCTCTTGGGGATCTTCCTCTAGAAAATGAGCTCTGGGTAGCAACCAAGTGGGATTGGCACTATTCAGGGAACAAAAGGGGGAAGAAAGTCATGCGGGAAACAGGGGTTGAGGTATTCGCAGTTTGAATGTTCGATCAATATTGCTTTTGGGCTTGGCGCCTGGGGTTCTCTCATTCCCGGATATCTCATCGCTCAAGGCATTCTAAGCACATGACCCATGGGCATTGGAAGTTTGGAAGAATTATCTTTTAACATTCGTAGTTGAATGGAGAGGTGTGTACCAGTCTATTGTCTCCAAGACATTTATTGACAGCTGCATGTAATCTGACAATCAGATAAGTGAAAATTTAAAGCAGCAGTAGTAGGAATTTCAAAGTTGACAAGGGAGATAGGAAGTAAGCGCTGCTCGTTCACCTCACGATCTTCGCAATTCCTTCCTCTTTCTGTTTTCTTTTCATTGATAACGGGGTATAAACTGCATTGTAGTCCCCGCTCTAATAATGATTCAGAGCCACTTAAACCCTTGAAACCTGCAAAATCCCCAAACACTAGTGAACTCCAACTCCATAGGGGCCTAGATGCGAAGCTGACTGGATAAGAAACCGTGTTCGTACTGAAATCAAAGCTGGGAATAGAATCTATTTCAAAATCCGGTGTGGTTTTTCAGTGATCCTTTCGCAAATTGCGGATATTCTGTTCGAAAGAAAAAGGGTGTGTAGTAATACAAGCAAAGCATTTCCCAGGTCCCAGAACAAATCCGAGTAAAGCAAGGGCAGGAAGTGTAATTGTAAAACATTACAAATATCAATCCGTGATGGTACCAATCAACGCTGCCATTGCAAATCCTAAACTGAATTATATTTTACCAATGATGCACGGCAGTTCCAACGCTTCAGGCCATCGTTTCAGTGCATGTACTTGTTCACTTCAATACAGTACTTCTCCAGCACAACACAGAAACTTCTACCGTCGGAGCTTTTCTAGCTGGCCTCGGTGACGGTGACCCCCTATCATCCCGAATTTGCTCTTCCAACGAGTTCGTGACCTCTCTTTGGATCTGGGAAGGTGTGAAATTATTCAAAATTCTCACTGGAACATCCAACGGCGGGTAAGGATCAGCCTGCCCATACTTATACTTGCTGAAATGTAGAGGATCAATGCACAGGTTGATAGTTTGCATAGAGGGCAGATTATCGAGCCAGTTGTTGCCCCCGAAATGCTCGTATTCAGAGGGGATATCGGCTTCAGGAAGTAGCCATGTAGCCAAAAGAGTATCAAGCTTTAGGGCGATGTGTTCGACAGATATGAAGCCTATATAAGGCCGCTTCCTACTGTCAGATAACCACCATAGAAAGACATTATCTCTGCGAGAGGAGGCCAGCCCCTTGAGATACAAGGTATCGTTCACTGGATCCCATAATTTGGGGTTCCAATCCTCTACTGATTCTTCCAGATCTAAGGAGAACACCTGGCCGGCTGTGACCCTCGAGTGGTGGCACGCATGAAGTAGAGACCCCACATCTCCCCTCAGTGTCAAGTCCCACACTGGAACAGACAAAGTGGGGTCATCCTCTGCTGTTTCGAAGTGCTCCATCTCAATGTCATCGTACAGTCTTGTGACGTATTCTGGCGAAGGCAAGATTGCTCGTGGCCTGCTGAGATCGAAGTTGACAAAGACCAGAATGGCGTCCGGAACATTTCGAGGATTGGGTGTAGCATATTCCCATATTTTCGTCTGGAGCTCAGTAGGTAAATTTGGAAATTGGGGGAAGGCAGCAATTTTGTCTGAGCCGGCTTCTGATTCTTCTTCTTCTTCTTCTTCTTCTTCTTCTTCTTCTTCTTCTTCTTCTTCTTCTTCTTCTTCTCCTTCTTCTCCGTCCGTGTCTTCATCACTGTATGCTTCGCTGTGCC
The DNA here is from genome assembly GCA_002865625.1 of Hyaloscypha hepaticicola. Taxonomy (NCBI): domain Eukaryota; kingdom Fungi; phylum Ascomycota; class Leotiomycetes; order Helotiales; family Hyaloscyphaceae; genus Hyaloscypha; species Hyaloscypha hepaticicola. The sequence goes on from KZ613512.1 coordinate 296,049, forward strand.
CTTCACTATGCATGTCGCTATCGCCCTCAAAGTATCCATCTCTCTCTTTGTCACTATCTTCCTCATCCAATGAATTGGAGGATGACATCGCAGACATATCTCCGCCGGTATTGGAACGCAATTCTAGCGGTCTCGTAGGATCGAATGTGACAGAAGGGTTATCCTGCGTCGATATTTCTGCGGAGTCGTGGGCATCCGAAGTCGCGGAGGCATCTGATTGGAAGCCTGGGCACCAGAGTCAGCAGTTCGGACAAGAAGTAAGTCGAGTTGAGGATCTACCCAATCCCGCCATGGTGGAATCAGACAGCAGACTCGGTCCACGCGCGGTTATGCTGGAAAGCTGTCGTTAATGCTGAGGAAACGACAGAACGACGTGGAGACCCAGCGTTTGGCTAGTTTAGCGTGTTTACTGTAGGGCCGAACGCGCCATCACATGAGGAACACCCCCTGAAGAACCTTGAACTTTTTTTATTCTTTGGGCGGGGATTTTCCTACATCTCACCTAAATGGAAAAAAGTGAAGGCCCTTTCGGCTAGTAGGAAGCACAATTCAAGTAATGGCCTTGGACAATTCAAATCTTTTTCTTCACCGTAGGCCCAAGTGGGGAGAGGCTCGCGAGATCCGTCATCGCCCTCTAGCCATCATTAGACAAAACGCCTCTAATCGCAAGGTTTCCACTATTTTCGCCTACTTCCACCTAAGTACCAGCCGTATTATTGTAGGTATTTTTTTCGGCCCAACCCGGCTCAACCTTGCTCAGCCTCTTCGGTCGCTTCATTATTGTCCACACCTCAGCCCAAGGCAGCAGCATCCCCAACCCAAATATTGGACTCGGAATGATTCTCTCCAGTTCCCGATATTGAACCCCATCGTGCAGCTCCCAACTTTGACAAAAGCTAAATCCTCGTGAAACATCTTCGTTCGGTCCGTAACGGATCCGCCATCCACGGCTTGCGGAACGGCTTCAGCACCTCGCACAAGGATACGTGAGACCTTCGCGAAAGGTCCCCTGATGAGATGCGGCTACTTAATGTGCATAAAATGGAGTTGGAGGAGTATTTCGGCTCTCAAATCCCACAATATGCCATCCTCTCACATTGTGTAAGTTCGCTCTCTATGTTACATCTTTGCCTATATCGTGTTCTTCTCGAAGAAAGGAGGGCTGACATCACCCTCTTCAAGTGGGGCGCGGAAGAGGTCACATTTCAGCACATCAACCACTCGGAATGGCGTACCATGCGCGGGGCAACGAAAATCAAACATGCTAGCTCATATTACAAAGAGCAAGGGTTGCGTTATATCTGGATTGATACTTGCTGCATTGACAAAAGCAGCAGTGCTGAGCTGTCGGAGGCTATTAATTCTATGTATGGTTGGTATGAGAGCTCGAAAGTCTGCTACGCTTACTTCGAGGACGTCGAGATTGCACTAAGTATGCATGCACCGGAAGACCGTGCGAAAAAAGAAAAAGCGATCCGAGGAAGTAGGTGGTTCGACAGGGGCTGGACACTCCAGGAGTTGATTGCACCGAAGAAGGTTTACTTCTTCGATAGCCAATGGAGATCTTTGGGCAGCAAGAAGGATCTCTCTCCGCTTCTGTCCAGCATTACCACCATACCAGAGGATGTCTTGGCAAAATCCAGAAAGCGACGAGATTGTAGCGTTGCAAGGAAAATGACGTGGGCAGCAAACAGGCAGATAACGCGAATTGAAGACGTTGCATATTCACTGCTTGGGATATTTGACGTCAATATGCCATTGCTTATGGCGAAGGCCGAAAAGCCTTTATCAGGTTGCAGGAGGAGATAATGAAGGAGACCGATGACCAATCTCTACTGGCTTGGGGACTTGCAGTAGAAGAAGATTTGGATACCTTCGTGACACTCGCTGGAGTCTTCGCGACCAGCCCAGGAGCCTTCCTAGGATCCGAAGACGTGGTACCGATTCCCAGCATTCCAGGGAGACAGCCCCAGTCAATGACAAGCAGAGGGCTCTGTATCGAACTGCTTCTTTGGACCAAACCAGGAGTCTCTTTCCTAGACGGGAATAGATTCGCCACACTTGACTGCCAATATGAGAATGACTTTACAGGCGCTATTGGAATTCCTCTGAGAGCAACACACGACCCTTCCATTTTCTTGAGAAATACGGCTGCAAGTGGAATACAGTGTCCTACCTCAAAGTTCAGGGATAACGAGATTCGTCAAATATATATCTCAAAGCGTCTTCTTACGGCAGAAGACTATACAGAGAGAGAAACCTGCGTAATTCGAGCGAAGTTGGTGGAGGACAAGGGGTATGATATTTTCCCAATCGGCTCACCTCCAAACCTTTGGGATGAAAAAACGAAAGTGCTACAGATGGAGTACAAAATTGATGCACAATGGCGGAACCAAGCTTCAGCGGCCATTGCTTTCTCTAACCCAAGAATGAAAAGTTATTTTGTTATCATGATCAATCTTAAAAAAGGGTTACATGTTTACCACAAAAATACCACTCCGGTCAAGATTTTCGCAGGATTAGTTGGAGCTGATCGTCTAAACCCGAAGGAATGGGTCGGAGAAGGTCAACAGAGAGACTTCATAGACAATTGGAAGAATGAGGACAAGATCGTACTGCCTAATTCTCTCAAACCTTCAGAGCAGATACAGTACTAGTCAACTCATATTAGCGAACCCCGCACCCCACCAATTCTCAATTTTCCCACCCACCACTTTAACACTTAATAACTTAATAATTACTAGTCCAATTCGCATGAAAATTATATCATTTTATTCGTCGTGATTACTAGTTTCATATGCTCAAATATAAGACGAAATCGTCCATTTAATTGCCCTAATATTTTGTGTGCCAGCCATCTGCCGCAATGTAAGTCTCTACTCTTGCCCTCATACTCCTCCCTAAATTATCAAATAACCCCTGGTCTAAAGTATCCCACGCAGCTTGAATACAAGACTCAAGCCGTTATCTTATATACTCTGATTCGTACTTGTTATTTGTAACCTCAGGGAATATTTTATAGACCCGAACCTTGAGATACTACCAGATATACTTAATTGGGTTGAGATCCGGGGAGTAAGGAGGCCAATTAAGGAACCTAGTGATCGCCCGGTATATAAACCAGTCCTTAACTTTGTAAGTAATGTGTATAGATATATTATCTTGTATAAATATATACCCTATATCCAGGTTCTCAAAAATAGGCCCGACTTCTGCCTCCAAGACTTTAAGGTAGGAATTGGTAGAGTACCTATATTTCATGGACTCAAAATCCCGGTCCATGATATAGTAACCACTCTTTTTAAGATCCCAAAAGGCTCCCTAGACTATAACCTTCATATTCTTATTTGTATTATATATTTAAACTATGGCCCGGTTCCATTTTTGTACTGATATACGAAAGTACCATTCTACCCGTTTGCCCCGCCCCCTCTCCACTGAATACTCGTCACTCCAGTAGACCAATCCCCACTCCTCGTCCGTCCACCCTCTATACGCGAGGCACCAAGCAAGACATTTAATAGTATATTCTTTTAAGAGTTCCGGGCACTTCTTATACCTCCAATTGGTTATACCATACCGTTTGCAAATCTTCTTAACAGTTTCCCGCCTACAATACAAGTTACAAGCCTGAATAACCTATTAATAGGTATCCTTTGGGTTCAAGCGAACGTGACGAATAAGGAGCCTTTCCTCGGTATCTGTGTACGATTTGCCCCTTGGTTTTTGTAGGAGGGATTCGCTATCGGCTCGTAATTCGTCTTATTAGAGGGTATATCGTACAGTACTATCAGACAAATTAAGGTCCTTCGCGATCTGCGCATTTTTTGTACCCTTAAACACTTGTCCCGTAACTTGCCCGTATATATAAGGACTAATCTCTTACCCTTTTCGACAATTTCCAGAGATAGAGCCTAAAACAGTACATTGAGGTGGCATTTTTGGAATGGGTTATAAGAGAGATGGAGGGGGATAACGCATCGCGTCGCTTAAATACGCGTTTTCGCTAATATGAGTTGGGGGTGACTGTAACCGTTGGGCAATTGCAAAGCGAGAGGAGATCTGTAACCAAGAAGTTATTGTGTTGAGTATTAGTTTGGGGCGTCGACCTGATATCTAGTCGTACGAGTTCAGTACTGCGCTAATTATTCGATCTAGAACTAGAATTCTGGAGAAGAATGAAGGTTTGTTTAGTAAAGTTAGGGAAAATAGAATCCCAGCTCATGTTTGTTCAAATTAATGCTGCGTTAAGTGTTTCGTTTGCTTCACTTATAAAGCTATAACTAATCCCTCGTCTTTCTTCTTTTTAAGACATCTTAGCTCAGTTCATTCTTCGTTCGACCGCCTCATAGAAAGCAGTCGAGGGGAAAAGCTTCAACTGAGATTGTTGTGTAGTAAGATAGATAAAACGTGGATTGAAGTAATATTCGGTTAGGATTTAAATATTCTTCGTTCGTACTTATTAGGTTCTAGCAAGTAACCGACATAGCAAGGTTTGATCAATTTCAGATATAACGACAAAAATATTAAGCGCCGCGGCATCTGCATTGAGGATCTATCACTGAACATTGATAACACAAATCGCGGGGTAGCGGGGTCGGACTGATAGCCCCACCCTACCCGGTATCACTACCCCACACCAAACAAGCCCACCGAAGAATGCGCATTCCTCATCCCCTGCAAACATCTCATCCCAGCCCTAACCTCCCCACTCCCTACTACAATTCCCTTCTCGCCAAAAAGTAAAGAAAGCTTCTAGAAATATGCAGGAACACTTGCATCACCCGCAAAGCCAAACCGTAATCCGGACGAACTTCGCACCGGTTCATTTCAAGTTTGCCAAGTTTTAGGGAAGATACCGAGTATCGTGCCTAGAATTGGGGTGATGGGCCAATATGGCTAGTGGGTACGCGTCACTCCAGGCAGAACCGTTGCACGTGATGATCTTAGCCCCTCCTGGATGTATATAGAGCATCTCGCTGCAGGCTTCACGATGTTTGTTTCCTTGTGAATTTTTGAGATTTGCACGTGCGGGGGATTGATTTTATGATGATTGTGGAGGATGGCTTTCTGTAAGATGACTAGGCTTACTGCATGGTGCAGCTGAGGATCCGGATGTTTTGATTTAGTGGCGTGAGGGTTTTTTGGGGGAGATATGGGAGGGAGAGGAAAAGTTGGGAGGGTACCAGGCGTATATAGTGTTGACGAGGCGAAAGATTGGGATTGATGTGTTTGAGCGGTTTCTCGAATCGAGACAGCATTAACAATCCTACGTCTCGCTGCAAGCTGCGATGCCGAGGGACTCGCGGATGGTGAGGGAATGGAATTTGTCTGTTTTTATTGCCTTGAAGGATTGGTATGGATGCTGACAGTGTAACAGGAATAAATATGAGACCATTCAGTTGTTAATGGGTCTCGAAGTTCTGGCAGTTGTCAATGGAAGATCTTCATGCTGGAAGCTTCCACCGGTTAGCTGGGGGCGGATAGGTACCTGCCCCTTGCGAACCTCAAGTACATCCTCTCGACTTCATCTTCCTCACCTCAATAGAGCAAAAGCGACTCCAATGATGCTGGACATCCAATCAATCATTACTGATCAGCAATCTGTACTCAAACATCCGACAGCTCCTTCCGAAGCGGAACCGGGTATCGGCCGGCTCACAACTGTCGGACACTTCTTTGTCAACATCACACGAGCCTCAGCTTCACCCGCGACTTCATCCTCATCAATTCCACTGGGGAACAGCAATATCAAGGATGCTTGACATCAAATCAAACATGTGCGATCAGCAATCTGAATGATGGAGAGGAAGCAAATCCTGACTAAGCAGCGAGTCCGCCAGCTTATAACCTCAGACACTCCTTCCTCGACACCATGCGAGCTTCAGTATCAACCCGCGACTTCATCATCCTCACACCCATCGAGCAATGGCGACATTGATGATCCTTGACACAAAGTTAATCAGTACCGATACGCATTCTGTTTTCCAGAGAGTAAGCAAATTATACACAAGCAGGGACGGATATCAGCAGGCTTACAAAAATCAAATGTTGTGTCCTCGAGACCCTGCGAGGATCAGCTTATACTTCGGATATGAATCGATCACAATTGCTAGGCCTGACATTAAGAAAAGCACGCCTCATCCATTATGGACATGTGTCCCAAAGCTATGCGACCTCTTGCTGCATTGGCATCGGACTTCGGCCGACATATCACTCTGGCGTGTCACTCCGACCTGTCGATCCAATACCACCAGTATTAAAGAGCAAATATCCCAATATAGCTCTGGGACAACAGGACAACCCTTTGGAACGGCATAGTGAACAAAGCCTAAACACCATTGGCGCTCAACAATCTTCAATAATCTCCTGCCTGACCGTGTTCGGATATCCAATACTGCGAGATAAAGGACGAATATCTGGATGTAGCTCTGGGGTGCAATCATCACAATCCTTTGAAGCGGCACATTGTCTAAAGCCACAATTCCAGTCGGCACTTAACAACTCATCAATCTTTTCTTCTGTCGGATCATGTTCGGACCTTTTCTTCATGACAAAGAACTTTCTGTTCATGACAAAGAGACAGTGGCAATCAGGCAGCAGCAAATTGTCCATCATGACTTGGTGGAGAGAGGAAAAGTAGGGTGCACAAGCAGCCACAAAATGGAGCTTGAGGAGAGGTGGTGGCAAAAATTGTTGGAACCCTCTACTCAGAGTTGAGTGCGGCAAAAGCTTGCGTTAAAACATGCACTGTTTGTCACAAATGCCGATTCCATAGCTTTAGTTGAGCTTTGTGGCGCCATGGGAATAGCTGCAAAATTTCACGCACTCCACTTTCTCAGGATCGTTTTGCCGTAAGCAGAGACGACATGGTGGAAGCACACCACAACATCTGCACATTTGTCAAGTCATCATAGCCCCTGCCGACATCTTCCGCAGTTTGACCGCGAAACCCCCTTACTTCTTCCAAGTAGGGATGGTGAGAATGGCCACTTTCAGTATCTGGTAAGCGTCAGATACAGCCCTCCCAATCACTTCCCTTCGTTCTTTGAGATCTTGTCCCACGTCGATGGCATCTTGCAGCATCTCCAGATTTTGTTGGAGATTTATTCGCGATTCTCCTCAGTCCTCCAGGCAACAACAAATGTACCCTGCAGGTGCAGCAGCGTTAGTTTAAGCCTCAAGGACCCCACCACGGGATGCCGCAAAGAACCAAGAACGGGCGTGATGCGGGCGCCCCGCCTCTCGAGCGGCTTTCAAGCCACTGGCGCAAGGCAGCAAGATTTGTCCCCTGCCCCCGGGCAAGGTTCCGCAAAAGCCGCAACTTTTTCAACGAGTCACGTTACATGGACTGATTTGGAGGCGTCACGCCACGGCTGTAATTCCCGATGGCTAATTGGGCCTGCTGCTGCCCCCTGTCAATCTCCGCGAATGGGCGGGCGCCACTGACGGATGAGCGTCGCCGGGGGGTTGACGGTGCAGTGCTTATCATCGCGTTGGGGTTCACACTGCGGGGTAGCTTGCTCTCTCTCGCTCTGTCCAAGGCCTGAGGCCGAGGAGGCGTGGATCAAGGCTCTTCCTTGTTTTGAAACTTCTGAATGGCTGCAATTGCCCTTGCCAACAGGTCAATGCCAGCAATCAAGGTCGGCCTGGCCGATCCATCTGATCAACCCTGACAAAGATGAGCATCAAGCTTGCCTGTCCCGGTCGATCACATATTGTTGATGAGAAGTGGCTGGGGAGTTCTGCAGCCTAGTGTCAAGTGAAGTGGTGCAAGACAGCAAGGGTAAGGGTAGCTCTTTCCTCGCCTATGGGCGGTGGGCACTTTCCCATATAAACAAGTGTGCGCGCCGAAAGCGGTCAGAGGTTGAGTAGAGGGTCGTGCCTCAAGAATTAATCTTCTCCTCGCGTCGATCTCTCCCCTCTTCATCTCGACAACAACACCAAAAACACCAAACCACGCACCATGGCGGACGCCAACACCCCAGAGATCTCTGGCGCTACGTGTGTATTGCTTCCCGTCAAGCGTCGTACTTTCTGACATCAATTGCAGGCCGCAAGCAGAGCACCCCACCGAAACCTTCAGCCCCGTACATGACGAGAAGGCACGCAAGGCATCCGTCTTTCAGGACGAGTCCCGTCGCAAGGCCAGTGTCGCAGCTTTAACCCAGAATGTCACTGGAGAGTCCGTCGGCTCCTCGACTTATAGCGTCAAGTGCTGACCGTGACAGAATCAAGAATCCTCTCGCCGGAATCTCAAAGGCACAATTGATCGCGGACGTCGAGCAATTTGCTGCTGACCACGATCTCAACGATATCCGCAATGATCTCATCAAAGGTGCCTTGGTTGCACAGAGCCCGCATCATATCGATCAGATCCACGAGCTCGACGACGATGATCGACGCGTTCTGCACGAGGAGGTCACTCACAAGTGGAAGCACCCGCGTATTCTTTATATCACCATCATCTTGAACTCCGTAGCAGCTGCAATCCAGGGCTGGGATCAGACTGGTAGGAATGATTCAGCTGATGACCATTTCAATGCTAATATTTGCAGCTTCCAATGGAGCCAATCTTACCTTTGCTACTGCTCTCGGAATTGATGACCAGGTCTGCGCCACCCCTGCCATCTGCAACAAGAACTCGTGGATCATTGGATTTATCAACTCGACTCCGTATATTACCATCGCTTTCTTGTAAGGGATTCCTGCAGTTTATCCTTCAATGCTAACCTCAGCAGCGCGGCCTGGATCTCGGACCCTCTCAATAATCTCCTCGCTCGTCGAGGCACAATCTTCCTCGCTGCAATCTTCAGCCTCTGCGCCCCTTTCGGTATGGCACTCTCGCAGAAATGGGGTCAGCTCGTGGCCGCACGTGTCTTGCTTGGCATCGGTATGGGTCTGAAGGAGGTCACGGTTCCAGTCTACTCGGCAGAATCGGCTCCAACCAATATCCGAGGAGGTCTCGTCATGTCTTGGCAGATGTGGACAGCCTTTGGAATTTTTATAGGAACTTGTGCTAACCTTGTCTTCGTCGGCACGGGCAAGATTGCTTGGAGACTGCAATACGGTGCTCCTTTTGTCCCAGCAGTTCCGCTCCTCCTCGGTATATGGTTCTGTCCGGAATCTCCTCGTTGGCTCTTGAAGAAAGGAAAGGTTACCAAGGCATACAGATCTCTTCTTCGACTTCGAAACACACCACTTCAGGCTGCTCGAGACTTGTACTTCATCCATGCTCAACTCGTCTATGAGGATCTGCTCATAGAACAGAGTGGACTTGCCAAGAACGGCAATTTCTTTACTCGCTTCATTGAGTTGTTTACCATTCCCCGCCTTCGTCGTGCTACCCAAGCATCTGGTGTGGTTATGATCGCTCAGCAGATGTGCGGAAGTAAGCAATAAATTGCTCGTTTTTGAACCATCTAACTTTCATAGTCAACATCATCGCCTTCTACTCGTCTACGATCTTCGTCCAGTCTGGCGCAAGTAATGTAGGCGCTCTCCTCGCGTCTTTCGGCTTTGGTATTGTCAATTTCATCTTCGCCTTCCCTGCCATCTGGACCATCGATTCATTCGGCCGTCGAAGCTTGCTCCTGTTTACATTCCCGAACATGTGTTGGAGTCTTCTCTTGGCTGGGATGTGCTACTGGATCCCTCAAAGCAGTCGCGCCCATCTTGGTTTAGTGACTTTTTTCATCTACATCTACGACGCCTTCTACTCTCCGGGTGAAGGTCCCGTCCCCTTCACTTACTCGGCAGAAGTCTTCCCTCTGTCGCATCGTGAAGTAGGTATGTCCTGGGCAGTAGCAACCAATAACTTCTGGGCCACCGTGGTCTCCATTACCTTCCCTCGACAACTCATAGCCTTCGGAGTCCAAGGAGCATTCGGTTTCTACGCAGCCATGAACTTCATCGCCTTCTGCATGATCTTCCTATTCCTGTACGAGACCAAGCAACGCACTCTCGAAGAATTAGACTACGTGTTTGGTGTCCCGACCAGAACTCATGCCAAATATCAATTGACCAAGGTCTTGCCGTGGTGGTTCAAGCGCTGGGTGCTTTTCCGTAAGGATGCGACCTGCCCTGAGCTTTACAAGTTCGAGGATGAGGCCTGGACCGAGAGTGATCGGGAGGATGATAAAGGCAATGGTGTCAGCACCGGAGTCGATACTGGCCCCCATAAGGAGGTTGTTTGAGCGAGCGGCTGAGCGGAGCAACTCATGCAGGAGTGTACCTTTGGGGGAATTTCTTCAAGACTTGCAAGTTCGAGGCTCGATAAATTGCGCATATGATGATTTTCTTGCTGAATTTGCTTTCGCACAGGAGAGGATGAGAGACGAATTGCTCTTGCCTTTATGATGGTAGCTGATAGCTTATACCCAGATTGGAGGATCAGATGACGGTCTTTTCTCTCATGCTGAATTAATGCAACCTATGGCACCTAGTTCCCCTTTTGCCGTGATATTAGTGAGAGTGTGATCAGATTCAAGTCCAAGTGAAAGTAATAGTGTTGAAGATCAACGATAAGTAACTTTTTTTTGCTAAAGTTCATCGAAAAGTGCGAATCCTTGCACCATAACGCCCATCCATCGCGCCCAGTCTATGCTTATGCCCATTGCCGTTGAAAACATCGCGATTCATAATATGATATGCAACTGCTTGCCCTTGCTCACTTAACCACCCCACCGCTGACTGCTCAAACCATCCATAATCACCATGCAGATCAATCCCTTCATCAATATGAGCACTTCAGACCTTTAAAATATTAGCCCCCTTTCTTCTCTTCACCGTTCGCATTGCTTCAGGGGGAGGCTTACTGTGATAATCGTGTCAAAGTCGCAGTTGAAGTTGAGGTTGAATTTGATGTTGGATTTGATGCTGGATATTTCGAATTTGGAGAGGAGGTTAGAGCATGAAGACAGTAGTAGCCATGAAGACTACTACCGCTGCTGCTGCGAGGGGATGGGCGGGATGCAGATGGGGTGAGGAACTGCAGGGTGGTCTAGGGGTTTTTGTTAGATTTGTGGAAGTCTGGGAGAGGAAGCGGGAAGGGGGGAAGGGGAAGGAAGGGAGATGGATGGAGAGGAGTGAAGGTTGGGGAGAGGGTTGGGGAGAGGGTTGAGGAGAGGGTTGAGGAGAGGGTTGAGGAGAGGGTTGAGGAGAGGGTTGAGGAGAGGGTTGAGGAAGAAGGGAAAAGTTAATGCGAAAGAAATGGTGAATTTAGGTTTGCAGGTTAGGTATTTTGCGAGAAGTTTTGGGAGGAAGCGAGCAGGGCGAAAAGGAGGGAAAGAAATCAAAAGAAAAGGGCCACAAACAAATGAGCCGGGCCGCAGATTCCTTGCCCCTGACGAGTCTCCAGCATCTCGATATCGAACAGGAGATCAGAGTCTGAGGAGCGGCCGGTATTTGCAGAGCTAGGGATAGAGCATCTGGAGGGGAGGTTAGGGAGAGGGTTGGGGTGTATATATTGGGGTGTGACGATTAGGGAGTAAGGATTGGGGCAGAAGAGGAAGGGGAAGCGGAAGGGGATGGGAATGTGGAAAGGCAAGAGTGAATTGGGATTTGGAGTTTGAAGGGAATTTTGGGGGAAATGGAGCGGGAGTGGCAAATGGAGAGAAATCAAAAGAAAAGAAAAGGGGCACAAACTCAAAAGGCGAGCCGCAGCTTCCTTGACCCTGACGAGTTTCCAGCGTCTCGATATCGAAAAGGAGATCTGAGTTCGAAGAGCGGCCGGTATTTGCAGAGTTGTTAACGGAGGCGGAAGACTGATCGGCTGCGTTAGCGTCTGCGCTGCCTTCTACTTTGTTTTGAGGTGAGCGATTGGCGAGGTTGTTTGCGTCGAGAGAGGGAGCAGAGGTGAGGTCGGGGAGAGCAGAGCCGGTGACGAGGAGGAAGATGGCGAAGAGGGAGATGAGGGTGGTGAGGAGCTTCATTTTAATTGTTGAGGGTGGGTTATGTGGATTGGTTGAGGTTTAGTTGAAGAAGGGGGCTTGAGTTATGATTGAAGGTTTTATTGAATGATTTCGTTGACTGTTTGAGTTGAAGTTTGAAATTTGTGGTGGTGTGTCTAGGAGAAGAAGAGTTTAAGTGGGAGAGAAGGGGGCTATTTAACGTTATCGAGGCGAAGGGGCGGGATCGCAATCAACCACCCACGTGGCAAACTATATTCACTTGAATAGTTTCCATTATCTTTGAGTCAATGGGGAAGGAACGAGTCACAAAAGGGGAAGTAGACGACGATAAGGAGGGGGTTACAAGTGGTTATCACATGCGAGATACCGAGAGAGATCAGACGGGAAATTACAAATACCAATGAGGATATTTCCTTAAAGGGGAAGGAACGAAGAACTGAGGGAGATATTTCAGTGATAAGGAGAAGCGTACTGCATATTTATTTGCGACTCAGAATTGTTTTCTTGAGACAAGATGGAATCCCGAAGACCAATGTGACTTCACTTGAATGGCAAGGAAAAAATAAGCTTCCGCAATTGCCACTGGTCCTTTAAAATCCACTTCACACCTCAAAGCTACCAAAATTTATAAGTATATAGAATAAAAGAGTAAATTTAGCTGTAATTCTTCTTTGTGAGATAACAAAGCCTAATGAGACATTTTAAATCCTAGCAACGCAGCTGCAGTAAGTCCACTGAACAAATTAGATCTCTGTTCATTATATATATTGCTTTGCACATTTCATTAATAGCCATAGGTATACAACACATTACTTCTTGGCAATAAAGGACTAAGATGCACCCTATGCGGCACCCTCTCTCCAAGCCTAGATGCCAAAAATTTAGGCTTTAGGATTGGCAAAACACGCTGCAACTACTACGCATATTTCTGACAGCCCTCAATTTCATAGATGGGAGATGCTGCGACCAAGTTAACCTTTCGTGCCAAGAAAATTTATCGTTCCACTCTTTCCCTCAATCTCAACCATATGAAGTCCGGCCTTTTTTCCCCACTATCCCTAGATGGTAGCCAGGGTGCCAGAGCGCTTTCTAGATAGGTACGCAGACAACGGCATAAAGTTGCGGGACTAGAGGGCCTTGCGCGGTCAGCACCCTATAGCCTAAGAAGTTAGTAATTATGCCCACTATGAGTCCCTGTAGTTCTAGCAACTACTCCCTAAAGGGACACTAAAAGGCACTGTGGCACATTGAAGCGCTAAAGCGCTGCTGGCAGAGCAACGACAGGGCTGAGACCCCTAATAGATAGTCGCTATAGGCTTATTTACCTAAACAACCCCTGTACTTCAGGGGACAAGCCCTGAAAAGGTGAGGCACCCCAATGTCCGTGGCTTGCAGCTTATTTTAAGGGCAGGGGCCCAAAGTTTTAGGGCAGTTTAGTGGACTGGTATGCTAAAAGCAGACCCTGTAGTCAATTTACAGCACACATGGCCCTGTAGGCCCGTCACTTTATGCCGTGAGCCGTGATCTGCGTACATGTTCATGGATTTAAAGTAGTCTCAATTTCCGTACAGTTCTTGGGGATTGCATAACTCAATCTTAAAGATAACACTTTTAAATGCTAATAGTTTCTTATATAGTAACCGAGCTTGCCGAAGTACTGGCTAAACTATTTCTGTGTGGGCATTGTGTAGCGAGTGACCCTTGACTTCTGCATTGAAATTGACCCCGATACCGGAAATACATCCAGCTTAATATTTTGGCTTTCTATTCTTATAATATTGCCGTCGTGCATTTAAGCTTTTTCAACAATACACGTTTCTCCCTTGGCCGCCTTGGCACTTTCTTTTTGCAATTATGTACAGAATTCTGCGTGGAATCTTGTGAAACCTAGCATGTAAATTGGTACAACCGAGAGGATTAGGTTTGTTCCTAAATAATTGAATTCAGTCCCGCCTCCAGTGAATCTTCGGTGCAGAAACCGTTGGGTGTGAGGAGCGCAATTGGTGAGGGCAAGCAACGAACGAGAGAGATCTCTCCACAATCTTTTATGTAATATAAGCATATCCTTTTGAAAATTATAAGCAGCTCTGGATCATATCAGCAACGGCATTGATCTTGTTCGACTCTTTCTGCATTATGTTATTTCCCCTTTACCCCTATTCAACACTCGCTTAGCTCAGGTCATCATAACATTGACCCCTATCTTTGATGGTGTCGTTACAGACCAATGCCACGGAGAATACAAAAGGACACCCATTTGCGATAGGCCGCCTATTTCAATCCCTTAGTTCTTCTCCCGGCTTCTTCCTCCGGGATTTCTTAACAACTGAGGAGGATGGGCGGTTCACAGCACTATCAGTACTGGTATAGGCGGCGTGAAATCCAAGGCTAGGCTCATAATTGGCAGACGACATAGAATATAACGATTATTCAATTTTCCTCTAGCTCAAAAAGGCAAAATGGTCGATTCTTCTCGTATATTCCTAAATTTCCCCATGTTTGTTAAGGAAGTCAGTCACGTGACGACCCGCATAACGTTGCAATCTCCGTGCCTGCTTGGGCTCAGCTTTTTGAAAATACCCCGCGCGGGGACTTGGAAATCTCCATACATCACAGCTTCCCAGTCACTGAGAGCCATAGCACCGGCCCTAGATGCCGGGACTCTTCAGAGCTCATTACTTTTTATCCTCAAACCGCAGATCAAGGACACGTTGTCTCTTTTACCGCGTCACCTATGCAGCCACCCGAGATGTCCGCCGTTGTGGCGGCAGTGTGGGGAAAGAAGCACATCCTCCAGACTCAGGAACGAACGTAAAATTGCCGGAATCACGGATACCCCAACCGATACCCCAACCGAAAAGTACCTGGATCGCCAATGGACCCTGATCCAAGCATGTACGGTGATGTACCGATTTGTGGGAAATTCTCCACAATATCATCCTATTTTACCGAACAACCCTTTCATCTCACGATTCATCCAAGTGCGCGTTGTTATTTTCAGCAGCTTACGGATAATGGCAAACCTCGACATGGCGAGTTTGGGGGGTGGAGCTCTAGTGAAAAGGTATATATGGTTGGCAACGGTCTTCCCAGGTACCCGTATTCTCAGATTTCGATAGTAAAGAGACAGACGATCAGTCCGGCTATCAAACGACAACCTCGTCTCGGAAACTATGAGGCCCTTTCACGCACTTCTGCTGCTCCTCGCGGCCGCACCTATCGAAGCAGCCTTCTCTTGGGCCAATGTCGTTACTGGCGGCGGCGGAGGATTTATCCCCAGCATCGTCTTCCATCCAAAGACTCAGGGCGTTGCCTATGCCCGCGCAGATATTGGTGGCTTGTACAAGCTTAACTCAGATGACAGCTGGACTCCTATAACTGATGGCATCACTCAAGATGCTACCTGGTATGTTCAAGTATCTCTATTGGCAAGAAAGTTGCCTCTGACAACATCTAGGCACAACTGGGGAGCCGATGCCCTGGCTCTAGATCCACAGAACTCAGACGTGGTATACGCAGCCCTGGGCATGTATACGAACAGCTGGTATGTATGACGTCTAAACTCTTATTCATGAGCTGACAAGGAGGTTTCACATAGGGATCCTAACAATGGCTGCATCGCAAAAAGCACTAACCAGGGTAGCACCTGGACTTTCAGCAACCTTACCTTCAAGGTGGGCGGAAAGTGAGTGATTTTATTTCAGCACAGATTTTCCCTTTAAGATGTTTTACGCGATGCTTTTCTTCTCTGGAATACCTTTAGTGAAAACTGCTCGTATGACATCGACTCATCCCCGAACTTTCATCTTTTTGTTCGCGCTATTGACTTCGAGATTGTTTAGCATGCCCGGTCGGGGTACTGGTGAGCGTCTTGCTGTCGACCCTGCAAACTCAAACATCATCTACTTTGGAGCCCGTAGCGGCCATGGTCTCTGGAGATCAACCGATGGAGGAGCCACATTTTCGAACGTCACCAGCTTCACCAACACGGGATCTTATCGTCAGACCCCTTCTGATACCAGTGGATACGGAAGCGACATCATGGGTCTCCTCTTCGTGACCTTCGACAGCACCTCTTCAACTATCAATGGGGCGACATCAAGGATCTTTGTTGGCGTTGCGGACAACATCACTGCCTCTGTCTATGAGTCGACGGACGCAGGGACTACCTGGAAGCCTCTTGCAGGGCAGCCAGCAGCGTTCTTCCCGCATAAATGCAGATTGCAGTCAACCGAGAAGGCACTCTACCTAACCTATAGCAATGGGATTGGACCCTATGACGGTACTAGTGGCTCTGTGTGGAGGTATGATCTGACTACGAGTGCCTGGAAAGATATCACTCCGGTCAGTGGCTCTAACCTCTACTTCGGCTTTGGCGGGATCGGCGTCGATATGTTGAAGCCGGGCTATCTTGTGGTGGCTGCCTTGAATTCCTGGTGGCCAAATGCTCAAATCTATCGCTCGAACAATTCAGGTTCCACCTGGACTCCAATTTGGGAATGGTCTAGCTATCCTGCTATGAACAACTACTACAGTTTATCGGTGAGTTTTATCTAAAATTTGTTATATGCGCCTGAGCCATTGCCCAGCTTCGGAACACCAGGAGAATGTGACCGCTTAGTCGTGGTTTTTGCTAATTGTTTGCAGACCCCTAATGCTCCTTGGATCGTCCCCGGCTTTTGGGATGTCACCAATGATGAAGACTTGGGATGGATGATTGAATCACTCGAAATTGATCCATTTGACAGCAACCATTGGCTCTATGGGACTGGCCTGACAGTTATGGGAGGCCATGACCTGACAAACTGGGATACGATTCACAATGTTTCCCTCTCGACTCTGGCCAAGGGCATAGAGGAGATGGCTGTTACAACACTTGTATCAGTCCCTGGCGGCTCTGAGTTGTTGGTTGCGGTTGGTGATGATAGTGGATTTACCTACCTGTCGTCGAGCAGCCTAGGCACTCCGCCATCAACGAATTGGTTGAATCCAGGATTCACCACAAGTACTGATGTTGATTATGCCGGCCTCGCTGTGGCTGATGTCGTAAGATCAGGGAACTCTGCGGGCACACAACAACTTGCAGTCTCCAGCAATGGTGGAGGCACATGGAGGTACGTAATGTGTCGCACAATCGTTCCCCCCATCCGCACACAGCATGTTTTGAAATTTCTTATTTCAAGACCCTAAGAGCCCTGCTGACTTGGGTGTTCAATAGCATTGACTATGGAGCGAGTACTAGCGAATATGGCGGCACTTTGGCCTATTCTGCCAGTGGTGACACAGTTGTTTGGTCCACGGCTAGCCAAGGAGTCCTGCGCTCTCAGTATACCGGCAGCTTTGCCAGCGTAACAGGCTTACCTGCAACTGCTATTATTGCCAGCGACAAACAAAACGATAATTACTTCTACGGGGGTTATGCCTCAACCTTCTACGTATCCTCCAACAACGGACAAACCTTTGCCGCGGGCGGGACTCTCAGTGGCGCCACCCAGGTCAACGATGTCATCGTCCATCCGAAAATTGCCGGAGAAGTCTACGTGAGCACGAATGCAGGTATTTACCTGTCTACTAATTTCGGGTCGAGTTTCACACTGTTAACCTCCGCTCTAACGAACGTTTACCACATCGCCCTCGGCGTCGGCTCTGGGTCTACATGGAATCTCTATGCGTTTGGCACCGGATCTGCTGGTAATAAGCTCTACGGCAGCGCAGATAACGGCAACACATGGACCGATATCCAAGGAACTCAAGGTTTCGGTTCCATTGCCGGCTGTAGCCTTGCTGGTAGCGGCAATGTTGCAGGCCAGGTCTACGTCGGCACCAACGGACGTGGTGTTTTCTACGCCCAAGGCACTATTACCGGTTCCAGCTCAGGCGGTTCCACGACTACTTCCTCATCAGTTTCCACGCACGCCTCATCGAGCACCACCAGCAGAGCTTCATCGAGTACTATCACCACCACACCGACGACTCTGAAAACGTCAACCCATTCTTCGACAGCGTCCAGCTCCACCTCGACCGCTACTTGCACTGCCAGCCATTATTCTCAGTGTGGTGGCTTAACTTACACCGGCTGCACTCAATGCGCAACAGGATACACATGCGTCTTTTCAAATTCGTATTACTCGCAATGCCTGTGAGCAGAATATAGTTTAGTCGGGGTTGGCAGAAAGACTACCTTTTGAAGAATGTCTAGCAGCTTCTTAACCTCCGAGCATCAATAATTTTTGAGCTATTTTCTTGTAAATCGGATAGGTCTATTTCGGCATCTTTGCAGTCGAGGGATCTAGATATGCAATGAGAGCGAGGTTTCCCCACAATTTTCAGGCTAATTCCTCCATTGCCTACCTGCTTCGCTGCTGTTGAATCGATATAATCTTCTTTTTGATACCGCTACTATGAGCCCAATTCGTAACCACTAATCATACTTTCCTCTCCTATGCTAATCAGTAATCTTATATCTATTTTCGCGTAAATATGTGTCTCGCGGCAATGTAAAAACTTGGAAAGATTGAGAGTATACTGTTTTTCCGGCTCGAAGTAGCTCAATAAATCAATGTGGTGATTATTGGCTATCACAAACCAGTCATACATAAGGATACACTTACCATAGAAGCGTTCATGTTTTGAAGTGTTGCCGTTGCAATAAGCGACAGCTGGTTGAGATCTGGATCCTTTCTGACTTTTCGAACTTCGGGCCGGACACCGCTCTTAGGTCACAGGAATCCTTGTATGAATACTATTGTTGCCCCAAAACTATATACTCGTTCTCTCTCGTAAGATTTTAACCATTTTATTGTTAGTGGAATGTATTGCGTGACGCGGCCCCCAGATCTCGGAAGAACGGACCGAGTCTAGTTCCTGTGCTCCAAGGGCCAACCTTGTTGCCCCGCATTATGTACGGCGTCCTTGCTTCCGGTACTAACCCTCATAGGAATCTGTTGCAATATGATACGGGAGGCTTTAAGACAGCATCACTGATGCGGGATTTATGTTATTCTACCTTATTCGTTGGTGGAAGATTGGAACCAGATAGCCGAGTTAAGCAACTTTGGGCTCGAGCTATAAATATAGAGGCACGCATCTGTTAGCGAATACGTCCTGTTGATCTCAGGCTTCTAGCTTTCCTTCTCCCAGAATTGACATCATGAAGTCTATCATATCCTGCATTCTCTTGTTTGCTTATGCTGCCAATGGCCAGCAGTCCCCTTATGGACAATGCGGTGGGACAACCTATACGGGACCCACAAGTTGTGTTTCTGGATGGGCATGCACATCACAGAATCCATACTATTACCAATGCCTCCCTGGCAAGACTACTCCTAGAAAATTGACACTCCGTTTCTGACGTTCTCAGCAGCAGCGACTACTACAGCAAAATCCACATCCAAACCTACAAGTTCAGTCGTCAAGACTACTTCTTCATCTGCCAAGACGACTTCTTCATCCAAAGTTTCTACCAAAGCAAGCAGTACTTCTTCTACAGCCGTCTCGACTTCAACAGGCTTCGCGAAGACAAGCGGCCTATTCTTTGACATTGACGGCAAGACAGAATACTACGCTGGTACTAACTGTTACTGGTGTGGATTCCTTACTGCAGATTCAGATGTCGACCACGTCTTTGCGGACATATCTTCATCCGGTCTTAAGATTGTCCGCGTCTGGGGCTTCAACGATGTGAACACCATCCCTAGTACCGGCACGGTCTGGTACCAGTACTTGTCTGCTTCCGGGTCCACAATCAATACTGGCGCAGATGGGCTGCAGAGGCTGGATTATGTTGTGTCGTCTGCAGAGAAATACGGTCTCAAGTTGATTATCAATTTTGTTAATAACTGGAGCGACTATGGCGGAATTGCGGCCTATGTCAATGCATTCGGCGGCACAGCTTCATCCTGGTACACCGACTCAGGATCACAGGCACAATACCAAACTTACATCAAGGCCGTTGTGAGTCGATATAGTACTTCGTCAGCTATCTTTGCATGGGAGCTGGCGAACGAACCAAGATGCTCTGGATGCGATGTGTAAGCCATTTTCAATATAGTATTAATTTGATACTGGCTGATGGTGGAATAGTTCCGTAATTTACAATTGGGCGAACTCGACTTCCGCATACATCAAGAAGTCTCTTGATTCCAATCATATGGTTACAATGGGCGATGAAGGATTTGGTCCCACTACGGGAGGAGACGGTAGCTATCCGTTCACCACGTCTGCGGGTGGATATAACTGGCAATCGAACCTGAATATCTCTACTTTGGACTTTGCTACTTTCCATTTATACCCTGAAAGCTGTAAGTAATTACGGTCATATGGGTGTCGAACTTGATTAACTTGTGGACGTCACAGGGGGCACCTCGGCTAGCTGGGGAACTCTATGGATCACCACTCACGCGGCAGCCTGCGCCAGTGCTGGCAAGCCATGTCTCTTGGAAGAATGTAAGGGGCCTCCTCCATCCTACTCAGTCCATTATTTTCTATATTCTAGACTTTGACTGTGACTAACCCAACCTAGTTGGCTACAGCGATGAATGCGCAGCCGTCGAAAGCGGCTGGCAATCAACTTCACTCTCGACTACCGGCATGGCTGGTGATATGTTCTGGCAATATGGTGATACTCTACCAAGCTGCAATTGCCAGACTTCGAATGATGGCAACACGGTCTACTTTAACACGAGCGACTGGACTTGCTTTGTTACGAACCATATCGCTGCGATCGAGGCTAAATACGGTAGTTAACTTAAGGGTGACAGTCACGGCTTGGGATCGATTCTGAGAGTATAAATTCAGGGGATGATCTCATTTCAATGAATTTCTGCATTTTCTAGCCCAAAGGTAGAACTCGTAGCTTGCAATGGTAAATTCAAAGTCGCTTATTGTACCTTTGAGCGGGTTGAAGAATCGATGTTAATCGACTTGAAGTTTAACTAAGCAGTAGAAAGATGATCGCCAATGTAACAATTGAAAATTTGAAATGAAGAAAATTAGTTTAGGTTACTTGAAATCTTCGGTGATTGTCTTGTTTATGTGGAACCCATTTTTATTCTTTTTTGTTTTTATGGTCCCACCTTCCTCGGCCGCTTAGTACTTTGGTGACAGTTGGCAGATCAACTGAGGATCGTGACTTCACGTTCATGTGCTACTGCTACATTCTCCCCACGGCCAAGGGTCAAAGAAGATCGCGCTATTGCCTCTTGAACCACCTGCTTGTCGTGGCATGCATAAGGCTGACCGGTGAGGCAGTTCCGGCTGTGCTATTATGGCTAGTAGTATATGTTTCGATCTATAAATGGCTTTGATGTTAGAAGTACTACCAAATGTGTAGTAGCCTCAGTCACCAAGAGCACTTTTTCAGCCACATCCATCCTTGACTCCCCTTCGTCGGAAAAGCAAGCCGAGCCGGAACATCCGAGGTGCGACGTTACAGGGATGTGGTGCTGTGAGTGCTGTTGCATTTGCATTAGCCTCGCAGTGATTTGTTGCATGCATCAGGCACCATCTGACTTAATATTCACAATGCCGTTGGTCTATGCAGGCACATTATCGGCATACCCCGTAAAAGAAAGCAGCAGTTCCTGGATTGCCTCGGCTTTGGCCTCCTTGAACATGCATCTCAGAGATATAGCGCACTGTTCGCTCCGAAAATCAGGCCGGAAGATTCGCAAAGAGTCTAGCTCTTGTCAAAGAAAAGAAAAAACCTGGAATCTCCTTCTAATTGCGAAAGGTAGGTAGGTGGGGAGTGATCCTTGCCGTTGCTCGGATGATCCTACCGAAGTGGAAGTGCAGAGTGGCTTTCTTTTTTAAATCCCTGGCACTGTGATTGAAATCTCTAATAGAACATTTTCGTACCTTGTTTTGATGCAGCGACGTTCTCGCCAACTGGAGGTAGGGAAAGTATTAGTTCCTCTCCATGGATCTAGGGGTACGCTCAGTCCCAACAACAACCGAGGTTTCCTATTTAACAGACTATCTTCCATTACAATCTCCGACGTGGTGAATTGGGATGAAGCTCTAGTGCAGTTCCGGTCTCCCGACCAGGGACAGGGGACGGAGAATGCGTCGATTCATCATGTGGCCAAGTTTCTTGGACACTGTATTAGGCGACGGAATTCGTCAGGCCCGTTGAATTTTAAGCTTAATTCGGCCCGCCTCTCCTGTGCATGAGAGATCGTGAGAACTGACTCAGGGCAGCTGGACTTAGTGTCACCAGGCGATAGGTGGTAAAACATGTCGTCGCTTGTGTTAAGATTAAGCTTTAGGTGGGGTTCGCTACCCCGCGTTACGCCATCCAAGCCTCTCGCCTCATTGACAAATAGGAATCACTTACCGTGACTAGCTCCACTACCGACACGGGAACGACTTTTGGTAACTGAATCCTACAGGTAGTTTCGAGCAGGAGTTCGCCTCAGCTGCCGGTTGAATACCATTTGGCGGGCGGGCGGTCCGTTTGAACGAATTAGAGTAACAAAATAGCTAGTTAATCCGTTCCGAGATTTTTGAGCTTTGTTCTATCCTCCGCATGCAAGGTTTTTTTTGGGAAGATTGAGTTCTTAGTCGATATTTCGGGACATCGGCTTTGGAATGCCGTTGTGTCAAATGAATGAAAAGTATATAGACCAGTCAAGGTCCCTATTGCAGGAATATTGAGGTGACAGCTCCACACTTGGCTTGTGTAATATTTGGAATTGAAAAACAGAGCTGAGATCAAATCTCAATACCATCAACATGAGTTGCTTCCTGGCTCCCGCTCTACTATTACTCTTGCCTATTGTTCAGGCTCAACAAACACTATATGGCCAATGTATGGCTTCTATGGTCTCATCAATATTCATCTCTAACTGTATTCCCAGGCGGTGGAATCGGTTGGACGGGACAAACGGTTTGTGCAGCCGGCGCCAGTTGCAGCACGCAGAACGCTTGTAAGTATAATTGTCCTGCAATCTCAACTCCCTCGAGACACGAAGTAAGAATTAATGTGGAATTATGACGTCTAGATTATGCCCAATGTACTCCAGCGTCCCTTGTGAGCAGCACAAAAACCACCTTGACCACTTCCACTACAAGCAAGAAGCCCACAACAACTGGCATCCCTTCGACCTCAAGCAAACCTTCATCGGCTAGTGTCACTGTCACATCGACCTCAAAACCAGCCACCACCACTGCATCGTCATCTGGGAACCCATACGTCGGATACCAGCTCTACCCAAATGCCGAATACTCGTCAGAAGTTTATGCCTCAGCTATCCCATCCTTAACAGGGACACTCAAGACGGCAGCAAGCGCCGCCGCAGATGTACCATCTTTCCTTTGGCTGTAAGTTCATTTTGTCCAAATTATCACCACGAACCCGTTTCATTGACTGTTCAATAGAGATACCGCCTCCAAGGTGCCACTGATGGGGACTTACTTGCAATCTATCCAGGCATTGAACGCCGCAGGAGCCAACCCTCCCTATGCTGGCCAGTTCGTAGTCTACGACTTGCCGGATCGCGACTGCGCCGCTGCAGCTAGCAATGGAGAATATTCCATTGCAGACAATGGTGTTGCTAATTACTTCGCTTACATCGATTCTATCCGCAAGCAATTAGTTACTTACTCTAGTGTCCACACCATACTTGTGATTGGTGAGTCAGCTTCCTGATCAGAAGAAATGAGAGGATCTTGTGCTGAATTGACGAAATTTTTTACAGAACCCGATAGCTTGGCGAATTTAGTTACTAACTTGAATGTTGCGAAATGTGCAAATGCCGAGAGTGCTTACTTAGAGTGTGTCAATTACGCAATCACACAGCTGAATCTGCCAAATGTCGCCATGTATATCGATGCGGGTACGTTCTCCTTCTCGTTAATTATCTGAGATACATGAAGATTATGTCACTTAGAGGCTGCGTTCGCTGACTGGATGGTTTTTAGGACACGCTGGATGGCTCGGATGGTCTGCTAACATTGGCCCCGCTGCTACTCTCTTTGCCAATGTTTACAAGAATGCAAGTGCACCAGCTTCTCTACGCGGACTGGCAACCAACGTAGCAAACTACAACGCATGGACAATTAGCCCTTGCCCGTCTTACACGTCAGGCGATGCCAATTGTGATGAACAGCTATACGTCAACGCTCTGGCTCCATTGCTTGCTGACCAGGGCTGGTCAGCTCACTTTATCACTGACACCGGTAATTCTTTCCTTTTCGTCTAATCTGAAAATTTTCTTCATGTTTGTGAGAGCTTTACAATCCTAACCGTGAGCACTGCAGGCCGTAATGGTGTCCAGCCAACTGCCCAGAACGCCTGGGGAGACTGGTGCAACGTAATTGGAACGGGGTTCGGCGTGCGTCCTACCACAAGCACCGGTGATTTATTAGAAGACGCTTTCGTCTGGGTCAAGCCTGGCGGGGAGTCAGACGGTTCATCCAACTCCTCAGCGCCGCGTTATGATTATCACTGCGGCCTGAGCGACGCACTCCAGCCTGCTCCTCAAGCTGGCACATGGTTCGAGGTATGTCATTTTACATTTAGAGTCCCTTCAAGGCCGATTTTGAGAATAATTGTTTGTCCTGACGGTCACTGACTCTCCTTCCCGTAGGCTTACTTTGTACAACTTCTTACCAACGCCAACCCGAAGTTTTAAGCGTTACCGTGGGCGGTTTTCTTGTCATATGAAACATCTCTACCTACGGTAAAAGCTCGTGCTCATAGGCAAAGATATTGTGTGTCACTTATCTGGATGTTTGGACACAACTTTGTCGAAGGAAATCGGTCGGGGATTGTAACTATTTTCAGGTGTATATATTCTGCTCTCGCGTGCGCTTGCAAGTTCGAATAAGAAATCTGACTCTTGAAAGAGCGAGACATATAATAAGGCCCTTAGAAACCTGTGAGAACTATCACATGACAAATTACGAATCACTTCTTGCCTAAAAGATTGAGCCCTCTTAGGTATATTCAACACAGCATGTCTTTACTACATGGAGATGGAAGCCGATTATTTGAGGTATTACAACATGGAGAGCTAGCATTGAATGTTGGTGGTTCGAGAAGCATCGTCCCAATGCTGTATTGGTGAAGAGATGCCGTTGAATTGTTTTGGGAGTTATACGTAAGGTATAGGTTGCATAACTTGCAGCAGAGACGCTTGCAACTCCAGGCCCTTCCCGAGGCCGCGTTGGATTTAAATGCTGTAAGGTTCACTTGAAATTTAAGGAAATGACTTCGGCGAGCGAAATTTATCTCCTTCTATATAGGAACTTGACTAAAGTACTTGCTTATTAACATCAGAAAGAAGTGTTTGTATCTCATTTTGTCCAGAATACGCTGAGGAGATCTTCCGTTACGCTACGGTATATCATGTTTCACAACCCCATCAAGTATAATAAATCATTTAGGCCGAGCGTTACAAATAGACTGGTATACATCATTATTCTGCACTTAGCTAGCTTGTGGGCTGTGCTGTGACCGAAACTACTTTTATGCCCTCGCTGGAGTTGTATAATTGACAGGCAATTCATAAATTACCAGTGGGACATCAGCTATTTCCAGTGAAACATTTTGGAGAACACACTGAAATACTTAGAAGTACTATACCCGGAAAAAAGTATGAGGATCTTCAAATATTCATGTATTTGTACTCGGAAACAATCTGCTCATGAAAAGGGATTGAACTCTTGTAGTTTAATCTCCGTTTGAGCGACTGATCGTCCCACCAGATAGTTATCATGCCAAGGACATCAGAAACTGAAAACTTTTTTTTTCAAGTACAAATGTAGAGTTTCCTCAATATAAAAAGAGTTATATACTTTCTAACCTATAGACAACCGCCATTACCAATATTAATTGTCCGATGGTCTAGGTCTATTTGTTCTGGACTGTGATGTTTGACGGATGATTTAGATAACTCATTGCATCTTAGACCACACAGAACTTGCGGAGAGTGCTAAGGTGGGCCTTCCACCGCCGTAGTCAGTCATGATATCCATAACATTACCTGGGCATTCGTTACAGGGAATGCGCCATTGTCTCGAGAGATCTCTTCAAGAGAAGTCATTTTGATGCTTTGGAATAATACTTTGAGTTCGATACATCAGTCTTGGAAGTGCGTTAACTCTGTGATCTTATATCTTGAACTTGTTTGAGAACGTGGGACTCTCGTAGGTGAGCGTCGCGTGAGCGTCGGCCAACATCGGCAAACTACTGTAAGCGAAGGCTGAAAAGGGGCTGCGCACCATTTGAGCACACCTTCCAGGCAGAGCATCAATGATGCGCTAAGCAATTCAATACTCGTCGGAGCCATACCCATTAATTCTCTATTTCAAGCTCGTGTCTCTGCAAGCAGACGGAGAGATCTGAGTGAAGCCCAACTTGGCATTGTTCGGGATTATCACTGCCGCTCGGCCAGGGGCCCAGGAAGCGCAACAAACTGACGCAGCATGCCGTCAATAGGGCCACGCTTATTGACCCTGTGTTAAGTTTAGATTGCTCACGTCGTATACACAATGAGGTGGGCTTTAGCCTTTTATTTTTCTGCGGAGGAGCCGACCTCCCTTATCTCGCCAGCTGCATCGAAGCAAGAAAGTGCCCAATCTTTCGCTGAGAATGAATACCTTCCCTTCGCAGTAAAGAACTCGCGGACATCAAATTATTGAAGTCAGAACAATATAAAGATCTAGTGATGTGGGCTAAGTCGTCATAGATCATGAGTAGAGACATCAGGAATAAGAAAGAGAATGAAGTTGCACATAGACATGAACATGCTATTCGTTGTCAAGAAAATTTTCCGAGGCGAGGATGGGCAGTGAAGTTATAACGGGCTAAAGCTCTAGAAGCCTGTAAATGCTTTAAGTTGTGTAGGTGCTTCTCGTGTATTTGATGTGTCCAGCACTAACCCCGATCTGCTGGCTGGCAACATGGTTGCTTCGAGTGCTATAAGTGAGAAACTTTCAGGACTCATTATAGGGGTCATTAAGCGAGCGAGCAGTCAGGGGAACGGCTTCTGCAAGTTACTAGGAGAAAGAAGTTTGCTTTAAAGAAAACTCGAAACAAGCTGCCGTTTGAAAAATGGCATTTCAACGAGCGAGAATAGTTGACTTGCTAAAATGATTCAACCTGCTTTCTTCATGACTCACTTGGAGCACAAATGTAATTGCGAGTGAATGAAAAGAAACTCGAGCTGTAAAGTTTCGTACACCCGTGTTCTTGATGGTCCCTCAACTATCTAAAGGACTAATGCAGATATCCCACTGGCTATATCAACCAAAGTATTCCCACGTCGCTTTAAGTTGATTTCATTCTCACTCTCCAAATTCCTGTTGTACCTCATTCCAGCTGCTTCCTTCGTCGCAACCTTAAACCTCCACTCTACTTTATGATGCCACTGATCAAAAGTGTTCACATACTGTCCCTCCGCCATCTTATCACTTTCCACAAAGCGACGAATAGTTTCTCTAACCTCGGGCGTGATTGTAAAATCCCTTGACATTATCGAACCATCAGGCTTGTGGTACTTTGCCCAGACGACAAGGCTCAGCCTAGGATGAGAAGTCTCGATCCCCATTTGAAGGCCGAGAATTTCTGTGACATTTGTGTAGAATGGATCGAGAGTGATGACTCGGTCCTTCACTTGATCGAGCCATGTTGAGATCCGTTGAGAGAACTCGGGGTTTTTGATCAACATAATAGGAGGAACGATACTGATTGTGGGAGTTGAGGTGTAAGCTTTCGTCTAAATAAGAGGTTTTGGGGGGTTAAATAAAGTACCGAAGACTTAGAAGGGAGCAAAGTCTGTTCTGTTTGATTGCAGGTTGTGTCTCCAGAAGACCTTGATAGTGGGATGCTGTAGATTTCTGTAATGAACTATTAGGCGCAATTTATGCTTGTTGTGTGGTTGTGCGTAGTAAGGTGAAAGAGAGAATCATGTTCAAAGAAAAGCCCCATGTCTTTTGTACTTCCAGGCGAGTCAAGAATGTTCCAGCGATCTCGAGTAATGATTCATCTGTTTGCTTGTGAATATGATTCAACTATACCTGCTGTGTGATCAGAGCCAAAATTTAGCAAGCAAACAACAAAGCATATTGGAAAGCTTGTGCAATGAATGTAAAATTAACTAAGATTCATTGGCAAAGGTCACTTGCAAAATAGCGGTCGCTGTAGAGCAATAACTAGCAATCCCTGCAAGCAGATAGCCAGCGCTTGAAAATGTAGAAAAACAACAATAGCAATTGCAGTCAATTACAGAGGTTTCGACATCTGACCTCTCGTAATGATGTCGATAGACCACAAGTATAAACTCAAAATCCTTACGCTGTACCTATTTACAAGATTGTTCCATAACCTTCCTCTCAAAACTACAAAACCAGCCTAAACTACTGCATTCTTTCCTATTCCCTAAATCTCTCGTAGAATCTCCTACCACCTCCCCCTCCCCCAACACTCTCAACTTCAAGCGCCACTCAATCCCCCCAAAAATCTTCTTCTTCTCTATAACATTACTTCCAGCCAACCTTTTTAACGCTTGCTTCAGCGTCGACAACATTCCCAGCTTATATCTCACCTCATTGTCAACCTTGACGCTCTTTTCTCCTTTCTCTAAACTCCGTACTGCGAGAATAAGTACAGGACCTGAAGTCGCATTGTTTGGCTCCCAGACGATTTCCTTGCTGTCTTGGTCGACGACAAAGGAAGAGTCTTTGGGAATATTGCAGAATAAGCGTTTGAGGAGAGGGGTGAAATCTTGTGGATTTGGGCTTAGTGTTTGCAAAGGTGTTGGCTGAGGTGGGGCACCAGTGGAGGCTTGAAGATGCTCGTTTGTGTGGGTAAAAGGAGACATTACTGTATATTTCTTAGAGAAACCTTAGGTTTGGTGAAGCAACCTGAGAATTGATAGCTCGAGGTTGAAAAGTGCACTGTCTCTGCTTGATGACCAATGTAGAGTGAGCTGTATCCGTGTGATGGTGGAAAGAAGAAGCAAAATTACAAAGAGAATAACTGTCCCTTTTACACAGTACAAATAGAGGAGTCAAGATTGTATCTTAATTGCTTGAATAACCTGTTAGGATGTGATTCAATTTTAACTCTACGCTTTGAATCGGTTGCACTAAACTTAAAATATTTTAATTGAAGCATTATGAACTCAGCGCTCTATTTTATGTACCCATGGCTCCTCCTCTTTAGAGTGGCATCTAGTGCCTCATCAAAGTTTACACATCACTGATTTGCTTATCCAGAGTCCCAAATTCTGGCCGCTTTTCTGCGATTACAAATTTTTATGAGTCCAATGAAAATTGAGATTTGATCTCATCTCACTTATACAGGACATATTCCAAAAAATTGTAGAAATCTCTTCTTGTAGACATGAAAACTTCTGCTGCAAGTCGAGGCTCGAAAACGGTAACCGTGACAATTGAGAGTTTGTGACAGCACTACGTATACGAACCTCCTCCAGTTTGTTATTCGTCTCGCTGCCCCTTTGCGGCACGCCGAAGCCGTACGCCTAGTCCTCCCTGGTGCTTGACGACCACACTGGTGACAACTATATATGTATATCTTCGACCAACCCGAAATGCGGAGTATGCACAAACAGCATATTCCTGACACTCACGGTCTCCTGTTATCATGTTTGAAAGTCACCCATGAACTCTCCATTTCCCTCTTCTCAAAATGGCCCTTGCAATCTATTCCTTCCCCTCCAAAATGGGAACCAATGTCGACCGCTTCGTGGCTAACACCATCGAACTTCTTTCAGTCTCCCTAGCTTGCATAATAGAAATTCGCCGTCTCCTTTCTTCGCAAACCGCATTCCTCCAGACCCACGCCCTCTCTCGCAAGCTCCCTTTCAGATATTCGTCTCCAACTCCAACTCCAACTCCACCAACCCTCATTACCCACCCCGATATCTTTTTAATAGGCATCATCCGCGCCTCCCAGCAAGATCTTCATTTCGTATTACGGGCAGATGATATCTGGCTCGCAATCTTTACGTGTTCAACTTCTTTATCGACGCACATTCGGAAGAGCTGCGTTATTTATTTGTTGAAAACGACGGAAGAAAGAACTCTGCATCATTGTCCAACCCGAAACCTTCTAGAAAAGAGGATTGAGAATCGTGCTCCGGATGAAGGATTTGATAAAAGAGGAGGTGAAGGATAAGAAGTTTAGGAAGTGGTTTATGCCAGATTTCTCAACTACGACAGGGACAAATACCGTATTATTTGTCGGTCAGTACCATGGTCTTACGATCGGTTTGTACCACTTTTGATTGGCCAGGGAATGGTCTTATATGTAAGCATGGTCTTATACAGAACGGGTATGGTGTTATGGATCCCTAATTTGCCACCCCCTGATATCTTACTCTCCTCCAGCACACTTCACTCCCTCTTATAACTGTATGCACCCTCACTAGCTTATCCTTTACATCTGCCACTCTCAAGATGCCGCTTATACCTCGACTTTGTCCTGATACTCCAATGGAAAGGGGCCAATCCACGATTACAAGCACCCTTAATGGGGCTCTTCTCATCCAACGACCGACGCCAACCCCGCGCCCAGGGCGAGTACCAAAAGCTTCTGGCCAAGCTAATACGGTATTAGGACGACGACTTATAAGCGGACAGAATGAGAGGCAAGTGGTGGAGTTATTTGTATCAGTATATCTTACACAAAGTGATCTCGGCGAACCTGGAGATGCCGATATTGCTAATAGTAGGTATACTCAAGAGGAGGAGGACGAAGAGAACGATTACTTACCCTCTTAACATTACGCCTATTCCAAGGAACACAAGCTAACTGTTATCAATTACTTTTAAACGACTTGGAAAGAGAAACCTGACAGAACCCACGAGCGAATATCGAATCGATATACCTCTTATAAGCTCAAAATCACCCGCAAGCAATTACGGGATTGGGTTGCCAATAAGTAGAGTATTATGGAATAAAAGAGAGGCTCTTTTCGCTACAAGTAAAACCGTGATTACTTTGTTCAAGAACTTGAACTTGAATAAAGGTTAAATATAAAGTTTGAGAAGGCCAGGGATATAAGACAAAAGATATTATACAAATGGATAATTTGTTATATTAAACAAATATATAAAGAGTTATACTTTATATAAATAATTATATATAAATTTAATAAAAAGATATACTTTTAATTTCAAGTTCTTAATTAAGTGATATAATAGTTTTTATTATAAATATAATATCTTCTTATAGTGCGGTATTAAGAGAATTTAAAAGTCCTTAAAAGAACTTGAATTTATATTTTAGAATTAAATTCAATATAATCGATAAATGATAACTATTATTAAAGGGAAGTCGATTATTAATATTCCACGAGGCCTTGAAGTTTTAATTATTAAATAAATTAAACTCTTAAAGATTTGTAATATAAACTAGTCCCCTCTTTTATTTGAATACTTTAAAGGGCATATATATACTAAAAAAAGAAATAAAACTATTCGAATTCGAGAAGGCAAAAGCGGATATAATAAGTATTAATATACTTTATAAATTATAATATTTATAAATAAAATACCTCGTTATAAGCCTTTTCTTATATTTAAAAGTAAACTTAATAGGAATAATTATTAAAAAGTAAAAAGGAAATAATATTACTTTAATATTATTATTATCTTTAATAAAAAAGTTTAAATTAGTACTTTTAATCTTCTTAACTAGATTAAATACTAGTACTTTATAACTTTTATATATTCCCTTTAAAATAATAAATCTCGATTCCTTACTCTCGATTTATTTATATTATATAAGAATAAGAAAAAGAAAATATAAAATAAGGAATTATTAAAAGAGAAAAAGAGAAGATTATTGAAAGAGAAGTTATAATAAGAACTTCGAGATACTTTCAAGAATCTTAATATTATTTTATTTCTTATTTTAAAAGATTATATTAATTATATTCAAGTATTTAATATCTTAATTAATAAGTTTATTAAAGTATATATTAAAGAGTATAAGGACTTGTGAGTGAAATAGAACTTTGAACTTTAATAATCGAGAAAGTGATTTATTAAAGAATATAAAATCTTTATAATTTATTAAATTATTTAAGCTTTTAAGAAAGTTTATATAAAATACAAAAAAGCTATTATTATATACTTTAAAAGTATCAGTTTATTCCTTTTTATAAATAGATTTGAGAATTATTTATTAAAGGTATAAGATTATTTATACTTTAATTATAAGGATTAATATCAAGCACTTAACGGAATTATAGAAAATCTAGTTATTATTAATAATAATATTATAAATATAATTAAAGTTAATAATAATAAAAAGGACTTATTATATATTATAAAAGAGGTAATAAAAGGTATTATAATTAAAAAGGAAAACGAGAATAATATAATTATTAATTTAAGTATTTTATTAAATAAGAGATTTAATCCTGACAAGGAAGGAGAATCTGACTTTAATAATATAATTAATAGTAATAAAAATATAACAGATGAGAATATATAACTTGATTTTAATAATTTTAATATATTTTTTCTTATATATATATTTAATTAATATTATATTCACTTTCTCCTCTTAGTTATTAATAATACTATTTTTAATTATATATTTTATAAACGAGACTATATTAATAATATAAGATTATAGTCTTATAAAAAATTATTATTATTTTTGATATATCGGGAAATAGTCTTATAAGAATATATAATCTTATCTTTAAGGGGAGTGCTATGTGATAAATAATACAGTAGGGCGGATTTGTTATAATACCCTATAAGAGTATATTAGCCATAATTATGGCCAACACGGCCATTATCCCCTCGTCCGGTGAGACATTTCCAACGCTAGGCATCACAACTAAAATAACGTATCTGCCTGACGTTTTTCGGCTGTGATGCCTGGCGTGGGAAATGTCTCACGAGGGGATACAGGGGTTAACCCCTGCAGGTGCATTTATACCTTATTTCACGCGCACCGTAGTATGTAGATCAATGTATATTCGCACTCCTAGACATGTGGGTGGGTATATACCTTACTTTAGACGCACCGACGTAAGCAGATCAAGGGGTATATACACCCAGCCATGTAGGTGAATTTAAGCCTTACTTTAAGCGCACCCCGGTAAACAGATTAAGGTATATTCACACCCCTCCCCTCGCTTAATCCGCGCAATTAATTTGCTTGCGCAATTACCTTCGCCGCCCCTCGGCTACTGCAAGTGAGGATATAAATTTAAGAAAAAATCACGATTTTTTTAAAAAAAAAATTACTATACTCGCTCAATGGTATTATACGTGGGGCTTAAAATTGAGAAGAAAAAAAAGTCTACTTTAATAAATAAAATCTAGGTTTTTTGTATTGTGAGTCATGCGAAGCTATGCGCAATTACAGTGGGAGCAGCTAGGCGGCGGTGAGTAGAGGGTAAGGTCTTGAGGAGGGTGAGGTCATAGGAACGTGAGGTCTTTTAAGGAGAGAGAAAGCTCGTGAGATTGCGCCTGAAATTGCGCACCTACCTAGCTCGTAGCCTTGATACCTGATACCCTTGATCGATTAGTCAGAAAATGGCTGTAATGGCCGCGCATTTTGTGCGTCGTTTCAGTCATTTTAATGGCCGGAATAGCCATTTTTATAGCGTTCTGCTCCCGTAGGGACCGTAGGGATAGCACAGGGCACGATACAGAAGTTCTTTGGGTATAAATTGTTCGTCGGGTGTGGCTTATAAAGGGCGTGGAATAGGTGATGACGATGCGGCAGGAGTGGTGGGCATCAGTGCTAAGAAGAAGACAGTAAAGGATGAGGATAATTTTGATTGTTTTCAACCGAGAGTAGGACGGTGGATGCTAGAGGACACTAGAACGCCATTACGGAAAGGTGTTTGATGCATGCTGTTCATATGGGAGAAGTCCTTACGAGGCAAGGTACCGCCGGTTATTCATAAGCAGGGGAAGAATGGAATTTATAGGATTTTTGTGATGTACTGTACAAGTTTTATCGACGACACGTGCTAGTAAGCAGCGAAGTGTGAGAAATCCATAAGTGTACTACACAAAATCATCCTCTGCGTAGGAGTCACTAGACTCTCACAATCCCAACACAAAATCACATAAGAGAAAAACCATGTAGTTGCGAGGTATTGTTTTTACTATCGCAAGAAGGTAACACTCGAGGAACCGTGGCCTTGGTATCAGGGAGAGACACCCCGCGACGCCCGCGTCGTACAATCCAGGCATTTTTCACCCCGCGTTCCGGCTCTACCACGCCACCAACCAAAAAGTGGACAGGGACCGGAGATGGTAAACGGGTTCCCACTTTAGGCTGTGCTTGCGATTTGCTTCATGATTCATGCCAACCCTCCACCCCTCCTCCACCACGTCCAAAAATTCGTAAAATTTCTCAAAAAGGATACCAACTCCGCCTTATCAAATACGAGGTAAGTTCCTATGCACATCAGGGTGTCCGTGGGGAAGCGGGGGAGCGATTGCGATGTTAAGAAAAATCCTCGGCAGCATGTGGGCATGTGAGAGAGGCCTTTCAGCAAGGGGGGTTCCTGTTCTTGAAATGTGGAGACATTGGAGAAAATGCATGATGATGCGTGCATAAAAATCCGAATTTATAACGCGGATGTTGCGGAATTGGTGTTAGGGGCGATCATTTCTAGACACCGCACCGTTGACGCACTAGAAAACACTACTGCGATGGGGCCTTGGCGAGTCTGGGACCGAGGCGAAATTTGACAAATCCCTGCTTGTTTTTTTCTGGAAGGATTCTCAGGGAACTTGAATTTCTTGGGCGGGAGTCTGGGAGAAGGAGACACCTCGGAGGGGCAGAAGCTTGTGTCGCGTGCATTCGTCAATGAGGCGGAGTACCTTGGGGGTCTGTCTCAGGATGCTGTTGATCGACGATAAGAAATTTCTGCAGCAAGGGGTGAGACCGAGTGTCATGAAGAGTAATTAGAAACTGAATGAATACTGAAGATCAAGAGAATAAGGGGCACGAAGGGAAGCAGGAGGATGTGTGTTTAATAGACAGTTCAGTCAGATCTAGCTACATCTCTAAATGCTTTATATTACAAGATAAAGATGTTTCCTGTGGAAACATATATCCCAACCACTAACCACCAGATTTCGAAGACGCAGCCTCAAGAAATCCCGTCACATATCGCATTCCCCATTGCTAACGTAAAATGATATCAGACATCCACTCCCACTCCAAGTCCTCTGTGAAAACGCCAGAAAATGCAGACCTGGTATATATATGTACATAATTGCAATCCCCTCAATGCGTCATATCATGAAGTAGCTATTTTCATGTCGAGTTTGGGGTCGATCGGCGCGATGTGTGGGGGTTCAACCTCTTTGTGCTCTTCGGAGGGCTTGTCTTGGAGAAGCATCCAGCCGTCGCCTTGCTGGTGCTCTTCCGGTTTCTGCTCCCCGTTGTT
This sequence comes from Hyaloscypha hepaticicola, assembly GCA_002865625.1. Lineage (NCBI taxonomy): Eukaryota > Fungi > Ascomycota > Leotiomycetes > Helotiales > Hyaloscyphaceae > Hyaloscypha > Hyaloscypha hepaticicola. Next base: position 331,363 of record KZ613512.1, read on the forward strand.
CTGATTTTGCTTTTGACTCTGGTCGCCATTATTCTGGTCTTGGTTTTGATCCCCGTTGTTCTGGTTCTCCTCCTCGTGGTGCTCGGGAGGTTTTGGCATCTCGAACGGCGGATCCAACTTCGCGCACTGCTCCCTGATCTCGTTATCCCTCCTTTCACGGTCCTCCCTTTCGCGGTTTTGCTTGTCCTCTTCCTCCTTACGCTCCCTCTCCTCATCAACGAGCTTCTTCGCCGCGAGTACTTCCTCCTTCTCTTCCTCACTCAGAGTCGGGTATATCGCCGTATTATTATCCCAAGCCGCCACACAATCTGGCTTCCAGTTACACTCTTCTACCATACCGTACCCAGGATGGCTGTATCGCGGATGCCGATCTGGCCATTTTGAGGCATGGTAATGGTGCTTGACGAGCGCGCGGGGATCATCGTGTGTTCCAGAGTTGGAGTGACCTTGCCCTGAAGCAAATGCGTGCACGGTCAGGACCAAAATTCTTCCAATAAGTGTTGGCTCAGTCAAGTTGTGGAAGGTGCTCCACGGGATGTGCTTCATGCCTGTCTGCCTCTTCATCTCGGACAGCATGGCTGTGGTGAAAGCAGAGGGACCAGTGCCGCTCAGCACATCGTCAAAATTTAGCTGGATCTCTGCGACATGTACATTTTGCGCTCGCGCAACTTCAGTCAGCCAATCGATGACGTTGTTGATAATGAGCAGGATCGCTGGATTGCGCGGTTTGCTCATGATTGTCCATTGGCAGAAGGACTGCGACTTAGGCCCAAGGATGGTGTGGTTCACAAATGCGGGCTCATCGATCTCAACGCTGATTACCAGGTCGAGATCTGCCTTGTCGAAGTGTGGAGGGATCCATTCGTCAATGGGTTTCAGAGCTTCGACATCGATGTCTGCGTACACTCCTCCCTCATTGTATAATATCAGGTATCTTAATAGATCCGCCTTAATAATTTTGGCAGTCAGGGATTTGTAGAAATATACGATGTCGGGTCGATTGAGACCCGCGGGACCGAAATTCGTCTCGACATAATGAAGGTCGTTGCCGTCGGTTAGAACCTCGTACCTGTGCGACGTGTTAGTTGGCTATCGGCCGAGATATCCGACCCAACGATTGGGGATTCTCACCTATAGCCAGGGTTCTTGGAAGTCCAACTCCTCGCACGTGTTAAGTCTCGATCTTCGAACTCTAAAGGATCGATCTTCCACGTCTGCCATATTTTCTTCGTAAATGTTGTCGTGACGACAGAGGATGTTTGGTAGGCGCGAACCCGGTCCCAAACAACAGCCAATCTGAAGGACGATACTGATTCCGCAGTCCAGAAAAACACAACCACCAAAATGAGCGCTAGGTATATGGGCAGCGCCCGTTGTATTTGCTTCGGAAGACGTGCTGGAAATCCGTAGGTCGGGCTGGAGGCCTTCATGCTGGCGTCAATCGTGAATTACACACGCCAGATGAATGTCGTCGAGCGATCTGGGCGCCTTTTGAGAAAAGCATAAAAAGATCCTGTGGTGGGGATGGGAGTTCAAGCGAAACAGAAAAGCAAGGGGTCAGGGAAAGATCAGGACATGAAATAGAGTCTGAGGAAGCGACCGGATGCTCTGGATCCCAAATGTTTAGATGAGGAAATCCATGCGAGAAGTTCCTGCAGCAGGATGTGTCGAGCTGTCACTCGAATGGTCGTCCGAGTTTGGAGGTTGCAGAAGTAGAAGAGGAGTGACAGCAAGAAAACTGTGCCCCTAGGAGCATGATAATCCAGATCCAAATTGGCCGTAGAACCGTCATGGCCGTTAAGGAACTAATCTTAGCGGGGGACCTAGTAACGGCAATCTCGAACAGCAGGGGATGCCATCCCTGGAGCAGGAGCTGTGCGTGAAAGCGCTGGGCCGAGGTGGTCAGCGCTGGACTGCACTGGTTGCTGCATTGTCGTTGCTCAGTTTGCTAAAGGATCCCCACAAGGAACTTGACGTGCGGCCGCCCAATAGGAGGCGAGAAGGAAGAGAAACCGAGAAGCGTGTCCAACCCCTTGTGCCTGCCCCGTTTCACGGGCTGGCCGCTAAGGCCCTAATTTCGGTGTGCTGCTACATGTACAGTAGTGGCCAATTAGTCGTAGATTCGGCAGATCGGAGGCGTCAAATTTGGTAGATTTGCCAGGGTTATCGAAGATTTACAGCTGACCCAGCAGTTGATTGGCACCGCGTGAAAATAAATCCACCTAACGACGGAGGGGGGCCTTCGGTCGAATAATCCACACATTCCACTTTACAGTACCAGTATGCAATCTTGTGAAGTCGTGCCCTAGACCTCTATGGATTTCGCATTTAAGTTGGGAAAGGGGCACTCCCGACTTGGACTCTGGGGATCAGTGAAACTCGAAACGGGCAAGTGGTTTACGATTGTAACTTGGTGGTCCCCCACAACCTCCTTTTACCCCCCGGGATTGTGTCAGGGGAGGAGATCGCTGTGTTACGCGAGTCCCAACGGCACCGCATCAGAGACATGAGTGGCAAGAGGCGACTGGGTACGAGTCTGAGGCTGAGTAGCTGAAGTGTTGTGTCAGACTTGAGGCTGGTGTTAAGCAGAGTTTCGGTGATGCCATGTATTTAGGCAAGGTGCGACTGCACATAGGGTAAAGTCGTCTAGGGAGTCATCATTTACTTGAGGAAGAAGCTCACCCCCTTTTCGCTATCTCACTTCTGCAATTTAATTTGCCAAGCCCGCCAATGTTGAAACTACACTGCGCGGGGTCTCTTAGCAGTGGCCCTACGACGCAAGTTCCAATTGTTGGACGGTTGGAACTTGGAGAGTGACTGTGTGGCTCGAGCAGAAACAATCGAGGTTCCCAAAGGATCCAGTGAAACGAGTGGTAGCACCGAAACGTTGCGACGGAGGCAAACGACAAATAACAAACATCCATCTGTGCCGGTACGATTAGAAGTCAGAAATAGAGTGGCGAGTAGAAAACCGGAAAGGGGCGTTGGGATTACAGGGCAGAAAATAAGATTCCCGGTGAGACTTCGTACCTACGAATTACGGTACGGATATGGTATGCAGAATGCAGAAAGTAAGGCTTCCAAAATTTCCAGAGGATCTCCTTAAAGAGTATCAATCTCCGCGATACGATAGGTTGGCAATTGGCCTTACAGAAACACCGGTGCTTCCACCCCCTTTCCAGCTTACTGTACCTATGAAGTACTGCTGGTGCTTTGCCCGCGGGTGGCGCGCTCCTTCACATGATTCCGGCGTGGCACAACTTGTGCCACGCCCTATTGGTCGTACACAAATCTTTACCCATTTACTTTTACCAGTACCAAGTAAACTACTCCCTGGACAAGCTGACAGGGCAGCTGCCGACTGCTGTGCCACCACTGTGCCACTGTGCCTCGCATGCCCCGCTGTTTTTCGGGCTCCCTGTACGGCGTCCACTGACCACTGACATTGGTCTCCTGAGAGCTGGGCGGGCTTGCATAACGGACGCCCCAAACTAACCACAACCAGCCCTAGCATCTCACATCGAACTCCGCGATTCAGTTGAAACTATCACCACCCTAAAAAATCATTCCACGTTGCGAATACCTTCACAATTTCACTCCTCGAGCGACGCGGACTGCAAAGGCCGAACACAGGCCTATCTGCAAGCGAATCCACGAATGAATCTGCCCAGCACCGCGCGCTGCCGCCAAGGGCTCTGATCGCCCCTTTGAAAATCAAGATGGGTGATATTATGGAGCCGGGGATTTGGGAGGAGAAGGAGGAGTTGAGGACAAGAGGGGCGATATACAATACGCGGATATGGTTAACAGATATCCTGCGGCCGATGATCTTAACTAGGGGAGGAGCCAAGATGAGGAATTCACGCACAGCGTATTTGGATGGCTTGCGAGGTTTCGCAGCATTCCTGGTGTATTGGCACCATCATCAATTATGGCCGCGGCAGAATTATATGATAATGGGGGCTGACTACATCTTTGAAAACTCTTGGGGTTCGTTGTTTCCACTCCTGCCTCTGTTGTGTCTGCAGAGGTCCCTTCCTATTTCGAGAAGCTGCGACTTGTCAATTTTTCTTTTGCATCCGATCATGTTCAGGAACTTCTTGCGCAACGAGTACTGACTCAAGACTGTCTAGGATTCGGTAATAATTGGTTCTTCGCTGCAATGCCCGTAGTACGAACTTTCTTCACTGGCGGACACTTCGCAGTTTCTGTTTTCTTTGTTATTTCAGGATACGTCCTCTCCGCAAAACCGCTCTCCCTCATCCACTCCGGCGAGACCGTAAAGCTAGGAGATAACCTTGCTTCAGCCTTATTCCGGCGCTGGCTACGCCTTTACATCCCCGTCTTTGTCACAACCTGGATGTACCTCACGTCGTGGCACTTGTTCGGCATTTGGACAGTATCTCCAAACCATGAGGCCAATTACCGTGATGAACTCTGGAAGTTTTACGTCGAGTTCAAGAACTACAGCTTTGCATTCAGAACTGGTGGCGAGGATTGGATGTCCTATAATTTCCCAACTTGGTCGATTCCTGTCGAATTCCGCGGCTCAATTATTATTTACACCACTGTTTTAGCACTTTCGCGATGTTCGAAGAACATGCGGCTTTTTGGAATGGTGGGGCTTATATTTTACTTTATGTATATCGTTGATGGGTGGTTTGGATCGTTATTCATGTCAGGTACGTATTTTGCAACCCCCCCCCCCCCCTTTTCCCTCTTCGCTTACTGAAGTTCCCCTCCTTTGTTTTCGGCAAGGAATCAACTAACACTAGCCTTTCGGTAGGATCCCTTCTCTGCTATCTCGATTTACTGGCCCGAAACGACCAATTGCCTCGTTTGTTCAAAAGATTAGAGCGCTACAAAATGCCGATCTTCTACTCCTTCTTCATCGCTGGCATGTTCCTTAGCGGGGTTCCCTCTCACTCTAGTACGTACCCTACCCCTTGCTATCTCGTATCCCAAAGCGAGCAGCGAATTTCCAAGAATATCGGAGCATCCGGCTCCCTGAAATGCTTCCAAGCGCTCCTAAACGTTTACTAACCCTCGGCAACAGGAGAATACGAAGTCCTCCTTAAATCCCCTGGTTGGCGCCACATTGCCTTCCTCACGCCCCAAGCGACCTGGGACTTCAAATGGTTCTATCTCTTTTGGGCCGCCACCTTCGTGACCTCCTCCATCCCGCGCATTTGGTGGCTGAAAGCCTTCTTCGAGCTGCGCTTCAACCAATACCTCGGCCGCATCTCCTTCGCTCTGTATATGATTCACGGTCCCGTACTATGGGTTCTTGGCGATAGATTGTACGTTGCGACGGGATGGTATAGACCGGAACATGAGATCAATACTCCGTTTTTGATCAACGCTTTCCCGTTGTCCAAAGCTGGCCCCCTAGGGCTAGAGCCGAGTTTTCTGGTGCCGCATATTATCTTGTTGCCATTCACGTTGTGGGTGGCGGAGGTGGTCACGAAGCTGGTTGATGAGCCGAGTGTGAAGTTCGCAGCATGGCTGTATAATAAAATGAAGGCGCCACAAATTTGATTGGATACCGTGGACATATCGAATTTTACATATAGGGAATCTAGACCAGTAAGTTGGTTTGCCAGAGGTTGGACCTTTTTGTATGCATATTCAGGAGTCTGGGTAATTTGTACAGCTTAATCCTGTGCGATTTATGATCTGGGCATATTTTGCAAAATTTGTTGCATGGTTTTGGAGTCAATGACACATTTTTGTAAATATATTTTGAATAATCAATGTTCGATTTAGATTCATGGCTTCGAGGCATTCTTTGACGGCTAAATAAAACTCCTAAGATACAGAACTCTTCTCAGTTCCTTCAATGCGACCAAGCAATTTCCGATCGTTCAAACACTGACAACTCTCATCTCGTTAACAAGAAAGTCAGTAAGCATCCATTAAATCCCACCGACATCAAATTTCTCCACGATTATTATTTCTCGCTCTTGGTCGTTGGGTCAATATAACCCACATTTTCATTCTCTTAAAATGGATATTAGAGAGAAGGGAGGGTTGGGGGTTGGACGTTACTAGTGTTGAGAATGGATTGACGTGTTTATGGTTGGAGGGAGAGGCGGAGGTTTTTATGTGAAGAACTTCAAGAAGATTGTTGATGATGCGCAGTGCAGCTTGAGTTCGAGGGGCCGTGGAAAAATGGTGGGAGGAAGGACATGCTGGCAAGGAGTTGTTAAGAAGATGGAGTGCTTGAAGAGGTGGGAGGGTGGGGTGCGATTTGGAGGTAGCAACGAAAACTCTCTGTGATGACATTGAATCTTACAAAACTCATTTTTTTGCACAGATTGACTTAGTGAATAATATATGTACATTCTCACCTCAAATCGCTTCACAACTAATGATCCTTACCTTTTATTTCTGTCAACGAATTCATTCGCAACTTTCTTTTAGACACTCCATTGCATACAGCAGGCGAGCGTTCAATTTTCAAAACTTCTATTTCGAACCCAATCTCACAAAACTCTCTCTCTTCAATATCTCTACGCTCTTACCAAGCGCGTGTGTATCCTCAAGCTTGTACTCACTATTCCCCTCGGCCAGCACAGCAGCCAGACCCAGAAGACTTCTTCCTTCTCGTTCCACGCCTTCTTTGCAATATCCAAGCATTTACGCTCTTAGTGGGCCAGCACTACCAGAGAGTCCACGTCGAATCCAAGTACCCACTTTCTCCGCAAGGGCAAACTCAAAGGAACCCATGCGCAATTCTCTGGGCGAGGCACGTTGGTACGGGGTCTATACGGAGAACTATTGACTACAGGGTGAAGGAGGAGCTAAGTGGCTATAATCAAAGGCAGTATTGGATGAGGCTGGAAGGAGAAAATGAGACATTTATCAAGAGTGTGATTTGTGAGGGCATATTGTGGCGCTTGGAATTGAGGGTTTTGGCGGTGGGAGAGGTGGTTGGCGAGTGTCGAGGAGACTTTGGTGTGGATGTGACGCAGGTGGAGAGGGTTTATTAGGGAGCAGTGTGCTGGCCGACGGTGCTGGGAAGAAGGTACGGGTTTAAGTTATGTATTTCTATCTGTGAAATCTAAAAAACATCTTTGAAGGTGATTCGGAGGGCAAAGTGAGGTGATATTTGATTGCAGCGCGCAGGAAGGCTTGCATAGAAACCCCCCTCTCAATTGATTCAACAGCCTGTTACATATTTTTGGGAGTTCTGGTACCTAGTCTCTAATGTAAGTTGTCTCCATCAGGGTAAGAAGAACTGGCGTTATGGTTCGTTGCTCAAGTAGTGACATTCATAAGTCTCTTGAATACACAATTTATCTGACCTGTCGAGTTATATGTCATTGCCTAACAAGGGCTTTCTTGAATCATTTTGAAGGATCAATCGTGGAATCACAAAATGGGACTTTAGATTAGACTCGAGATCACAAATATTACGTTGTGATTTGCTCTCAACTGCGAGTACAAAAGAAGGAGATTCTTCCTTTGAGGGGTTCCTTCCTTCTTTCTAACAAAACAAACTTGCAACAAATACTATATATATTTCAACACCCAATTCTCCCCGTGGCCAATACAAAACGTCATTGCAATTCATCAATCAACTCTCTTTTTGAACTCGAAAGGCCTTCAAAAATATTTCTAGTACCCAAGTCTTGGCTATCCTCTTATTCTTACAACCTCTTCACTCGGTATTTACCTTACCCAAGTTTTGAGCTCCATATTTCGAGTCCACAATCATTCTTTTCTTATCTTCTTCCACCCGTCAGTCGACCTCAAAAATTGTGTTAATAACTTCTCCGCCAACCGCAACCAGTTTCGTCAAGTCACTCGATCTCATACTTGCAATAGATGCCGCAAAGTTCCATGACAAGGCCAGAATTGTGCTAGAAAGCATTCCCGACAATGACTTGATTGAGGTAGACGACCAAATCAGAAATATCAGGCATTTTAGTGCTGAGTTTTATGACACCCCTTTGACTCTTTGAGAGGCTGGGTTATCCTCTGAGCTCAGTGGCAGAATTCAAGAAATCATACCACGAAGATTAAATTCACTCCAGCACTCAAAGAGGAAGATTTACAATTAGCGCACAGGTAGCAGAATATGAGTGGATATGTGGTATAGTGGCCGAATGGCAGGGAAGATAGTAAAAAACGACTCGGGGCAAGACTGTGACAGCAATAAAGAAATCTGACATCAAAAAAGTTAATTCAACTTACATTTCTGGGTCCAGGCATAGGAAATGTTAGCGATTTATACCGAATGTCCCTGATGTCAGTTGGATATCACGTGCCTCTCTCCTTTAGTACTAGCCGTTCCCGATGGGGATTAGGCTGTTCCAGTGGGATATAAGCTCCCCGAGCAGTCGCCCACTTGGCTCCTTAGACAACTTCTTCAGACATTACAATATACTCACTTTTCAAGCTTCACCTCATGTGTATTGCACCCCTGTAACTGCAACTGTCACCTGAAGCGTTTGATGCACTGGGCAGCCAAGCTAAGAGAGTAGCCAGGTAGAGTGCAGGACGAATGACAGCACAAAGAAATTGACAACAACAATTTACCTCTTTCTCTTTGACGGAGGTATAGAATGTGTTGCCACTTGGGGTAGACCATCAGAAAGCCTCCAGTGAATTAGGGGAGAGAGTAGAAGTACCCAAGTCCTTGTACGCCTTGTCCTTGCCCAGCCCATCTTTTCACCGTGAGCTCTATTCCGTTTAGCTACTAGAAAAGATGTGGAGTCGTTACGGGTCTCGCTTTATACTGTGGGAAAAGAAAATAAGCAAAGTCAGTCCGAAGAAGAGAAGCAAGTGTTTGGACTTGTGAATCATTGCCTTACCCCGCTTTGTCCTCAAATCATACCTAGCAAAGCCAGCCCTCGCTTCTTCCTTTTCCAGGGGGCGCAGAAGACGACTTGTGTTCCCGGTGCAATATTTAACGGTCCCGAGATGCAAAGAAATAGGCAGTTGCAGAATGACCAACAACCAAACTATCTATGGCATGCAAGTTCTGGGATAATGTAGCGTTTTGATAGTATAGCTGCGTACTAAGCATGGATTATATTCGCTACAAATGGAAACCTTAACATGAGATCCATTTGGAGTAGAAAGGATGTATTTTAAGAAAGGGTTGTAATTGAACATAGAACTTGACAGTAAAGTGCAATTTGACAAAAAATAACTCGTTCCTTCCAAGACGGGTTGCCTTTAAAAAGGAAGTCTGAAGCATCAATTCAGCCTCATTATCCTGCCTATATCAGTATAAGGGAAATGTTCCTGGCCCAGATTCCCAGCTCATAGTCATGCCTCTTTTCTTATTTTTTTTCCTGGGCTCACGAGCGTAGTTATTAGATAATTGTATCCGCATTGCCCTTAGCCCTTGCTTTATACTTAGACATTAAGAACAAAAGAACAGGTTTGGAGCGAGATGGGGAGCGCATGAATCATTAACAGGTGTCTTGCGCTTTGTCAAACTGTAGATTAAAATCATTTCCTTGGCTCAATACCTAAAGGCAGAGAATAAAGGGCCTGATTCTATATGGCAAGAATGAGTAAGTGATTCGCTGCATAGCTATCTGGTTATTACGCAAGACCATACGCGGAACGCTTGTATGAGAGTATTTATTTGTTTGAGTGTTAAATGGCAGAGCTGAAGCTTAGAGTGGAAGAAACGGCTACTGGTTTCTGGATTTCCACTTAAGTAATAGCTATAGTTGTGGCTTATTAAGTAACTAGGAAAAGATAGCACATACCATTATTCATATACTGTCTCTTCCACTAACAAAAGCAAGCACAACCAGAATCCTTATGCAGTCTAATGCCACAAACTTCTATAAGTCGGCAGCCTCTATTAAGTTCTTAGCTGTAAGGGCAAGAGAAGATTGCCCCCATCTCACTCTAGAAAAGACAGAAAAGAGGATGAAAAGCATGGGGTAGTAGCCGGATCTCAACCCAGAAATGGCGGTTCGCGGATTAATACTATACTGCCCCTCTCGTTTTGAAAAAGAGAAGTAAATGACAAAAATACCAGCACTGTGCTATAGTTTGCTCTGCTTTAGAAGCTGTAGATGAGGTCTTCATTTGACTGCTGATGCTCGGTACCTTAAGAGAAGAGAGATCTGAACGCATCAGAGTCAGGATCAAGAATTTGGATAATTGTCTTACACAGTGTAGAAATCAATCCAGTTATATCATTGTCAGTTGGGACAATAACGAGTTGCGAATCGCAAGCAAGAGGCTGGACTTTGGATTTACTTCCAGGCTGAAATTAAACGCTGTTTCATTGAACTGCTACACCTTGGCTCATTGAATATGAGAAATGGATCTTGTATGATAATTGTAGTTGTTCACTCAGGGCTACTGCTGCGGTGCACTTGCACTGAGGGTGATGGGCCCGAGAGCTACGGCAGAGTAGGAGAATGGGATGCCAGGTCTAAGGAGTAATGGATTGGACAAGATAAAGTTACACAATCCTAATGCCATTCTCACCCCACCAACTCCAGATTTATGGATCCCTTTCCAATCGTAGACTCGTCTACACAAGACTCAATCAACCCGCCTCGTCCGTCCCCACACCTCATCAGGATCCTTCTTTCCCTTCGTCTCCGGCACCCACCACCCAACAAACGCAAAACTTAACGCTGCCAGCGCAGCAAACACAAAGAAAGCCCACCCCTTCCCACCAAACCTATCATTCAACCAGGAATTCAAGATAGGGAAGAACTGTGCCACGATATACGTTGCAACATAGTTCGCACCTAGACACCAGCTCTGCGTTGCGCCTACAGCTTCTTGACCCACGAGTTCGGAGGCCATCATGAAGGGTACGGGACCGAGGCCTGTGGCGAAGAAACCCACGAAGCCGAGGACGGAGATTGCAGATAAGACCTTAATTTCTAAGCGCAGGGAGAGGGCGAGTAGGAGCGACATGGTGCCCATTCCTGAGATTGAGAGGAGGAGACAGGCTTTCCGGCCAATTTTGTCGGCGAGAGGAGCGCAGGAAATGGTAGTGACGAGGTTGACTATAGAGATGAGGATTGTGACGCCTGCGGAGGAGTAAGGGAGCACGCCGGAGAGGAGGGATACAGAGTACATCATTATACTGTTTATGCCGCAGAACTGTTGGGCGAACATGATTCCAATGACAGCAATGATTGCTGGTTGGTAGAGCGGGTCTCGAACAACTTGGAAGAAGCCTACGTGGGGTATCGATTTCTGGGATTTGTTGCTTGCTATGGATTGTCTTCGGGGAGCTGGAGTAATGTCACCATCTGCGGAGTTGAGAAGCTGCTCTTCCTCTGCTATGCCTTTGTCTCCTGACCAGCTCTCAATTTCTTCGTCGATGGAATATCTTTTGCCTCGAATTCGTTGCAAGGTGCGGATAGCGATTTGGGGATCTTTGTGTGCTGCGAGCCATGCAGGACTTTCCGGGACGAAGCACAAGCCAATCCCTTGCACGAGGCCAATGCAAGCTCCAACACTGAGAATGATACGCCATAAAGATCCTTTACTCAAGAAGTAACCCAGCGTCTGTGTAATAAGAATGCCCGAATTGATCGTGACTTGTGTCAGGGATCCAAAGAGACCCCTCTCCTTCGGCGGAGCAACCTCCGAGATGTACAACGGCACAACAACAGTGCTAGCACCAGCTCCCACACCTGACAGAAAGCGTCCAGCAGACATAATCGGTACGGCGCCAGCAAGCGTCTCCAGCACGGAGCCCAGCACAAAGAATAAGCTTGTGATTCGCATGGCCAGCAACCTGCCATAAGTAGTCGAGATCGGCCCTGCTGTGATCGCACCCAAGAAGCCACCGAGTACGAACATGGAGGACAGGGCTGCGAACTCGGTCTCTGTCATAGGAATGCATTGTGGGAGGTTGGAGTCAGGTTGAGAGGCTAAGTCCGATGCAACAGATTCTTGCTTGCAGGTTATGACATCTTGGGGGGCATTAAGTTCAGACTGGGAGCGTTAGCAGAGGTTAAATATGGTAGGAAATAGCATACCAGATGGAATCCGAATTGGAGGGGTCCAAGAGTGGAAATGAAGATGAGGAAGATGAGGTAGACGGAGACGTCGCGAATACACTGCCTCATGCCAGCTGAAGGCATCTTGACCTGGGGAGAAGAGATGTTGTGTTCAGAAGTATGTCGTGCATGTAGGAAGAAGGGATATCGCTGATGTCGATGTCCCGCGAGGGGGAGCAAGGGAGCGTCTACCGAAACATGACATCGGCGTGTTGATCGCGTTGACGCCGCATTTGTGCAACGTCATCTCGTGACCTGGCGAATTATGCACAAGATATGCAGAGCTGCCCATGGAAGTCACACTTCACTTGCTCTTCTTTCCCAGCCTTCCACACTTTCATTCCACATCCACCTTGATAGAGTTTTCAATATTTGAAACAGACGTAGCTGACGACGTGCTGCTCATCGTATCGGAAGTTCCCCTTATCCCCTATCGCTATTATCATCATTCGGACCCTTCCAGGCGAGTTAACGTTACCAGCTGTCACGCTCAACCACCTTCCTATCCGCCTCTCGTACGTGTCTTGCTCTTACGCAGAAATAGAACGACAAAACGAAAGCTACGCCGCCCCCGCTGCGTGGAGAGATAGGAAGGACAGGATAGTCCAGTCATAGAATTTCCCGAGCATTGGTCCACCAAGTCGCAGCTGTTTCCACTGTCGCGTATCGCCTTTTTCTGCCGCAATCCCGCCATCAACCCCTCCTTCGGACTGCACATAGCCTTGGCTCACCTCCTGGAGACATCACCGGATCCGCAGTTGACGTTCCCACCGCACCGGATTGCCCATCATGTCTCAGCGAGAGACCTAGCGCACTGGTACTGTACTGTACTGTACTGTTCAACCCCGTGTAGGAAACCGGCGAATGATAGAGTTACTGGAAGCTACCTTTACTTTACCTACTTACTTAGGTACCTTACAGCTCCTGTACGAAGTACTGCACTTAGTACCAACCACCAGTGTTTGCCAATCTGACAGCCGCGGACCGCTTACCAAATACTTCGTACACACATCACACATCCTGGTGATTCCCTTCCCCCTCCCCGCTTACCGCTTCTTCTCACCACCACCGATTTGTCTCGTCTCTCGTTAGTTTTACTCTTCCCGAGTCTTCCCTCCCCTCACCTCGCCTTACCTCGCCTTCCACTCCTCTCATCCCCTCCCTCGCGACCTCGCCTGAGTTGGTCGTGATCGCTCTAACGGGCGTCGCGGGCCAACGCAGCATCACGTACGCCCCCACATTGCAGCGCGCGCATGCTGTACTGGTGCTCTAAGCTGAGGACTAGCGGCGCCTCCACTTCCGCGTCCGATTCCCCATAAAAATCCACCGTTACCGCTACTGCCAACACCGAACATGAGCCTGACCTCGAATCCGCCATCGACCGGGGGCCAACCCTCCTCGGCCTCAAATGCTCAGAGGACCCAGACCTTAAAACGTAGCGTCCAGGCAGCCTTTGATGGTAATCAGTCTCTTATCCTTCTGCTTCTGCATCCTCTTGTGCTTTGATTTCGGCCTCATTTTTATTTTTATTTTTATTTTAACAGCCACAATGGTTTCATAAAGAAGCAAAAAAACCCCCCAAAAATTACCTTATTTTTTTTCATCCGAAGATCTGGTCTTCAGATATCATATCTGCTCGACCGCGCTCTCTTCCCCGAGGGAAGCATCACAGGATGTTTCCCTCAAGACGACCTCCATTTCGTGTGTATTCTACATGTTTGAAGGAGTCTCTGCTGACCTGACCATCAGACCCGGCTGACCGCGGAATCGGTCCCAACATCGGCTATCAGAGCAAGGTTCGTGTCATCGACCGTTACAAAGTCATCGGCTTTATCAGTTCGGGAACATATGGACGGGTCTACAAAGCAGTCGGCCGTCATGGCCAAACCGGGGAGTTCGCCATCAAGAAATTCAAACCCGGTATGTGAACCCGTGATTTCGTCCGAGTGGCGCTGATGAAAGCAGACAAGGAGGGCGAACAAATCCAATACACTGGCATATCGCAGTCAGCTGTCCGAGAAATGGCCCTTTGCTCCGAGCTGAGTCACATGAATGTAATCAAGCTTATCGAGATCATCCTGGAAGACAAATGCATTTTCATGGTCTTCGAGTACGCCGAACATGACCTCCTGCAGATCATCCACCATCACACCCAACCAACACGGCATCCCATCCCCCCGAGTACCGTCAAAAGCATTATGTTCCAACTGCTCAACGGATGCCAGTACCTACATGCTAACTGGGTTCTCCACCGTGATCTCAAGCCCGCAAACATCATGGTGACATCTTCGGGCGAGGTCAAAATCGGCGATCTCGGTCTGGCCCGACTCTTTAACAAACCCCTCCACTCCCTATACTCGGGTGACAAAGTCGTCGTAACCATCTGGTACCGTGCTCCAGAACTTCTCCTTGGGTCTCGACATTATACACCAGCAATCGACATGTGGGCCGTCGGCTGCATCTTCGCAGAACTGCTCTCACTCCGCCCCATCTTCAAAGGCGAAGAAGCAAAGATGGACTCTAAAAAAACAGTTCCATTCCAACGAAACCAAATGCAGAAGATCGTTGAAATTATTGGTCTCCCCACGAAAGAAAAATGGCCCCACCTCGTCAACATGCCAGAATATCCCCAGCTTAGTACGCTGTCGAGCTCCACGCATCCCAAGTCAGGAAGCAATTTAGAAAAGTGGTACTACAGCACCATCAACTCCCACTCCGCCACCTCCGCTCCCTCCTCCAACGTCAGCCTCGGTGCAGAAGGCTATCGCCTGCTCTCTGGGCTTCTGGAATACGACCCCGAGAAACGCCTCACAGCGCAACAAGCCCTCCAACACCCGTTCTTCAGCACCGGCGACAAGGTCTCCAGCAATTGTTTCGAGGGTCTGGGGGGGAAGATGGAGTACCCGCATCGTCGGGTTAGTCAGGATGATAATGATATCCGGACGAGTAGTCTGCCCGGGACGAAAAGGAGTGGGCTTCCGGATGATTCGAGGCCAGTGAAGAGGTTGAAGGAGTCTGGTGTCTGATGAAGCGGCCTGCAAGCATTATGAGATGACACAACATTTTGCATTTCACCGGAGGATTTTTACGGGATGGTGCATATTTCGGTGCACACCCTGGCACATGCCGGGCTGGCTGCATGTCCCCATCGAAAGAGACCACTGCGATGATCGAGGTCCCACCGCTTCTGTGCGAGAGCGACCTCGTGGAGAGGAAGCGTTGGAGTCAAGGTCAACGAGTCAGTCGCACAGCCACACCTTGCACCGCCACAACCCCCTCCCTGACCCAAGACCACAAAAGACTTTGCCAAGCTGCGAAATCAAGGTTGAGGCATACAATCACGTCACTGGATGGCTGGGCGAATTAAACTCAATACTCACATGTGGACTTATTACTTTATATCTGCTTTGTCGGATTCCGCATCAGAGCGGCTCGTTATTTTTGATTATAACACCACCTTTCCTCGAGTCCCATATTCACATCATATCGGCAACTAGCAGACACTTATCAAATGCCTTTTTTCTGGTCGAAAGGATTCGGTGGTCGGCGAGTGGGAGGCAATATCACGGCTGATAGACATGGTATCCACAGGCCAGTGTTCCGGTTTAGATGTTGTGGGCTGAACTGTTTTCGCTGATGAATGTGGTGAGCCCTGGCCGACTCGACAACGAGTGACGCTACTGAAGATTGACAGAGATTATTGCCTGGAAGGATGAAAAACTCAGTGGTTGAAAAGAGTATTTGTATGTGAGGTGTGAGCGGGGGCAATCGGCCGGACTCGGGAGCGGGGTAAGAGCAAGGAAAGGGGAGCGGGGGGCACGGGGGAAGAAAGGTAGAGAAAAGAGTTCATAGCATCGTAAGCGACTCTTATTACAACAATCTACCTAGTATTACAATTCACATAAGCCATTTCCTCCTTGGCTGGCAGAAAAAATCCCCCTTCCCCACTCCCCTTCCCTCCCTTCAACATCAAGAAGCAGAAACAAAAACTTGCAATTTTAATATGGTATCAAAATCGCAACGGAAAGAAGAAAGGTTGGTATCGCCGCCGACAGAAGGAATCGCGCGAACAGGGAAAAAAAAAATCAGAGGCAAAAAAGCAAACGCTGCATCATCATTGTACGAGTACAGATCTCAAAGAAAGGGGGAAATCGTGAAGTCCAGTCTCAAGTCAAGCCGCTTTTATATGTCGTTGTGCCCTTTCGCCATTTCCTTGCGCCGTGCTGTGTGTGTGTATTGTCTTCGGATCGAGCTGGGGTGTTCGTATACGGTTTCTTGGAGATGTAGGGAGGACTATTTCTTGCCTTGGGCGTTGGGTGGAGATTTTACATTGTTGGAGAGCCATGCCTTAGTTTGTTGTTAGCCAGCGAAAATTGCCGTGGATGAGAGAAATATACCAAGCCTTCCAGTAGCCCCTCACCAGTCGTCGCGCAACTCGGCACCACAAACCAGATCTTGTCTTTCAGCTGCGAGAGTTTTAGGGCATCGGTTACTTCTTGGGGTTTCATAGCTACAAATTATAGTTAGCACGAGCTCATCCTTTTTGGTGTGGAAGGGATACATACCTCCGGGAATATCTTGCTTATTGGCGAAGACTAGCAGTAACGACTCCTTCATCTCCCGATCATTGATGATGCGGTGTAATTCCTGTCTCGCCTCGTCTATGCGCGCTTTGTCCGAGGAATCGATTACAAAGATCAGGCCTTGTGTTCCTGCAAACAATATATCAGCATGCGATCTGCAATGTTGTCGCCCTCTCCAATTCAGTATCTTCACCCCTACACCCCTTATAGCAGACAACAACCAAAACAGAAAATGACCCAGAGCTCCTAATCCATCACGAACGGTGCAAACATACCACTAAAGTAATGCCTCCACAGCGGCCGGATCTTGTCCTGTCCCCCGACGTCCCAAACATTAAACTTGACATTCTTATATGTCACTGTCTCTACGTTAAATCCGACCGTCGGGATCGTAGTGACGTCCTGGTTCAGCTTCAGCTTGTACAGTATCGTTGTCTTGCCCGCAGCATCCAGACCCAGCATCAGCAGCCGCATCTCCTTTGATCCGAAGATCTTGCCCATCATTTTTGAGAGCTGGCCTCCCATTTTGGTAGTCTGTTTTTGCTCGTCTGCGGGAGGAAGGGTAGTGGGCGTCGAGAAAGGGGGAGGAGATGAGGTGGTGTTGTGAAGTTGCCCTGCTTTTCTGTTCGAGGACTTTTCGAGTTAGGGGATAAGTGTTCGGTGTTGAGGGTCTTGTGTGATCAAACAGTCTCCTTTTCGCAAGGCTGAGACTCTCCTTTCTTGGACTTGTCGTGCTCGTGGGGGCTTTAGCAGGTGAAACTTGAATCTCCGCTAGGAACGGTGCGCGTGCTGATCGCAAAGGAGGGCTGGGTGGAGTGGCGTCTAGGGATTGATCCGGAAGTGGCCCAGATCAGGGAGGCTTGGAGCTTTAGACGCCGTCAACTAGTCGGGGGAAATTGAGATTTGCAGTGGGCTGTGAGCGTGAAACTTTACGCGGTTGTTTCAACTTTCAGGGGTTGAGCGCGTTTATTAGATAAGCAAATTATAGCACGTGACTGAAACACACATTGATCTTAGGAAAGGCCTTAAAGACACCGATTGATTGCGCCACAGGATATATATATCTACAATGAGCATACAAGATACTTCTCCATAACACTAGCGCCGTGGTATCCATCTGTGACCGACCACATAACGCCATAGATGCAACCCGCGAGACCGAATACTCCGACCTACCCCTTGTGATCCAGCACAAAACGCCTTTCAACAATCTTTAGAGCACCGGCAGCCTCATCTTCGAATAGTAACTGGACTCTGGCTCCGCCATCCAGCATGGCCTTGACTTCTGCTCGATAGAAGGTGGTAGTGTCCGGATACAATGCAAGGACACGTTTGCCCACTTCGTAATCTTCAAGCGCGGTCCCTTCAGGCGGAATTGGAACCATCTGCGAAGCCGAGGACTTGAATAAAGGGTTGACGCTACCTTCATCTGGAAAAGGATCTTGAACTTCATATCGTCGACTCTTGCCTTCCCCAATCACCCTCACCACTCTACCCAAGATCCAGTCTTGCTCATCAGGCTTGCCACCAGCGACCTTTCTCTTGAAAGCAACCTCTTCGTCCTTAGCGTACACAATCTTCGGTTTGCTAACGCGCTCATTGGCTTCGGAGACAGCGCTATCTGGGACATCGGAAGAATTTCTGGGGGGTTGACTGCTTGTACGAGAAGGTCCAATCTTACGGACTTGCTTATTCTCGGCAGGTGAAGGTATAGGAGAGTCAGATGGACCGTCAAAATCCATCGCAGAATTTCGCGAACTGCCTACGCGAGCAGGAGGTTGTGCATCCATAGTTTCCTCGTTGTGTTTGATCATGCCAATCAATACCGATATTTTTGATAGTAGATCCTCGTCCTGACCTCGAGCTTTCTGGTCATCGGCAATTCGTATCTGTTCTCTGTATAAGGTTGAAAGCGACTCTATGCCTTCGATTGAGGGTTCTAGGGATGTCAGCATTCGGCTAGTTGAGTGGGGAAGAGAAGTATACTTATTCCTGCGTTTGTCTTTTCCTTTTTTTGCGCTTCATTCTCAAAAATCTCCTTATTCAATTCAGCAGCTCTGGTTTCCGCCTTAGCTATCGCTGCCAGATGAGGCAGGATTTGCTGCCAGAGATCTTTCTCCTCGGTTAAATCATTTGTAGCTCCTCGTGGTCCACCACGGCCAGGGCGATTACGCTGCGATGCCATTGGTAAGCTCTCTTCGCGGCCAGTGGTACCTCCGGTCGTGGGACTGGCTACGGGAATCTCTTCCGGAGATTCCTGTTGGCTGGATGAAGCTACTCTGAATTGGATTCTAACCTTGGGCTTTTCAGAACCAGTTTCCGGTGTATCTGACCTGCTTTCTGGTAGTAGCTCTTGTCCCAGCGGCGAATCTCCCACTGATGGCTTCCCGGCATGTGTTTTCCCTACTTTCGACTTTCTTGTAGGTGTGCTCGATAGATTTGACTGTGGAGTACCTCGCGCCGGAGTTGCTGGCCTGCGAGGACCCGAAAGACCGCTAGAGGACTGGCGTGCCCTGCGGCTGCCTCGTTCCAAACCTTGTGTTTCCTGCAAGAGCCTTGCTAAGCGCTCCTGATTTTCGCCAGGTTCGAGTTCCTTGCGAAGCTTCGACATGTTAGTAGATGTTCTGGTAATTGCATGCAGGGTGGTATTGTTGTTGTCAGCCGGCAGGATTTAAGGACTTACTAAAATATACTGTAGATCGATAAAATATGCCCTATGCTATAGCCGATATCGCTCCTTCCTAGTGTGCTGAATTGGCCGATGTTATGCCTCGTCGTGAATTGAAGATGCAGATGGAAAAATGGACGAAGGCGGCGAGCGGGAACGACGTCAAGTCGGCAGAAGTTCAGCCTTGCCACGCTAAAATCGAAGGCTGGGTTTGATTGGCCGCCAACCTGGGAGCTCTAGCGCGGGGTACTCGAGAACTTGAATGTCAACATCCTGTTTGAAACTAGCAGACTTGTTCACTTCTCCCAGACTCTGGCAAAGACACGATCATCAATTTCAAACTCTGCTCACAATGCAAGTTCCATTGATCAGACTCCAATGCGGAGCCAATAGCTACGATTGGGGTAAAAAAGGCCAATCTTCGGCAGCAGCAAAGTTTGCAGCAGCAACGCCAGCAGATGGATTCACGATCCAGGATGACAAACCCTATGCAGAGGTATGACTACTAATATATCTGCAATACATTAACTCACAATTACATAGCTATGGATGGGCACTCATCCCTCGAACCCCTCAAAAGACGTTCAAACACAACGAACCCTCCTCGACCTCGTCCAAGACAACCAAGCGCTGATGGGAACAGAGATCAACCAGAAATTTGGACAAGAATTACCGTTCCTCTTCAAGGTCTTATCCATTGGCAAGGCTCTCAGCATCCAGGCTCATCCCAACAAAAGACTCGCAGAGAAATTGCATGCAAGGGACAGCAAGAACTACCCAGACGACAACCACAAGCCTGAAATGACAATCGCAATTACGCCTTTTGATGGACTGTGCGGGTTCAGACCCTTGGCAGAGATATCACATTTCTTTTCTACGGTGCAGGCGCTGAAGAAGCTGGTAGGGGAGAAGGCGGCAGAAGAGTTTCAATTGGCCGTCAAGGGGAAGGAAACATCGGAAAAGAAGGAAGATGAAGAAGCGAACAAGAAAGCATTACAAAGGGTCTTCGGATCTTTAATGAATTCGAAGAAAGAAGATATCGAAAAGGCCAGCAAGGAGTTAATCGCAGAGGCGGAGAAGGAGGGAGCAGAGTTCGCTGGCGGTGGAGGTCCATCGAACGAAGGGCAAGAGTTGGCAGACCTGGTGGTCAGGCTAGACAAGCAATTCCCAGGTGACATTGGGCTCTTCGTGCTATTCTTTCTCAACTATGTCAAATTGGAGGTTGGCGAAGCGATGTTCCTGAAGGCGGACGACATCCACGCCTATCTCAGTGGTGATATTATAGAATGTATGGCGGCCTCGGACAATGTTGTTAGAGCAGGCTTTACACCAAAGTTCAAGGACGTCGATACCTTGATCTCGATGTTGACTTACTCATATGCACCAATTTCAGAACAAAAGATGGATCCGGTTGACTACCCATATGTCACCTTGAATGCAACAGCCTACTCTTCAGGTTCAGCTGCAACACTGTACGATCCCCCAATCGAGGAGTTCAGTGTAGTAAAGACGGACCTGAAGAAAAAGGGTGCAAAGGCAACATTTGAGCAGATTGCTGGACCCAGCATATTCATCTGCACCTCTGGGAATGGAAAGATTAGTGTTGGCCCCAAGAGCGAGGATGTAAAGCCTGGATATGTGTATTTCGTGGGAGCGACGGCAGAGGTTGTCCTCGAGAGTGATGATGCTGAGTTTACCACTTTCAAGGCGTTTTGCGAATTGCAAGGCAAAGAAGATGGAAGACAAAAGCTTTGATGAGGCACCCAAAAAACACATGATTTTCAATACAAAACTCTCACACACATTCAGAGCATTCATCTACGATTTCTGTCTAATTGACAAGCGTGTCACCGACTGACCACCAAACAGATTTTTCTTCTGGGGATAGATGCAAAATGCATTTGAGCCGATCCTGCTCGTGGAGCTCCCTGTGCTCTCTTGTCCAATCGTACCGCCACCTGCAGGCAAGGAAGGAGTAGTCGAAAGATAATGAGATACCATGGCCACTTTTAAAAAGGGACTTTAAATTGGGTACCTGCTTCTTTACTTAACCACGCTAAGCATTTAATCTCTACAGCAACATATTGAAGGCTCTGATCAGCCACACAACCGTCTCCATGGCCTGCCTAACGTGAGACATCCAGGCGGAGAAAGGGATGGTCATCGTCGTGATATCAAAGGTTGAGCGCTTGAGGGGTCGTCTGATTGAAGTCGTTGGTTTGGTGCGCCCTCTTCTACTTCGCAAAATGCTAGAATGTGCCAGATGCGTTGTTGGAGCTCGATCAGGAGCATTGTGAAGAAGGGGAAGGAGGTGGATGGCGGCGGGCAGGGGAGGACACATGGGTTCGAGGGGAGGATGAAGTGTAGGAGACGCAAAAGTTCACGGGGCAGAACAAAAAATTTAGGCATTTCACTGAACCTGTTGTCAGTTGGATATCACGGGCCCCTCTCCTTTCGTACTAGCCGTTCCCACTGGGGATTAGGCTGTTCCAGTGGGATATAAGCTCCCCGAGCAGTCGCCCACTTGGCTCCTTAGACAACTTCTTCAGATATTACAATATACTCACTTTTCACGCTTCACCTCATGTGTATTGCACCCCTGTAACTGCAACTGTCACCTGTTGCACGAGAAGTCGCTGAATCAGCCCCTCCGTCAGCCCGGTCGGGTGGCCACCCCTCTATTCATAATATCTTCAGCTCTCTCAACCTCTATCCCCTATTTCCAAGTTTTCGTTCATTCTTCCGACTTCCGCCCCTTCTTTCATCGCCGCCTTCTCTCTGTTGTTAATATGTGGAAACTCCATACAACACTCACGGTCCGGGATATCAGTAATATGCCTTTCAACACCGCCTTCCATTTCAGTCACATAATTCAGGCTCAGCCTCGCGTACAAAATGGCGATTGATCCATTTACGACCATTGGGCTTGCCGGAAACATTCTCTAGTTCATTGACTATGCCTCAAAGTTGATTTCTTCCAGCTACGAGATATATAAATTAAGCAGCGGGAGTTGCAGAAATCATGTCTACCTCGAAAGCATCTCCACAAGGCTGTTAGAGTTGAACTGAGCTCTGAAGCCAACACTAGAGCAAAATACCATACATGAGAAAGCTTTGAATGAGCTCCGAGAAGATTGCTGTCGAGATACAGTGGCACTCCTCGACTTGATCAAGGCTCCGAAGGCGAAGAAGGGTAGTAAATGGAGCAGCTTCCGAAAAGCTCTGAAATGTGCTTGGGAAAAAGAAAGTATTGACCGACTTGAAGGACGTTTAAGGGATCACAGAAGCGAAATAGCCACTCATCTTGTGGCGGTGATAAAGTATCTGATTTTTGGTCTCTTGGCAGGTGTTTTCACCATCCAGACTATTCCATTTTTCATCTGATACGAGCTCTAGTGGACAAAACTCGGGCATCTTGTCTACTCTGAACGTAATGATCAAAGAAAATAAGAGAATGGATATCGAACGAACAAGCCAGTTACTCGAGTTAAGAGCAATGGTTGAAGAAATTGCGGCGTCAAGAGAGGATATCATCCACTCTGACTTCGATAACTTGCAGGGGTGCCTATCGCACTTAGCTCCCACTGCTCCAGAGATCTTGAGAGAACAAAACATCTTAAAGAGCCTAAAATTCAGCGAACTAGAAGTCCGTTTTGAACAGGTTCCTGAAGCTTACACAACAACCCTAGGCTAGGTATTGCAGCCTTCTGGGCCGCGGCATTCTATCAAGTTCTTGGACTGGCTCGAAGATCCTGATCATAACTTGGCACCGTACTGGGTTGGTGGGAAGCCTGGATCTGGCAAGTCAACCCTGATGAAGTTCATTTCTAAGCATCCACGAACTGCTGCAGCACTACAGAAGTGGGCCGGATCCGACCAACTTGTTACGGCAAGCTTCTTCTTCTGGTATTATGGAACAAAAATGCAGAAGTCTCAGGAGGGTCTTCTACAAACTTTGCCTTACGAAATCTTCAGAAAATGTCCGAATCTGATTCGAACCTGTCTACCTCACCGGTGGGCGGTTAGTAACCAAGATTCTTGGAGCCACTCAGAGCTATTCAAGACATTTTCGGGGCAATTAAGCAAGGCTTGAAAACTTCAATCAGATTCTGCTTCTTCATTGATGGGTTGGACGAATTCGATAGCGAGCCGCGAGATCTTTTGTCAGTCATTCGAGATCTCTCCGATTCACCCAGCATCAAAGTCTGTGCCTCTAGTCGACCGTGGCAGATTTTCAAAGACGAATTTGACAAGAATTCGGACCGTCGATTGTACCTACAAGATCTGACGAGGACTGATATCCAGGCGTATGTGTGCAGCAACTTCGAAAATGATGCCGACTTCCAAGAAGGCAAGGAGGAGAATGTTGGGTACAAAGAACTTGTCGATCAAATCGTAGAAAGCGCCCAAGGTGTTTGGCTTTGGGTTGCACTAGTCACAAAGTTCCTCCTGAATGGTTTCACATATGGGGATAGCCTCAAAGATTTGCAAAGGAGGCTTCAGCACCTGCCAGATGATCTGGACGAGTCTTCCCAACACATGCTAGACTCAGTAGAACTTGTGTATCGGACTCAGATGGCGCAGACATTTCTTGTTGCTATGGCAGCTAATGATGATTTGCTACTCATCGTCTATTCTTGCCTCGACGACGTCCGAGAGGCTCCAAAATTTGCCTTGAATTTGTTCCCGGATCTTAGATCTAAGCACCATGAGATCTTAGTTGCGTTCGAGTCTATAATGAAGCGAGAGAAACGAATGCAAAAACGACTAGATGCTCGGACCAAAGGACTTCTCGAAGTCTCAAAGAGACAGGTCGAGAATGGCTGGCTTGACGAACGGGTTGGCTTTTTGCATCGAACTGTTGGCAATTTCTTGAACAAAGTCGACATTAAAAGTCAACTTCTCGAGTCAGCCGGAGTGTCCTTCAACCCAAAGGTCTTTCTGTGTCATGCCTTTCTTGCTTTCATCAAGTCGATCCCGGTTCCTGCCAACTTCAGCACTGCGACAACTCTTGAGAGCTCGATCCATGAGCTTCTAAGGTATGCCTGTATGCTTGAAACAGAGACTGGTGCAGCACAACCAGATGTAATTGATGAACTTGAAAGATTTCTCTGTTCGACTCATCCTGCAACCACTGGTATCAAGTTCAATGAAATGCATCAATCGCTCAAGGTCCACAGGAGATTATTTCCAAGCTCTGAATCTAGTTCAGTCGTTGAATTATGTGTACAGCATGGCTTGCACATCTACATAAAGATCAGACTTAAGCGGGATGCTTCACTTGTATCATCGGGGCAATGGCATCCATCATTATTATCACACGCATTCTACCCAGTCGAGGGAGCCAAGAAGCACGGAAAGATTGATTCCACTGTCATGGTGCGACTTTTGCTCGACTACAGAGCAGATCCCAATGCAGCAGATGGAAATTCAACTCCTTGGCGTATATTTATTCTAACTCGTGGCGATATTCAGTCCAGCTCAAAACTAGAACTAGTGGATCTGCTGCTTTCGAACGGCGCCGATCCTCGGGACCCCGACGTATTACTCAAAATTCTCACGAAGGAGACCGACAGAGCTCTTGCGGTGTTGACTGTTGCAAAACTACTTCACCTCCGTGCAGATCCTAATTCCAAAGGCGGTCACCATGGCAGGACTGTTTGGGAGGAATACCTGCAATATTTAGAGAACACCAGGAGGGTAAATCTGCAACTAGACAACAACGGCCTACAAACCGAATTCCAGCAAGTCAAGCAGCTGCTGTCTTCTGGCGCCGATATCAAAGTTACAGTATGTGTAACTTTTCATGACTTTATAGAATATACCATTTGGCCGCTCAGGGTCTGTGGTCGCTCTCCCGGCACCGAGATTGCGGATCTCGTCATTCAAAGGCGCCGTCGTGAAGAGGCTGAGAGAGGGTTTTTGAGTCGCGCTTGTAGGACAACTTGGAGAATATATGCGCAGACCACGACATCGGGGGCGGACAGCATACCTCCGAGTGTGATAGAAGCCTCCCATGCGGCAGATCTTTCGCTTTTAACTCCCGCAGAGCGAGAACGGGGAGCCGATATTCCTTCGTATTAGTGAAAATTTGAACAGCAAGAAGCTTGATACAACCTAAGTGTTTCCATCCTCGAAGCAAGATTTACAGAGACCTGGAGTTCATCCGACAAGATCAATTTTACACTCAAACCCGGAGAAGTTGGGCTGACATGCAATCTGAGACATAAATGATGCTGAATGGAAGTCGAAGCCTAGGCCAACCCCTTTTCGCTCGCTTAAATCAAAAGCTATAAATCTACGCCGCTAATTGCTTCGAAGCCAAATTCAGCCTCTTATCAGTATATTTCTGGGCTATTAGTCCCTATGCTTTGGCTGCCCCCCAAGAGTGAATCCAATTACATATCATTAGTATGGCAATGCATAGCTCCCGACCTATGGCAAGAAAGAAAAGAAGGGGACAAAACAGACAATCAAACAGGTTACATTGGTTACGTCCTGCCAACTTTATGCGACCCTAGCACAAGACTTGAGCTCCTAACAGTAATCCCTTCCTCATGCCCGTAATTTTCTGGTTGTTCGCACAGAGTGTCAAAACTTCAAACTTATGTGTACACACTGGCTATAAAAGAGCTTCCGAGAACATCTTTCCTGTGGTCCGTATCCTACCAATTTCGACCATAATTGTGGTGGGCATTCAAACTCGCAGAGTCGATTAGAAAACCAGGCTTTGGAACGGCAACTCACACAGAACTTCTTTTTTTTGGCAGTGGTGACTATCCCCAAAGTATATAGTTTTCCAGCCCCACTACCAATCCCATCGAGAGGCTTGATAAAGTATTGCGTCCGGCTGTTCCTAAAATGGATTCTGGAGAGATCTGAAATGGCCTGATTCTGTCCATTCATACCATGGTGAATGGTCGGTGGAATAGGTTCTCAGCTAGCAAAGATGTTGGAAAGTTACATGGCAAATCATTATTGACCTTCCCTGCACGGCGCTGAGAGTTGAGCGCCTAGCGTATCCTAGGTGCCTGATTAAGATTCCAGCAAGCGGAGCATTGCGGGTTGAGACCAAGCTAGCGCCCAGCGGGGGGATTCCCGCTTTAGTAATCCCTATTATCATCGAATCTCTCCGCATTGGCAGCTTTCTTTGTCCCCGCCGACCTCTGAACGCCTCTGACCTGTACCTCGGGTTATTGATCACGAAAGTAAACCCGAGTTCTACATGAAACCTCTCACTCCATAACAGGCAGCTGTATGCGAACGTCTCCGCAGCGCCACAGATTTCAATTTCCAGCCCTTTCTTAGCCCGCCTCGAATCACTTCATTTGCCTTCACCAGTGCTCACTGTGACGGACGCTCGGCGGACATCTAGGGTATGCATTGGTGGGGCCCTGAAATATTAGTCACGCCTCCTACAAAATGCCACCTGAGCGGATGTCTCTCAAGCCCTGGGCACGCTTCGCCGGCTGAGCTGATGCACGAATGGGCTACCCTGGCCTGTCGCCGCTATCACAACCCTTGCTGCAAATCATGTGCTGGGCCAGATACCATCCTAGCACAGTCTAGTGGCCAGAGCTCTTATCGGCCGTGGCAGCTATCAGAACAGCCACACCTCCGACAGCTTGGAGCTTGGAACAAGATAAGTATTCGGCCATCCCGTGCGCCCTCAAAATGCTGCTTTCTACAGCATCCTTAATTGAGAACGCGTACTCGGAATCAGCTCAGATATGGCGGATCTAGAACATACCCTTCAGAGGCACGCCTCAACTGTCGAGGAACAGGATGAGGAGGAGCTGGGCCAGTTCGGCTACAAGCAGGAGCTGCGTCGCGATTGGGGATTGATGCACAATTTTGGAATCTCGTTCTCTATCATTGTAGGATCTTCACTCCTCTTCTTTGCGCCTGTTGCTGAGTTGTATCGCAGTCTGTCATCACTGGCATCACAACCCTTTTCTCTTATGGTCTGAATACAGGTGGCCCCGGAGGTAAATCCATCTCAATGGAATCATACGACTAATAGCTAACACGATGAAGTTATGTCCGTGGGCTGGATTGTGGTGTCATTCTTCACTATGTTCGTAGCTTTGGGTATGGCAGAGATTGTATCTGCTATCCCAACTGCAGGAGGACCATATTATTGGGCAGCATTGCTTGCGCCGCCAAAGCACTCTGCATTTGCTTCTTGGATTACTGGATGGTAAGCTCATCCCTCAGTCCGTTGACTAATGCTGACTAAATCAGGTTCAACCTCCTGGGTCAAGTCGCAGTCACCACCGGAATCTCATTTGGTCTTGCAGGCCTGATATCCACAACAGCAACTGTGAAATCCTCATACACGCCCACCCCGGGAAAGACAATTGGGATCTATGCTGCAGTTCTGATCTCCCACGGGATTGTCAACACCTTTGGCGTCCACGTTTTGAGGTATCTGAACAATACTTCGATCTTGCTGCACTCTGCAGGCGTCACTTCGATTGCCATTGCCATCTTGGCCAAGGCACCTACTCACCAGAGCGCCAAGTTCGTGTTCGGGACTTTCTATGATGGGACTGGCGTCTCCCCATATCCAGGATGGAGTATTCGTGCTTCCCCGGCATATGTTGCGTGCTGTGGTGCTCTCATGAGCCAATACACTCTCACCGGATTCGATGCCTCGGCCCATCTGTCTGAAGAAACGCGCAAAGCCTCGTGGTCAGCACCAATTGGTGTAATCTCATCAGTCGGGTTCTCTTCCCTGTTCGGCTTCTTTGTTATCTTGAGTTTCCTCTTCTCGATCCAAGATTTCGATAACACGGTGACTGGAGGGTCTTTCGGACAACCTGTCCTCCAGATCTTTGCAGACTGCTGTGGGGATGACGGAGCCGTGGTTCTGATGTGCCTAATCATGATCTGCGTCTGGCACTGTGGACTTTTCTCCATGACCTCGAACTCTCGAATGATGTTCGCCTTCTCACGTGATGGTGGAATCGTACGTCCACTTTTCCCTTTCACTTGTTTTAACACTGAAATCAAGCTGACAATTCCACCAGCCAAATTTCTTCCATAAAGTCGACGACAAATTCCGCTCCCCTATTCGCACTGTCTGGCTTGCCGCCTTCCTCGCGTTCTGCCTGGCTCTCCCCTCACTCGGAAGCTCGGTTGCCTTCGCAGCTGCAACTTCCATCGCGACAATCGGCCTCTATATCTCCTATGGAATCCCAATTCTCATCGGTCTCATTTACGCCCGGGACTTCAATGCTAGAAAAGGACCTTTCAATCTAGGCCTGTTCTCCCGTCCTGTGGCTTTCATTGCCGTGGCTTGGATCGGCTTCATCACCATCATTTTCTGCCTGCCCACTACGAATCCCGTTACCAGCCAGACCTTAAATTACACTGTGGTAGCGGTGGGAATCATCGCCATTTTCTCGCTGACGAGTTGGGTGGTGTGGGCTCACCGGTGGTTCGTTGGCCCTGTTAGGGAGTTGGAGGAAGCTACTGCGCTAGGCGTTGATATCACTGTGCCGGGCGAGTTGGAGAAGGTGGAAACACAAATGAATGCTACACCAGATAAAGTTGCGTCTTTAAATGAAGAGGGCAAGGCTAGTTGAAGCGTATGGATTTAACTGAGTATTTCACATGGAATAGCTCCGTTTAATGTGTCGTCCATATGTGTGGATAGTCAAATCAGGGCCGGCCTTCCTTTCGATACCCATTTAATTACCCTAAATTTAACAATCTCGATTTCTAAGGCCTAGTAGAATAACACTTGCCAGTGCCACGTTCCAAGCTATATAGACGCTCTTTCTAGCTGAATCAAGCAACCCATTCTTGAACTGTTCCTTATATAGTAAGTGGACATAAGTCTGCGCGAAACTTGGAAAATCGCGAAAATCGCACCAAAAACGGCGTTTTTAGCCGTTTTTAAATCAAAGAATTTCAGCGCCCTTACTAATTAAAAATATATCCCTTTGAGGTAGCGATTAATAACAATCTCTTTCAATATATACTTGAAGCCTAGCTCTCTGAAATATTAATTATAGTTATTATATAACTTTTTAGATTTCACTTTTTGATTTTCTTGATTTTCTCGCTTATTTACATAGTAAATTCACAAATCTATAAATGTACTCGCTATTATCCTACTTTATAGCTTAAAAGGGGATAAAACGTAAAATTTTGAGGAGGTAGAAGCGATCGCCTTGTAAATACGAAGGAAGTCCTCAAATCTAGGGTAAATCTTGGTCCGGGAAACCCTCTAAATCTCGAAGTGCTACAGGGGCATTTTGGTCTAAAACAGCCCAATCGCGCAGACTTATGTTCACCCACTGTATATCGAACTTTTGACAGGGAAGTCAAAGAAATTGAGTCTGTTCTGATTGATTTAGAGAAATCAGGAGATATTAGGCAGGAACGTCGTCCAGCTCGTAGTATATACCCCTTCAGGAACATACCTCAGTGCACAAAACGCCAGAGACAACAGGATCAATCGGACAGAAGCATATAGGGCCCCGCCAACAACAGTGATAATCCCAGCCACGCGGTTGCAGGGTCTGATCACATCATACAGACATTTCTTTCTCTGCCTCATTCCTTCCCCCCCCGACTGCTTAGAACGTCGAACAGGAAGCGGATATCTTCTTGGCGGAGATCCAAAGCCAACAATTCTTTCTCTAATTCCTGTTTCCGGTCGTTATTAGCTAAATGGGACACTGCTTTTTCCTGAGCCGTGTCGTAAGAGTCGAATACTAGGCGATGTCTGATTTTTAAGCGTATGAAGTTGTCCATGTTGTAATAGAATGTATATATCTCCTTCACGGGAGACTATTCAATCTTGTCAGTGAAAAGCGATTATTAAAACTTAGAATACGAGAAATACGCTACATACCTCACTTTCAGAAACTTTGGATAGCGACAATTGTGGCCTGGGCCCTGGGTCGAGATTGTTATTTTCCCGTTCCGTACTGTAGAAGTGGTTGACCCTGTCCTCTAAGTTGCTGGCACATTGAGAAAGTGCACGATGAATCTTGCCGATAACCACCATGTTTACTAGCAAGCTAGAGAGGGGAATTGTGGCAGATAAGACGCTTGCGACCATCCATATTAACATCTCTATTCTAGTAGGAAAGGCAAAGTTCCAAGCCAGGCAGTGGAGGCCTCCAAATACGGCCGTTGAAATGGCCATCGCGACAGTCATCGGAGGCAGAAATCCATCTAGTCGGACGAAATCGTTCCCAATGCGGTAGCACTCTCGTGCAACTTTTGATTCGGCATCCTCTTCATCTTCAAGCTTTCCACTCTCGGATGGCCGGTACAGTCGTCTAACAAAAGGCTCGCCAGAATATTTCCAAGCCTCGCATTGGGATATGTCGAGGATGGATTTCAATTGATGTGGCCTTCCCACGTCCTTCGGCTTTGACCAATTCGCCAGGTACGTAGCAATAGCTAGAATGCCGAATGCGGATGTGCAAATCTCCAATTGAGTGATTGGAAGATGTGTTGCTGCTCGGTCGATGACAGAGACAAGGAGCCAGGATATCTGGACCACGGCGATAGACTTCATAAACCAGTCTGCTTTGGATTTGTCCTCTATATCGTTGCGATCGAGCACTAATTCGGGAAGGGGATCATGTGGGCTCCCAACACAGCAGTTCACAAGGGCGTAGGCTGTGACTGGGTTGGATTTTGCTTCTGTGCAAAACCCTTCAGGGCTGCATGGTGCTCCCCCCATGTAATGTCGTTCGAAACCGCCCATGTTCGCAAAGTAGGAATGAGCAAGCGTCCATTTTTGCTTTCTTGAAGGCTGAAAGTTTGCATCTTTTTGATTCGAGGATCGATGCACAGCTCCGAACTCATTTTGAGCATAATTGTGGTCTGTGGAAACAATACCTGCTGCTATCGTTTCTGGCAACTTCTCTCCGGTCTCGGTGCTCTTGGCATACAAACGCGACCCCAGAGACAGATGCAAAACGTTACGCAAGAAACGATGCCGTTTTCTATATGTTACTTCCCACTTGGAGTCGCTGCCAAGTAACGTGATCTTCTCACTCATCATTTGAAGGTCATCCACAGCCATTTGAAGCTCACACACAGCCTTAGAAAATAAGAATTCCGGGAAAATTAGCGTAACAAGCATCCATTTGGCTTTCGTTAGAATCCTCCTCCACGTCGAGTCGTAAGTTCCTGGGACGTTGAGGTGTAGAATCGTCCAAGTGCAGGCTACGATGGTTGAGAGACAACTCCACAGGATCGTCAATGTCCCACGCTGGTTTGGACCATCCTGCCAGCCGATCTTCATGCTATTTTCATCTGACGAGGATGTTGTGCCCTGGGCTTGGGCGAGCGAGATGAAGGCGCCGATCAAAGCTGACGATGGCCACAAGGCTGTGATGCTTTTCATTTTGGACAGACTTTATGCCGTTGGAAAATGCTCAGATGCTAAAATAATGCGGACTAAATTACTGCTAGCACAGTGAATTGGGCTTTAGCTAGGTCTAAAGACACGAAGTACTGTTGACTGAAAATGAGATGAATGCGTAAGCTTGGTCGAGCACAGGAATTTCAGCAGCAAAGGGCAGCACAAATGGCTCGACCAATGAGATGATTTCTTGTGGGAGCATTTAGCTAGGAGGGCTGCACCTCGCCGGAATTGAAAAACATACAAGACGAAAATCTGAAAGGTCATGGGTCACCTTAAATAACCCAGCAAGAGGTGGTATTATATTTCAAGCCTTGCTTGTTCTGTCTATTGCGCAGTGTGCAAATACCCAAGATAGCCCCATGCTTTATACAGCATCAGTGACCAGTATCCAGAATCCTTTGTTTAAATGCCATGAGATGCTCCACCAACTCCAATTGAAAGGTCAGATCATGGTTTATGACATGACATGTACTCTTTGGACATATATATTTTCAACTCCGAGATCCAGTGTCAAGAGCATCATTAGTTTCCAAGTTTATCCGGAAACGAATTCAAGAGTTTTCGCTCATCTGGAGCATGTGCCCCATCTTCTCTATCTGAAAGAAGTCAGCATACGAAACTTGGATCACATAGTATGGTTGCGTACCTTTGTCTTCAAATACCCGCCCACCTCCTGGCTCCTGATCCCGCCATTCTTCCCTCTCCAGGCCAACGGGATCATGGCCACTCTCTCTTTCACCACGATCTCTCTGTTTGGTCCTTCCACCGCTCGAACTTTATCAGGATTGTTCGTCAATAATCGAATATCCTTGACACCCAAATCAACTAGCATAGCGGTCGCTAGACCATAACTCCTTGCATCTGCGGGATGCCGAAGTAGTAGATTCGCCTCCACTGTATCATTTCCCAAATCTTGTAAATTGTATGCCTTCAACTTCTCCCCAAGTCCAATTCCTCGGCCCTCTTGTCGCAAGTAGATTATTACCCCACCCCCGGATCCAGGCATTGACATGAGCCGCGCAGCTTCATCTAGCTGTTCCCCGCAATCGCACCGCGCAGACCAAACTGTCTCTCCAGTATAGCACTCACTATGTATCCTCACTAATGGGGGCTCCCCTTGTTTCTCTCGATTGTCCGCCGATTGTCCATTCTCATCCGGCAATTTCGAAGTCGTGCGCCCTGGATATAATCGCCCACTATACGCGCCTCGAATCAACCTATCCATCTCTGTCTCCCCTTCTCGAGGCGCATCCAGACTTCGACTCCGGATCTCGTTCCCGAACACAATCGCCAAGTGCTCCTTATTATCCTCACTATTTTGGTATAAATGCAAAAACATCTCCGTCCCTGACCCGCCTATCGTTGTTGGTATTCGTGCGCGCACAACGCAGTTGACATCTGGTAGGCGATCAAGAAGTTTCGGCTTTTTCTGTCCGCATCCGCCATTGACTGCGGTACTGTCAACAGGTACCGACTTCGGGATATGCTGTGAGTGGTGATGAGAGGGTGTGTATGTTCCAGGTGTGGAGGGAGGAGTGAATGCTGGGGACACCAAGCCAGGCAATTCTGAGTCCGAGTCGTGGTCCTCGTGGGCGGAAGATGATGTCGAGCCGAGGGCCATAGCAATTGAGCGCTCATGGATGGAGAGGGAGTTTAAGTCAAGTTCGGAGATGGTGCGCGAGACGGGGATCGGTCGAGGGGAATAGAAGGGAGGGAGTTGGGGCAGTTCGTCGGCATCATGGTCGCTCGAGGCCTGCCAAGAGGAGGGGTGGGCTGCTGTACTCTGGAGGTCCGGCATTATGATTGAGGTCGCGAGAGGGTGCGTGGTAAAAGCGACTATAAGGACAGTAGTGAGAGCAACATGTGGGAATTACTCGGGGGAGCGGAGACCGCGAGGTGGATGGAAGGTGTTGGAACGGAGCGGAGGGAATTGTTTTGAAGTGAAGTTTAATAACGAGGCCGAGGTCGCTTTTCGCTTACTATGTCATTGGAAATTAGTTTCTAATCGATAAGAAATGGGGAATTGTGATCTATGCATGGTAAAAACAGAGCAATTAATGAGAAAAATTCTAATCGAGATTTTGAGAGTTCATAAGAAAGGGGATTGGTCCTGGTGAGATATGTCCCGATACTGCAAAAGAGCTGACGGAAGTGGGAGTGGGAACCGGAAATCAAAGCCAGGATTGTTCACGTGCTTAGACAAGCTGACTCATCATGCTTACCGGCTCGGTTAGAGCTTCTCTACTTCAACCTCGGACTTCTCTCGTCATTCTAGACTTTTGTAGAGTTCATCGACGACAACATCTCATTGGCTAATGTCGATGACGTTGACGCTATATTATGAAAATACATCTTAGGTCTTGCCATCGCAGCAACCCCGAAGCTTTATTCGGAGATAAGCCTTCGAAATGACGAACTACGGTTGGTACAGCAAGGCTATTTCACCACTGCCGTTGGCATGGTGGAGAAGACCCTGTGGAATGCACATTCCAGTACCCACTGACGTGTAGACTTACTACTTAGCTAGCAGGAAGCAGGGTAATATAAAGACCCTCTATACTCAATATTCAACTTTGCTTCTTCATATTCATTCCAGAATCTAACAATCCAATATGGCACCAGAAAGATACCAATCCGACGATGTCGACGCCTCTCCTCTGGGCAAGCCCCTGAAGTTTGAGTTTTCTGGCAGAACAGCAAAGAACAGATTCTTGAAGGCTGCTATGACAGAACGTATCTCGTCATGGGATCCCAAAGACTTCAAGGCCCGAGGTATCCCTTCCAAGAACCTCATCAATGTATACAAGCGCTGGGGTGAAGGTGGGTTTGGGCAGATTTTGACCGGAAATATTATGATCGAGTATGATCAATTGGAGGCAATGGGGAACCCAATAATTCCACGCGATGCTGAGTTTTCTGGACCTCGATTCGAAGCATTCAAAGAACTGGCAACACAGTCAAAGGCACATGGATCTTTGATTGTAGGACAAGTCAGCCATCCTGGACGGCAAGTCGAGAACAGGATTCGGAAGAACCCAATTTCTGCCTCTGATGTTCAGCTTGAAGGTATATCACACCTACCTATAATTAAAGTCTTACTAACATACCAAAGGCAATGTGCTGGGCATGGAATTCGCCAAGCCTCACGCAGCAACACAAGAAGAAATCAACAACGTAATTGACGGCTTTGCGCACGCTGCAGAGTTCCTCGAAAAAGCAGGCTACGACGGCATCGAGCTTCACGGCGCTCATGGCTACCTGCTCGCACAATTCCTTTCCCCGACCACGAACAAGCGAACAGATAAATACGGTGGCTCCCTCGAGAATCGCCTGCGCATCATTCTGGAGGTCGCGGAGGCGTGTCGCAAGCGCGTGTCCAAGGAGTTCATCATTGGTATCAAGATCAACTCCGTTGAATTCCAAGAGAAGGGTTTCACCACGGAGGATGCGAAAGGACTGTGTCAGGCATTGGAGCAGGCCAGATTTGACTATATCGAGCTGTCTGGTGGGACATACGAGTCACTAGCTTTCGGCCACAAGAGGGAAAGCACCAAGAAGCGGGAGTCCTTCTTTCTCGAATTTGCCGAGAAAATTGTCACTCCCCTCACCAAATCGAAAACATACATCACTGGTGGTCTGAAGACAGCTGGGGCTATGGTCAAGGCTCTTGATACAGTGGATGGTGTCGGCCTTGCTCGCCCAGCCTGTCAGGAACCTCATTTGCCCAGAGATATTCTGGAAGGCAAGGTTAAGGGAGCTATCCATTTGAAGCTCGACGACAACGACTTCGGTTTGACCAATGTTGCCGCTGGAACACAAATTAGGCAACTTGGTAAGGACCAGGAACCAATTGATCTCAGTGACCAGAAGAACGTGGATGCATTCAAGAAAGATATGGAAGCTTGGGGAAAGAAGTTAGGTGAGGATAAGGAGATGAAGGAGTTCGGGTACATCGATCTCAGCCAGGCTGCGAAGCCGTATGGTACTGTTGCCGCTTGAGTAGCCAAGCTTTAGATAAACATGGATGAATAATATGATGGCTTCCTGACCATTCGTGCATCGTATCGTGAGGAGTTCTCTTGGCGGTTCTATAGTTACAAAATCTAGGCTAAAGGTTATCTCGACCTCATCTCATCATCTCGACTTACTTTGCTTTCTATTCGCTCAAGCCTTCGCATATTAAACATAATTGCCCCTCCTTCAAGCCCAGCCAATGGCCCAACATTCGACCTCCCCACCTCCACATAGCCAAACCTCCCATAAAACCTCTCCTTCCCCTTCGCAGAAATAACACTCGCCGGGACGCCCTCTTTCCCAGCCTCATCGATACCCCACTGCACCAACTCCCTCCCATACATCTTTCCCTGAGACGCTGGATGCACAGCCAGCAAATCCAGATACCAATTCTCCCTCCTCCCCCCCTCCCAATGATGGGCAAACAGAGGAAATGACTCCTGCAGCACATTCGCTTTCGCCGGATTGGCTGCTCGATTCGGCCAGATCCATTTCTCGATCCCAGTGTAGAGAGAAGCTAGAGGATGAATCAAACTCCCTACATGTGACCATCAGCTCATAGCTAGGTAAGTACTCCACCCTCATCCCTTAAATGTCGAACATACTCGGATCCAGCCGCCCAACCTCCCTCGCTTTCCCCCCATCGCCCTGGCGCTCCCACTTTGCCATCCCGACGACCTTCCCGTCTTCATCGACAGCAACCAAAATTACATATTTTCTTTGCAGCCACTTGACCCGAAAATCGCGCTCGAAATAACGAACGTAGTCCTCCCAGTACTCGTGTCGATGCGGGTGTAAGAGTGCGCCGAATAATTCCTCTCCATCGAAGGCGGCGGCAGCGGCTTCAGCAGCGGGGCGCAGGTCGCTGTAGTTCGCGGGCCGGATTGGCATTTTGAGATGGAGAATGCCGAGAGTCGAGGGGTTCAGGTGAGGTTATCGGGATGGTGGGAAAGTCTTATCACTTTTCTCAAGTGACATATTGGCAGAATCACTGGGGTGCTAAAACGCTCGGGCTTAGAGGCGTTATTGTGGACGTGCATTGTGTGGACTTTTTTTCTTTTCTTTTTCGGGGGTTGTACGCAGTAACGCAGGAAAATGCCAGGAACGGAAGGCGCGGCAGGTTGTAATAGTAAGTTGTCATAGTTTGTTTCGTGGCTCTATGCTTTTGTTTAGCCGAGGCGGTTGTTGTGTAGAAATTTAAACTCAAGTTTTAGCGTACTTGTATTTGTTAGTGAGATGCATTATTATTGCATGGAATTATAACCTGGATGCTGACAACTCTGACGGGAAATCGGGTACGGTGCTAAGACAGGCCGACTCAAGCAGCACTACAACCCTGTAAAGCTGTACGTCGTCCCGGGGTAATCGACACGAAAAGCAATTATTAGGCTGCGCCACCAGCTGGCAACAACCTGAGATTGCAGGGGCCTGCGTGTCGCTTAGGACACCGTTCAATTATTCAATTATCTCCCGGTGGTGTGTATAGTTGTGATTCGCACATGCTTGAGACACCATCTATTACTCATAGCATGCCCAGTGCCAGTGCCCACTACCTTACGAGTTACGTCGCCATATTTTGCTGCCACCGGTGGCCCAGCCATGCATGATTCGCCCTGGCGAAGACACATCTCGTAATAAGCACCTGAACCTAATCCCATCCTAATCCCATCCCAATCCCATCCCAATGCCACCCCAATGCCATCCCCTCCCTCCCCTCCCCTCCCCATCCTCTCACCCAAGATTGGCCCAAGATTTCGCAGGCACCACATCCGGTGCTAACCCCGGCACGTTGCAGTTATCGAGATGACACTAGTGGAATGACTTTTGGCTTCCTAATATAAACCTCGCTCTATCCCCGGCCCATAATCCATAATCCATCACACATTATTTGCAGGGCCTCGAACTTTTGGTTTTCCTCACCTCCACCTCAACTCCCGCTCACCCTCACGTTCACTCTCGCTTTCACTTTGCCTCCCAGATCCACATCAACACACTCCCGGCTGCTTTCACTTATCAACCTTCAACAACCATCAACACACAACCAACCCACCCAAACACCCCATCACATCTCTGCCTCTTACAACCAATAAAGCCAAGCTCAATGACACGGCCCGATACCCAATCGAGAAAAAGACATAACTTTAACCTCCTTGATTCGCTAATCGTAATCTGCTCTGCGCAAATACGAACCTCTCACCCGTCGTGCAATTCTTCATCCCAGATTACACCCAAATCATAGTGCACGCTTGCCCTTCTCACCTGATCTTGTCGCCGGCCTCAGACTGTTCATTACATCGGACGACTCGCGATCCACGAGGCTGCGGGAGTGCAAAAGATGTGTCCGGCACGGCTCTCAGCCCAAGGCCCCGCAGGACGATGGAGTGATGAGGAGCATGAAATCCTCGTCGAACTGACGAATGAGCAGCTTGAACTGGAGAAGAAAGACGAGTCCAAAGTGATTCCGTGGGCCAGGCACTGGATCAATGTGTCCGAACGCCTACACAAGAAGGGTTTCAGCAGAACTTCGGCCGCTTGCCTTGGATACTGGAAGCGCACTGTCGGCGCCCTGAAGGCCAATGAGAAGGCTGCTGGCCCGAGATGGGAGGACGCTGAGCACCAGATCTTGCTTGGTATGACTGAAGAGCAACTCGAGTTGGAGGAGACCGACCCCTCAGCAGTCATGTCCTGGGCAAAGCACTGGAAAAAGGTGTCGGAGCGATTGAAAGAGAAGGGGTATACTAGATCCATCGACGCATGTGATGCGTATTGGAATCTGGTGCAAGACAAATCCCCTCTTGCAGCTGGGGCCGGAGTTGATGTCGAGGACGATTTATCGTCCGAGGAGCCTTTCCAAGTCAACTGTGGCGTCGAGGCGAAGGAAGATGAGCCGGAGGAGCATGCGAGTGAACCCGAGAGTAAAACAACGAGTCAACCATCGCCGCCCGAGGAACCTGAGAAATCCCCAGAGCCGCTTGTGGATGTAACAAGCCCGACCATCAGTGAACCAAAAAGGACGCCGAGGAAAACGATTGAAAAAGAACCCGAACCTCCATCAAACGGAGAAATCGAGATTACGTCTCCCACACAACCTAACAGAACGCCGAGAGGGAGACCCAGAAAGAACTCTAGGATCGAAAAAGAGAGTACATCTCCCAACCAACCAAACAGGACGCCAAGGGTAAGTTCACCCTCACTTGCTCCCTCTTCCCTAACTTACAGTATGCGATCAGAAACTGGAGGACGAATCTGAACAGGTTGTTGAAAGAATAAAAGCCATGATTGAAGAACTGGGTTATACCCCAGAGGTTAACGACCTCCCAAAAGGGTACAGCATTACCAAATGGCAGTACTTGCGGTGGCACAGAGAACAAGAGCAACAGGAGGAAGAACCAGAGCAGGAACCCGAGAAACCGCAGGAGCAGCAAGATCAGGAAAATCAGCCCGAGATCCAAGAGGAACCAGAACAGCCGGAGAAGGTCGAAATCAGGGTGTCTCCTCAACCAATGGCGCAATGGTCTTCTGTCAATTCTCCCCGACCTGCCCTCATTCCGTCAAAATCTCCTTCTGTTGTGGACGAAAAAGCTCCAAGTTTCAAGCACGAAGGTCTACAACAATCACAATTGCTTCCAGAAGAAAGAGCCAATGTTTCTCCAGCACCATCAGGCAAGAAGCAGAGGAGTACCGCATTCCGTTTCACCCCAGAGCAGAGGGCATATCTCGAGGAAAAGGTTGCCAGGGCTGGGTCAAATCCAGATGTCTATAGCAGGATAGAGATGGCCAGTGAGTTAGGAGTCGAAGAAAAAACGATAAGGGTTGGTGAAAGCGTCCCGACACGATTTTAAATTAAACGCTAACAGAAAACAGAATTGGTTTATTAATCATCGCCAAAAGACTAATAGGAGGAGTCTGGAAGATCGACCACGAGATGACTTCAAGTATGCCAGCGAGTATTCTCTTGCATCACTGGCTGTCAAACGGACTCAAGGGTCACTGGACGGCAATGAAATCATCGAAGTCGCACCGCGAGGTCAAGCAGACTCCCCAGGTTACGGGTATGGCCATCAGCACAAGAAACCTCGATTGGAAGAGGGACTTAGACCGAATATAACAGATCAGGCCCTATTAGTCAGTCCCCTGATGAGCGAGCCCATCAACATCATCGTACGTATCCCCAACTCAAACGAAGTGATTTACTAACATTCGTCAAGCGTAAGATAGCACCGCGCGGACAAGATGAACCACCAACGCCAGCACCCACGAATCTTGGACCAGTCCCACAACCGCCCCCGGGCCCATCATCAAGCCAACAACCTCACAATCACGTCTGGGTTCAAGACGGTCCACCTCCCCCTCCACGTCCCGGGCCTCTCAGTCAACAACACCGCATCATTCACGAATCACCCTACGGCGTGCCGCCCCACGCAGGACAACACATGCACGCTGAAACCTCACAACCCTACCCCAGCCCAGCATCACGCCCTCCCCCTCCCCCTCCGCCCCCTCCTCCCAGCCACATCCTCGAAAGTCAATCCTTTCAACCAGTTAACAAACCTCCACCAATCAATGACTACGAGCCCGCTACGCCCAGCTCCTGGACCGCGAAGCCTTCGGCGAGCGGGAGCTCACAGTCCCAGTACAGCAACGACACGAAGCCGAGCTCGGCGACGCCTCAGCCTCCTGAGAACGACAAAGACTGGGCCGCTCGACGTGTCCCCGAAATCCAAGCCCAGATCTCAGTCATAAAACGCGAGAGCGATGCACACATGACGAGCGTCCGCAAGCTCGACCAGCAAATCGAGGAGGTGAAGAATCAAGCGAATGCCATGCAGGCAAGGAAGGAGCAGGAGATCGCACATGCGCTGAGGGAGATCGAGAAGAGGTATGAGCGGGATCACGAGATGTTGAGGGGAAGGCAGCATGAGCTTGGGGATAAGAGGGAGGAGGAGTTGGAGTTTTTGAGGAGGAATGCGAGGCTGATTGCTAAGTGCGAGAAGAAGATGCAGAGTTATCTCGCTCTGGTTGATTTGGATAATGACTCCGACATGAGTAATTAGGGGGTTTGCGTTCTATGTAGTTATACAGGGGATGTTCGTCGGGTTGTGTTCCGTGATCCACCAAGCACAGAGACTTTGTGGTCGGATTTAGCTATGCAGCGCAAAAGCTCATTCTTTAGCAAGTTGCGAAGACTGGAGACTGTAAATAGTGTGTATCATGTAATTGAGGAAGTCGAGCAAACGCCCTGGAGATCTTTCACCTCACATCTTATATCAAATAAGCAGGAGCAGCATGAAAGGAAGGGAAGTACCGAGAGAAAATGCATTTTGTCTTTTACGCTAATAAAGCAGATTTATCTAGGACCCAGCTTCTCAAGTACCCTTGGACCTTGCTCCTAATCGCGAAATCATATTAGTATGGTTTTAAAGTAAGAAGTAATGCCAGGAAATCGAGACTTACCTGCCATTCGGCCTTCGTAATCCACATGTTCTCCTTGTCTGCCATGATATTTGCCAGGACAGCACCTCCCAAGAAAACCATATGTCGCCTCCGCGGCGGATCCTCGATCCTGACCTTGAATTTGTTCAACCTCTCGGGATTTCCCCCCAGAACTTTTGTAAGCCAAAGCTGCTTCAACTCCTTCTCCAATCTTGACGGCAAACCGGGATACATGCTACTTCCACCCGAGAGAACAATCGCTTTGTAGAGTGAAGACCGGACGTCAACATCGGCGGCCTGGATGGTATTGAAAAGGAATTCGGCAATGCCGGGTTGCTCGACGTCGACAAGGTGGGGTTGAAAGAGACACTCGGGGGCTTCGAACCGCTCGCTGCCAACTCGAATCACACGACCATCTGGCAAAGTGTAGCTTTCCACCAGAACTGTCGTATCTTCGCTCAATCTTTTATCCAGCTCCAAATCATATGAAACGTAGCAGAGCTTTTCTTTGATCTGTCGCACGGTTTCGAAGTCGGCTGTACGATTCAAGGCGTATCCGCGGCGGAGGAGTAGCGCAATCAGATTGCGTGTGACATCTCGACCAGCCACATCGAGACGGCGTGTGAGGTGGTTGAGAACAACTGATTCGTAGACAGGAACAATGTGCGTAACTCCATCTCCAGAATCAACGACAACTCCAGAGCTGAGACCTGTTCTAAATCAGCGTTGACTCCCTAGCATTAGACCCATGCTAAATACCCTGCGCATAAAGTGCCAGCACGGCCTGGATCGCAACGTACACTCCACCAAACTGATATCTTTCAAACATTACCTCGCACATCTGCTCCCTGTTCTTCAGCGGGTTCATCGGCGGTTCGGTCAACAAGATCTTGCGACCCGTGGTATCAATCTTCATCTTTTCATAGAATGTGTAATCCCACAAATGCTGCATATCGTCCCACTTCTTCACGATTCCGTTCTCCATGGGGTATGAGACTTGCAGCATGGTGCGTGCTGCTGCTGCTTCGTCTCCGCACATGATGTCTTTAATGACCAGGCCATCGTTGCCCTTCTCTTCGGATCGCAGGATAGGTCGGCCGACAATAGAGGGGTATTGGAATTCGGGAAAGTTCTGTTCGAGGAGAAATAAGCTCCATTGTCTGCCAGCAGGCTTGGGGAAAGACGCATACTTGTGCAGCGTATCCAACCTTGAGGAAACCAGTTCCTCCGTCCAGGACTGTGAAAGTGACGTTAGCAGATAGCTACAAGTTGTAGGCAGAGGTGACAATACCTATAGGAGGTTCTGCCATGATTGCAAGTTGTGGGAGGTAACGATGCGTCGCAGATGGAGGGGAAGTGGTGCTTGAGGAGAGGTTAGTGGGGTGCAAGTTGACGACTTTGGGTTGACGTTGGCAGAACAAGGCAACCGTACAGTAGCGAGGCGGCAATCCTTCCCCGCGGCCACCGACAAGGCTACGAAATCTTTACAACCTCTTACCCTGGAGGCTAACTAGTTATATAGAAATATCGCAGAACAACCTTCAAACTTCATATTTACACAACCATGGCCCGCAAAAAGATACTGGTCATCAATCCCAACTCCACAGAATCTATGACAGACTCCCTGGACCAGTTGATCAACAACCTCAATGAACAGTTACCGTTCTCGGCCGAAATCCATACTTACACAGCCCCTTCGGGACCGCCAAGCATCAACGATGAGACCGATGCACTAGAATCTGCAAGAGTAGTTCTCTTAGATCTCGAAACAGAGCTGACACAATACGACGCCTTTCTCGTTGCCTGCTACAGCGTCCATCCTCTCGTGGGAATGCTTCGAGAGAGGCTTGCCCCTCACTTCCACGTGACCGGCATTTTTGAAGCAAGCATCTCTACCGCGTTGAATCTCCTGCCTCTGCAACGTGGCGAAAAGGGGTTGAAATTTGGCATTGTCAGCACGGGAACATATTGGGAGAGTGCGCTGTCAGAAGGAGTCAAAAAGTTTCTTGGATTGGACGAGCTCAGAAGTACTGGACGGTTTAAGGGTGTCGCAACGACCGGACTGAGTGCCAGTGAGCTACATACAGCGCCGCCTGAAGAGGTCAGAAGAAAGATGATGGATGCTACAAAGAGGTTGGTGAGAGATAGGGATGTGAAGGTGGTTTGTTTGGGATGTGCAGGGATGGTAGGGTTGGATGGAATCGTGGAAGAAGCGCTGGTAGAGGAACTAGGGGGAAAAGAAGCAAGTTATGTTCATATTTTAGATGGGGTGAAGGCTGGAATTGGCTTACTTGAAGGGATTCTGAGGGCTTTACCCGGAAAGAAAAGGTGATTAGACTGAATAAAGATTGTTGTGCCTCTCCTGGGAAACGATGGGTGATTCATTAAGTGGAAAAGTTTGTATATTGTACAGAAATTGTTGCTAATACTTCAGCAATGTATCCTTTCCTTCAGTTCACTTGGTCCTAAACTACCTATCCACATCGTCCGTGCTTTTGACTCGACGATGCTCTCTTCGGACGACGTAGCTCCGCTCCCGTTACTGTATATTGCTTCTGTTGGAGCCCCTAGCTGCCCAAAACAAGCGTTCAACGGATCACCATTGAGTTGAGATTTAATCTCAGTAATTTGCGCCCCCAAAAGTAGACGCAGACAGCATCTTGAGCTGCTAAGTCGAGTGAACAGCGCACGTGAACGTGACCAATAGGCACTTGCCGTCGGAAATCGTCCCGTTCCTATACAGTGTTCTCTCCATTGGTGTCCCCTTTCCGACCATAGACAGTAAAACGGTTCCAATATCCGTGAAAGTCTTCCTACCTAACCCCCAAGAACTTGTTTGTATTCATCTAATGACACCAACTTCGCATAGCCATAGAAATCGTAAAAATTGTGCCGCGCTCTTCATCACAGTCCCTCTTCTTCAAGTGACATCCTGTGTCGCTGTATTCATGACAAAATCAGTTATTGGTGGTATTTCCTCAATTCAAACTCTGACTGACGCTGGGGCAGCGGAGCGAACACTGTAATGAACCCAAGACAATAGAAAGAAGCTTGTAGCAATAATGAGGTGCGTATAACATGATGCTTAGGATATTGTGAGCTGCTGATGTGTCTAGGACGGCATAGATGCCATAGGTAGACTACGGTTAGTGAATCGATCAATTTTGGAGGCGGA
The DNA here is from genome assembly GCA_002865625.1 of Hyaloscypha hepaticicola. Classification (NCBI taxonomy): domain Eukaryota; kingdom Fungi; phylum Ascomycota; class Leotiomycetes; order Helotiales; family Hyaloscyphaceae; genus Hyaloscypha; species Hyaloscypha hepaticicola. Next base: position 375,641 of record KZ613512.1, read on the forward strand.
GGCGCTGCTAGTCCACCGATGGCATTAGTGATCAGCATGCTTCTCCGCATAGTGAAACTCGATTCTTGAATCCAATTATCAGGATGCCGAAGTAATAGAAATGTTCAGAAGTTGGTGTGGTGAGGCCTGCGTGGATGTGGGCAACTCGGGACCGAGCAAGTTCTTGGGATCCAAGGCAATGCAAAGTGCCCAGTTGATGGCACTGATGCTAGATATCAGCCTGATGACGGCCTTCTGATGGAGACAATCTCCACAAGCCCCTCCTGCAATTATCTCCAGGCAGTGGAGTGTTTTGGAGTGAGTCCTGGTGTAATTCTGTGCACCCACCTTGATTGTCCTGAGCAATCGCTCAAGCGCAGATGTGAAGTTTGGGGTCGCTCGCAAGGACATTGCAGGTACTCAAGATGGGTTCCGTTGGGGATTTTCTGTATTCCCAAAGTATGTACACATCGTGGTTTATCCCCTCCCTGCTCTAATTGCTCCTCTCCCCACCCTTTGCTGCCCTCAACTCGTCCATCTTCGCAACTCGTTTCTTGAACTCTTCGTATTGGCATTTTTCGTAGCTATGTCTTTCTGTCTACGATTCCGGAATCGTTAGCATCGACAACAGGTCAAATCCACTCCCATGGAGCCCTCCGGCAACGCTCGACGCACCTCGCACTTCCACGGCAAATAATATTCTTCGTATCGACATCGATTGAGAGGTATGAGGAGGTTTGCACAACTGTCGCGGTATGCGAGGGGCAGTCGGGCTTCGCTCATTTGTTCACGGGTTGCCGCTGCGCGAGTTAGCTCTCTCAATTGAAGGCACCGGAAATTCTTACGAGCGGGCTTTGAGTCGCCAAGACCAACAGCAGACTTAACAGCTTCGACGACAGTCATGTTGGCGATTGGAGTGCTGTGGACTGTTAAGACTTCGATCTTGGACTTGAGTTGATGTTGCGAGCTTCGTCCCTGGAACCTGGAGTTGACTAGCGTGGTGGATGACTCAGCAAGAGTGCGAAGATACCTTATGATTTAAAGCGGGGTGAACTTAGAGAATACACTCTGCGAAAACAAAAGCGGCAACAAGCACTTAATTTCAGATTTCAAATTGGACGCTAAGCTTGACCGGAACTATGAAAGAGAAGCATTCAAAGCTGTCCAATAACAAGAACACATCAGAATCGAGATTTCCAGTGTTTCATAACCATGATGCGGAGAAACTTTGAATCGTCCCGCTGCCGTTTGGAACTCTGAAAGTAAAAAGAAGCACCCATGGTGCCGCTTTTTCTGGTCTAACTGCAAGAATACGAGGGGGCCTCTTTAATTCCCCTATCTCCACGTGATCCCCGTTTCTCCCTTATACAACAACCATGAACTTCTGCAAGACCGATATCATCCACCCGGACTTCTCAGCCCGATCAAACTCGAGGGTGTGGTCCTCTAAGGCTGACGTGCCACATGGAAACAAACCCGGCCCCTGGAGGCCAGGGCAAGCTTCCCATAAATGGCTGGACAAGGAGAGACAGACCTTGCGATGCATGCAGGAGACGCAAAAGCAGATGCATTATTCCCCAAGATGCAGAGACATGTATCATGTGCCAGTCGAGGTCGGAGGAGTGCACTTTCGTTCAGAATCCTCAACGGCGAAAACGGCGCAGGCCAGAAGATGAGAACAGTCCCGATACCACGAAACCAAGGTACAGTTTAGTGAAAGATCAAAGATTGCATTACCATTGGTGCTGACTACGTTTCTAGGTCTCCAGATTCTGACAGAAGTGAGTCATTCAAACTAATCTAAGGCCAGTTATTGAACTATATGCAGACATCCAAGCAAAACCTCCCATCAACGATTACACTTCCCTTGCAGGCCCGTCACTCCTGAAGCAAACTCTCGGTCTCCAGAACAGGCAACATGGCCAATACTTAGGCCAAACGTCCGAATATGACGTCCGTCTCATCAATCTCTCGCCGTTTAATGGCCGTGGCGAGTACGTCAGTACTCCTGGGACGCTGCGCCGTGTTAGTCACCACAATCACTTCCTCATGAAATCAGATAGTCAGGCCGAAGTTGACGACGAACTCGCCAATCTCGACTTGGTAGAAAGTATTGTTCAACCCCATGGACGAGCCCTCGTCGATCTCTATTTCCGGATCATTCATCCCAGCTTCCCTATCATGAACAAGAAAGTATTTCTCGAGAAGTACGAACGCACATATCGGGAATTCACACCTCCAATATTGGCCGCAGTTTACATATTGGCACTGAATTGGTGGTCTTACACTCCTGAATTGGTCAATCTGCCTAAGCCTGATATTCAGAAACTGGAGAAGCTAGTGCCCCAGATGATGAGCGCTGTCCTGAATCGGCCGAAGCTCTCGACTGTCCAGGCAGGCTTGCTGTTGCTTCAACGTCCAGATGGCGATTCTTGGGCACTCACTGGGCAACTGGTAGCAGTGGCGCAGAACCTTGGTTTGCATCTCGATTGTTCCAACTGGAAAATTCCTGAGTGGGAGAGGAGTTTGAGAAAACGTCTTGCATGGGGTTTATTCATGCAAGATAAGTGGGGCTCTTTGATACACGGAAGGCCGTCTCTGATTCATCTCGACAACTGGTCTGTCCAGCCAGTTGAGGCGAGAGATTTCCCAGAAAGCTCCCGGGATGATGAAGAGGAAGAAGGAAGCTCGGACATCGAGACAGGCCATCTGACCTTTATCAACATGATTTCGTTGACTGAGATCTTGACTGATATTCTTGATACCTTCTTCACTATTCGAGCCACGGCAAGTTTGAGCAATGAACGGGAGAATGCGATGACGGTCACGCTTGAGAAGGCAAAACCGATTCAGTTGAGACTCAAAGATTGGCACGTGAAGCTACCACAATGTTTGGCTATCGGCGAGACGCGGGCGAGGAAGCTTGCTCCGACAGGTATCTATCTCAAGCTTTATTAAATAATTTGTTTTCTCACTTTGTGCCAGGATCACTCCATCTCTCATACTTCGCGGCTGAGGTAACTCTGCATCGCGCTATCATTCGATTTGACACACCAACCCTCGATGAACATCTACGCTCCATTACTCGCGGGGCAGCTAGGATGCGGTTTACATCAGCCATTGACCTAGTCAACAGACTAGAACCTGCGCATCTACAATGCTTCTGGTACTTCTCTTCCAAAGTCAATCTCGCCATCATTGCAACCTTTGGAAGTTTACTCTGGGCCACTAGCGACAATCAAGGAGAGGCTGAATTCTACAAATCTCAACTCGCAGAGTACAGATGGACATTGAGAGTCAGTAGCAAGGCTGCAGAGTTCATGAAATTCACAGTTGGGATGCTGGATGCAAGCCCAGTGTTTTTGAAAGACAATACCTCCAAGTCATCCAAGACTACCACTCCTCTAGTCCCTCAACTACCGGAAGATATTCAAGACAGGAATGTGGAGCAGCGAAATGTGGGTGCGAATACTGGTCAATCCATGTACGACTTCAACTCTGACATGTACGGTGTGAGCAACGAAGTTTCCCCAAGCATTGGGGCATCTACAGATAATGCGTATGGATATGAGATAGGCCCAGAAACAGTGGTGAGAAACCATATCGACACTCGACCAAACTGGGGGGATTTTGCAGGTCACGTCAATTTTACTCCAGGCGATATTCAAGACTGGTCTCTTGACCAATTGTACAGTTTCGAGAACTTTCAGGTGGCTGAAGATATCCTGGCAACTAGAAGGTTTATTGAGGAGTATGATGAGACTGGGAACAATCTTGCTGGTTTCTAATTAAGATAAAATAAACATTGGATGACGTGCAGACATCATGATGCAGCAGGTCTTGGAAAACCTCTGAAACTATTCGATCAGGTACACCCGCTTGTACGAAGGCGCGCCGCGGTGAAATCCGTCCATTTTTCACTGGTTGCCCATGCGAGGATTTTTCCTAGCGAACCCCACCAAACTCTCCTCTCCCCACCAACTTTAATTAATTAATCTTTAGCCTATTTAATTATGGGGAAGCATGTAACAGATATCGATAAAGCTGTCTTTTTAACTCACTTGCTTTATGTTCACCAAGCTAAAGCAACGCGTAGAGCAGGGCTCCTAAAATAAATTATTATGGATCTTAAAAATGCCGTTATTAATATTCAAATATCCCACCATGAATAAGGTCTTCCTCCTCCCACAATTCAAGAGTAAGTGGTACTACTTATATACAAGGAGGGTAGTGGGACCAAGTTAAAAATTACAGACGAAGAGGTTCTTGAGTTGATGGAAGCTTATACGTTAAATAAGAAATAAAGATATAAGCTTTATTATATCTGTGACGGTTCTGGTTTCAGACCTCGTTACACGATCTTCACCGCCTGGCGGAATCCTGTATATTAGCCATCGCGCAGAGCTGTTCCCAGCTCTGCACCTTAGTATTCTAAGAATGGATCGGTTCTACTGTTAACGTTGTTCCGTACCGTCACAATATCGTTATTAAGGAAGAGAGGTTTTTCGATATTTACTATAATAAGATTAAGAAGAAATTACGAGCTCGCGGCCTTTAATAAACGAAATCCACGAAGAAGTTATCTTTAATAAATAGTCAAAAAGCTTAATGATACGAAGTGGCCTTATTAAGAAAGGATTAAAGACTTGAAGAATAATAAAAGATTATCTTTTTTAATAAAGTTATTATTATTATCTCTTTTAAAAGAGGTATATAAAATATATCTCGAAAACTCGAGAAGGACTATTATTATCCGGATATTATTAAAAGATAATATAATAATTATAACGAGGTTATATTTTAAAGATATTTTATATATAATTATAAAAAGTCTTATTATATTTATTACAAGGAGACAAATAAGTAAAAGGAGTTGAATGAGGTAAAGATAAATCGAATAAATAAGGAAAAGGTGAAAATAAAGTGTCAAGTCACTTTTAATACTCAAGAAAGGAAGAAGGAAAAGAAGTGAGATGAGAAGGGATAAAAATAATTAAAAAATAAGGCCTTTTAAAAGGTTTATTAAAAAAAAATATTGTGACGGTAAAAAGCACCGCAAAGGTCGAAGTACAGCGTTCAGTGAGATCTAGTTGTATTGAGAATACTAAGCTAAGGAGAAGAGAAGAAAAGAGAAGTCAAGGAGAGAGAAGTGTCTTATGCCCTTCCAATGCCCGCCCATGCCCTTAGCCTGAGACGTCAGCGTTACAGACGTCGGTTCCCTCAGTGTGACGGCACGCGTCACATGCTTGCCGCACTACTGGTTTCAGGCTGAGGATCCGACGTTTGGCAATGCGACGACGTCTCAAGTTAAGGGAGCAGGTCTCAGGCTTACAGTTTAAGAACTTCTCTTCCTTCGACCTTCTCTTCTCTCCTTAGCTTTAAGTTTTAGTTAGACCTTGAAATAGAGATCTTTGGCTTACGATCTCTGCTCCGTTCCTGCCGTCACACTCAGCCTGGAACCAATACAATCACAGCCAAGCTAATCATGTGACGGGCATCCCGACCGTCACAAATATAATAAAGAAGGGGAAGTCTTATAATAGTGTTAATAACCTATATTATATATACGAAGTTCTTTAACCTTTAATTATTTTATTTTAAGAGGAGCTTATGATTCAATATCACGAACTAGACGAATTTGAGTGTAATATCCGTCGAGCTGCTATCAAGTATACCCTTGGACCGTGTATAAGTTAAGTAATGTGACGGCTGGCGCCGCCACAGTACTTGCTACACTTTACATGTACTGTAACGTTGAACGTTACGGCCTCAAATATACTAAGCAGACAGATTGTGCTTAAAGGTCGAGGTTCCCCTCGCCCTTTAACTTCCTTAGTTTAGTATTTTCAATTACATTTGGATTTAACTGAACGCTGTGCTTCGACCTTTGTAGTGATCCTGCCGTTATAAGCAAGCCAACGAGATCGCGAGTTTCATTACTTCAAGTATATCTCCTTGAAATTTAGTGATCCACGCTCTGAATGTTAGTGATATAGTCGCTAAAATATAATGAGCTTCAATTACAGGTTTTGTATTCCTTGCTTACTAATGCTTAGTACTAATAGTAAGAAAGGCGCACTTGGCGGCAGTTCGATAGATACTGCCTGTAACGGTAGGAAGCACCGCAAAGGTCGAGGTACAGCGTTTAGTGATCCAGTTGTATTGAAAATACTAAGCTAAGGAGAAGAGAAGAGAAGAGAAGTCAAGGAGAGAGAAGTGTCTTATGCCCTCCCAATGCTTGCCTATACCCTTAGCCTGAGACGTTAATATTACAGACGTCGGTTTCCAGACGTCGGTTCCCTCAGCCTGAAACCAATATAATCACAGTCAAGTTATTTATGTGACGGGCGTCCCGACTGTCACACTGCTTTACGTTTTTCAATAAGATAATACTCTATCGCATGCAAGCAAGTGGACATAACGAGTATTGAAAAAGGCAAGTATTCTTATACTTGAGTATATTAGTAACTCTCCTGAAATGAATGCAATTAAAGGAGTGTGGATGTTATTAAGAATAGAGATTACGAAGTAGTGGAATGCCCCGCACACGATTGAATGGACTAATCGGGCGTGGAGGGCTAAATGGCAGAAGTTTCCACCAGACCGTATACGTGCTTTGGTTATAAGGATGGTAACTATTAATAACCTTATTATAAATTTTAAGGGAGGGAATGAATTTCATGGATAATACTTTAATTTTAGTGTGAATTACTATAGTGGGGTGAGTATTTTCAGTGTTCTGATTCGCGTATAGCCATGTGTATAACTGGTATTACACGCGATTTTTAAGCGAGCGCTCATTTAGTACGTTAACGCGACTTTAATCACTACTACCACCTAATATAATCTATAATATCTCAATACCATCACCTTCAATTGAGTCTAAGCTTGGTTAAAACGAAATTCCATATGGCAGGAACCCGTCGATCCAAGCGCTTGACTGGGGACACTGCTCCAGACTATACAATACCAAAGTATATCCGATACGCTAATACGAATACTCTAGCGGAATTCTCGAAGTAGCAGTCTCCACTTCGAGTGGGGAAATTATAAAAAGGCCTCTCTCTAATTTGAAAAAGGCCCTCTCCTAAAATTATAAAAAGGCCCCCTCCCCTAAAATTATACTGGAAGTATACTATTTTAATACCTGTACTTTTTTCTATTCCCCATTTTAATAATAGTAAAAAATACTAAATAGTTCTCGAGATATTAAGGATTTTAAAAAGTTCACGTGACTTTTGGCTACCGACTAACTCCCCCTTTTACCTTTTTAAATTCACTTCTTTTTTCAAATCCAAGTGAGATTTCTACTTGGAAAAATTCAAATTCCTATTAGAATTTAATCTAGGACTAAAATCAAGCGAATTAGAAGAAAATAGATTAATCCGTAAAAATTTTTTATAAAAATTAAAAAGAGAGATTTCTATAAGAGAACTTTTTAATATTATATAATTATTTCTTTTAATAATAACTTTTAATAAAATCTCTGGAGTCCTTGAATCTTTTTAGGTCTAGAATAGTAATAATATAATAAATTCTATTCAAATATAAATATTAGAAAACGAAAATACCCGATTAAGAATTTAGTTTTATAAGATTCTAGAAATATAGAAATTATATTAGGAAAATAAGAAATTTATAAAATAAATCTAATAATTAGATATTATTTCTATTATCTAGAGTATTTCTAATTCTCCTATTATAAATATAATATTTATAAAAGTCCTTATTATAATATTTTTATTTATTAGACTTTCTATTTTAATTAATTTAATAGAATTATCTAGAATACTTTTATCTTTTATAAACTCTATCTGGATTGAATTCTCTTTTAATAATTATAATCTATTATTTATATAAACTTATATTATATAAAAATAAATTCTTTTAATATTAAATTAATAAAGATTTATAAGAGAATATGGATTTTCGAATATATTATTAAAAAAGAATAAAAACGGATTTTAGAAAATAATATTTATTTATAATTAATATTATCTAAAAGTAAAGGAAACTAATATTAAAGAAAAGAATAAAGATAAGAATAAGAATTTAAAAGATTATAATTATTCGTTTTTAATAAAGTATAAAGAATTAATAAATAATTAAATAATTGAATATTAATAATTTTAATAAAATCTAAATATTGAAATTTAAATAAACTATTATATTTATAATTATTTTCTATTATCCGGAATTGAAATTAAATATTTTTTATAATATTAAAATCAGAAATAAGAAAAGAGATATAAGACTTTAATTAAATAATTTAATATAAAAAATAAATTTTAATAAATTCTTATTTATTTAAATATTAATTATAAAAAAGATCTAATTATTATTCAAGATATATATAATATAATTAATAATATTCAAAATTAAAAAAAGGAAAAAAAGAATTTAATTAAAAAGTTTCTAATTAAATTATAAAATAAGAATTGGATTTATTATCTAATTTATAATTAAAATAATCCGAAATGCCTTTTCTTAATCTTTTTTATTTATTTAAAAAAAATCGAATATATTTATTTTTATAATTAAATTATTATTATTAATTATATATATAATATAAATTCGATAGAAATATCTTTATTTAAAGTAATTAATATTAATATAATTAAAAAATCATTTTATATTTATTTTAAATTTATAATAAAAGAAAATAATAAAGATTATATTTAGAATCTCGAGTTTCTAAAAGAAATATTAAAAGAAGATATAATATCTAATATTTTCTTAATTAATAAAATAAATACTATAAGAAAAGTAATTAATAGAATATTCTCTAATTGGATTTATTTCCTTTATTTATAATATATAAATAAAAATATTATCTAATATTATAAATCTTATTTTAAGAATAAAGAATAAAAAGACTTTTTAAATAATTAAACTCGAATTATATATTTATTAAATATTAATATTTATAAATAGATAATTACGAATTTCAGAAATAATTAATAAAATATTTATTTTAAAAATATTATTTATATTAAAAAAAATTAATTTATTTCTAGAAATAGAAATAGACTTATTTTAATCTAAATAGACTAGTATTTATATTTTAATATTATTAATACTTTATATATTAAAAGTATTTATAATATAATTAAAAAAAATATTCGATTAAAGAATATTAATCTATTATATATTTGAAATATTATAAATATTATAATTTAATATTAATTAAAGATTATAAATATAAAATAAAGAAAATAATAAAATATTATTAAATCCTATTATTAATTTAAACTTTTTGATTTTATTCAAGAATAAATATTATTTAGAGTTTTAGATTTAATTTTAATATAATTGAAAATAATTAAAAATTAATTAAAAGAAGAATTTAAAGAATATATTAAATAGTTTATTAAAAGTATTAGAATTCTATATAAATATTTAATTAAAAAGAAATTTATTAAAAATCAGTCTTTAAAATTTATTAAATTTAATTTTTATTATTATTTAAAAGTTTATAAAAAAGAGAATTATTATTAATTAATATTATTTTTAATAAAATATAAAAGTAAAATATATTATTATAATAATTCTCGAATCTTTATTTATTATATTAAAAGTGATTTTAAATATATAATTAAAGAAATAATATAATAAATTATTTTCGAAAATAGAAAATTTTATTAAAAGTATTTTATATATTCTTTTAAATAAATTTAAGATTATAAAAAGAATATAATTATATATTTATAATATAAATAATATTCCGAATAATTTATAAATTAAAAAGAAAATCTAATTAATCTTTAATATAAATAAAATACTATTCGATTAAGAAATTATTAAAATTCCTATTCGGAAACTAAAAATATTATTAAAATTATATTATATATTATAAGAATAGAATATAAGAATATTTTAATAAATATTAAATTATATTAATTTAATTATTTAAAAGAATAAAAAAAGAAAAAATAAATATTAAAAATATAAAAATAGAATTTAATAATTATTTATATAAGTTTAATATATAAATATAATAAATATTTAATATATAATATACTTTTTAGATATAATATTTATTAATTAATAATTATATAATTCTTAAATAAAATATAAGATAAATTAAATAAAGTCTTATAATATAATTTCTCACTCGAATAAATTTAATATAAAATACTTATTCTGGATTATAATAACTTTTCAATTATTATATAAATTATTTATTATTTCTATTAAATACTTTTTAAATCTTTAATAAAATTATTATAATTCTTATTTTATATTTCTTTTATTTTAAAAAAAAGAATTATTTAAAAGTCTTTTATTTAAATAATTATTAAATAATATAAATTATTATAATATTATAAATTTCAAATATATTAAAAATATATTTAGAGTTTATATAAATTATTAAATAAATCCAAAATTATATTTTTTTTTAATATTTTTAATATTTAAAACTAATTATTATTTAAAGACTAAAAGATTTATAATATTTATCTTATTTATATCTTTTATTTTATTTTTAGAAGTTTTTAAAATTTAAAGAAATTATATTTTTAATATTTTTTTATATATAAAAAATAAGTTTTCTATAATTATTTTTTATATTCTTTATAAATATTAATATATTTTAAAGTCTTATATATAATAATTCTTATTTTTATTATATTTATATTATTCTTTAAAGAATTTTAAACGGAAACTATTATAATAATATATTTATAAATCACGAATATTATTATTATATATATTTGATTAATAACTCTTATATTCTTATATTAAAATCTATTTTGAAAATTATTTAAAAAATAATAAAACTTTATTAGAAAAAGAAAAAGAATAATAATAATTTAAAAATAAATTTTTTTTAAAATTCCTTTAAATTTTTAATATAATTAATATATATTTATAAAAGTTAAAGAAATTTCAAATTATTATATAAGTGTTTTTAAATAAATTAAATAAATCAAATAGTTTAAATAATTTAGAGAATATAATATAAAATAAAAATAAAAGAATATTTAAAAATAATAGAATAGAATATATTTATAATTCTAATATTTATAATAATAGTTTTATTATTTAGATTATAGTTTTATTTGAGAATTTAAATTAATTTAAAATTATAATTTATATAATTATAAACTTGTTTTTTAATATTATTAAGAAATTATAAAATTTCGGAATTTTGAATATATTAGTTTAGGAATATTATTCACTTATATTATTAGAATACTCGAAATAGAATTAATTTACTATTTCGAAATTTCTTTTTTATTTAATTTTTTAATAATATAAATAAAATAATAAAAAAAATAAACTTTTTAATTATTTAATCTTTTTGAATATTTCTCGAATATTTTAAAAATTAAATAAAATTTTAAAATACTCGAATTTATATTATAGTAAATTCTTTATTAATCTATTAATTAGTATATTATTTATTAATAAATATATAATTTCGAATATTCTTTTTTAATATTTTTATTTTATTTATATATTTTAAATATTTATATAATAGAGTTTTATAATAATCTATTTATTATTTCTAATAATTAATTGAATTATTTATTAATTATTATAGAATATAATCTAAAGTTTATTAAAATCTAAATATAAATCTCTAAAAAGTTATTTGAATATTATTAATTCTTTTATAATAAAG